>JAVKLA010000030.1:18613184-18679328 GCA_034782735.1 Sagittarius serpentarius | reverse complement strand
TATCGAACACAGGGGAAGCTTCTAGCAACTTTTAAAGAAGCCACCCCTGTGGCCCCCCCACTACCAAAACCTTGCCATGTAAACCCATTACAGATGGAAAAACTCCCTTACCTTTCCTTCAACAACTCATTCAAGGTTTAAAAAGTAGCAAAGCCTGTAAACTATGTTTTTTATCACTAAAGAAAAATCCAAGTACGCTATTTTAAGAATTCAGTAACTTGAGATACTACTGTTCTACCTTAGACTTTTGGAAATCAATGAAAGAATGAATTAGGATTAGGTGAGAGACATCTGCTGTCAGCTTCTCTCCAAATATCGTACAATACAAGAGGAAGCGAGAAGACGAACTTGTGCTGTTGTATTTCTTTGTCCAAGTGTCATACGCTATTGATTTACTTCCTTGAGGACTAGCAGGAAAACAAACCAAGTCAACCCAAGCATGAAGAAGCAAAGTCTATTTATATATATATATTTATATATAGCTTAGGCACAGCCTTCGTAGGTATAGACCAATATTCCACCTAAATATTAAGTAGCCATGGTGACAACATGTTTGAAGATGACAGATGACATTCACAGCTGCCACACAAGAGAAGGACTTTTGCCAGAGCTGTCAGAGTAGCTCAGAGCTGACAGTCAGCAACAAGCGAGTCAGTCTGCCCTTGGAGCCCTGGTATAAGAGATATCGGGGAAAATGTTTGACAAGCCCACACTTAGCCACACAGGAAGCACAAACAGATACCGTAAGTTCAAGAACACACAGCATCTATAATTTGTCCCACAGATTAAGCAGTTTTAATTACAGGGAACTACAGTCAGCCCATAACATTTCTAACAATCAGGTTGATCTTCGATTTTAAAAGAAACACAACCAAACCACCACCACTAACAGAAGTAAAAACCCCTCAATATTTAATCTCATTTGAGTAGTTAGATCTCTCTAAGTCATCTCTTTTCCCCCAAACAAAAACAAGTAACACAGGTAATAAAAAGCAGAATATTTTAAGATTTGAGATTTTTGGACTGAGAGATGTCATTATTGCAAGATGAACAAGGAAGACACCAGTTGATGATAAGTTCATAGAAACTCTGGTCTTACTGCTCCCAGTTTCTGAAGCTGGGAAACTGGAAGAATATCTGAGGAAAACATCTTCAGTTGTTTCCAACAGGCAAAAACAGTACAGGCAGGTTGAGATGCAAAGAAAATTAACAGATTCAGTTTCAACAGGTTGACAAAGTTAAAAATTGTAATGTCATCTTAAAAAAAACAAACACAAAACAAACAAGAAAAACTTCAAAAATCTTTACAGTTTTCAGAGGTGTTTTTATTTTCAGATTAGTGCTCATGGTATGCTACTATTACCATTTTTTGTGGGTTTCTGTATAATTTTGAGCTTTGAAAAGTATTCTGTTTAATGAAAGCTGATATTCCTATATTCTCATTTAACTTAAGGATCTACTAGAAAAAAACCCTCCTCTTATATCATAAGGAAAAAAAAATAGTAAGATCTTTTCATAAATAAAATCATTTATGATATATATTTAGGACATAAGATTAGCTACATTATTCATCTTGTCTAAAACAGCCTTTCATCTCTGAGGTCTTGAACCTCTCTCCAATCTCCTACCAAAAATGTAAATGTCTGTGTGACCTCTAATATTGATATGACTAATTAGCTGCAATCCTTCTGCAGACCAGATAGAAACAATGATAATGAGAAGGTCAAGGACAGTGGCTGAAGAATTGGTATAACTTATGTTGACTCCACATAGGCATGGCCACTAGAGACTTTGAGGCTGATATGCTGCTCTAACACAATAAATATGTCAGAGTCACTGAGAGGGAACAAGATTTCTGTCACTTTGTCTCTTTCCCATTTCTAGAGTATTAGACTTCTGACTTGCAGAAAAGGTGTAAAGCTTATCATCTCCTGTTAGGGCTGTAAAATCAAAGCCAAAAGGGTTCAGCAGATATTTATATAGAAGTCACCTATATTTATGTAAGTTCCCTGCTTTTAAATTTATAGGCCAGGTGCCTAGGTTTGGTGCAGTAAAGTTCTGGGACACTCATTAATGAAAAAATTAAAGGGAAAACAGTTATGGTGTGTGGCTGTTCCAAACCACAATAATCATTCAGAAGATCCAGATTTTACTTCTTATGGTTAGAGATGGCCAGTATCACTATACATCCCACTTACACACTCTTTTGTGCCTCGCAGCCCCGTTTGGAACATGGAGATTATACAGTTTCCTAAATCCCAAAGGAATTCTTGGCTTAGTTTACTCTATGTCCAGGGATTATCAAAAAGAAGATACTGTGACTCAGAACTGTTATATTAAAAAGGAAACAAAAGAAATGCAAAATACTCCATACTAAGGCAAGTAACAATGAAGTTCTGATGTGTGAAATAATCACAGCACATACTAACATCCTGCCCTACTTAATACATTAGAAATACTTTATGGTTTAACAGTTAAGAACCTATTTAGATAAATGGTTAATTGAGACTAAAAACACATTTCAAAGTTATTCCCAAATCCTCAGCCTCATATGGTGCTCATTATATATAGTCGAGTTGACAGTCTTTTCAGAGGTACTTTATCCCAAGCACTGTTGTCAATTATTTTCATCACAAAGAGACTTAAGCCTGCTCAGCTAGGAACACTAGCTTAGTTTATACTGGATAATAACAAACTGTAAGCACAGTTTCCAAATAAACCTTGTAAGGATTATTGATGAGAACTAGAAAAGGTTATTGTCACTAGTTGTGCTGCAGAGACAAGGAGAAGGGCAGCAATTATGAAATTCAACAGAAGTGGAATTTATCATGGCTCTACCAGTAAAGTACAGGCTAAACCAGCCATCACATAGGCAGGAGGCTGTGGTACATCTACAACAAAACCACAAAAATGTGGGACTAATTTGCTTTCTTAAAGTTGAGAGAGCCCCATGGATGAGAAAAGACCTCTACACCTGGCAGAATTTTTCATACACAAAAACCAGCTGCTGAAGCCTTTTCTAACTGTCATGTTCCACAGTTTCAAGGAAAGTAATTAAAAAAAACCCAAACCAAGTGAAATAAAAAACACCAAATCAAACCAAAACCAAACAAACAAGTAGAAAACAAAACCATAAACATTTTAATTACCCTCAGTCAGATATTCTTATCTTAAAAAGTCAGTCTTTCATTATTCCAAAATGGCAATTTTTTTTGTGAAAGATTGTCTAGAGGTAAATGAAAGTTGAAAGTAAGAAGTTGAAATTACTGAAATGAAGTAGATCGATTTTTTTCTTTTTTTTTTTCCTGAAAAATGCTGGGATGGGTGCTTTTTGTTTTCTGGTTTTGCTTTTGTTTGGGTTTTTTAAAGGTTTTTATTCTTTTTTCTTCTTATTATTCATTAGGTCAAAATTGAAACCTTTTAAGGTTTGTTTGGTTTTGTGGGTTTTTCTTTTGGGGGGGGGGCGTTAACAGGAGAACATTCACAAAACAAAAAGTAACCACTAACCTCATGGCTATGAGAACTTCATGGGATACTCAGGTTGAAGTCGCTGCTGTGAGTCACACCAGCCACTAAAAATGTGGCTCTTCCACTGCTGTGACAAACAGATTCAGCTGCTGTCTATATTGTTATGTGATCCCTCCCTATACAGTTAGGACAGGTTTTTTTGACATAGAAATAATCAAATATTCCCCCAAAGACGACCATGAATCTAAGGTCTGACAGATCTTAGATAAATGCCTCAACCTCTAGTCAAATTCATGATGGATCTGAGAAATACTCTGAAAATATTTTTCACAAGTTTTCTCCAACAAATTTTCACTTACTGTAAAATAAATCTCTTCAAAATAAAAAAAAAAAATCTCAAGTCAGTCCTTAACATTACTGAATGAGAGGAAAGAGGTACATGTAAATCAGTCATTAAAATAATATCACAGACAATATACTAAAGAAGCCCATGATTTCCTTTATGATAGTTTGATGGTTACCTATTACTTTTTATACAGTTGTAAATGCAAAGTCTTTCAATTTAATTATTTACAAATATGTACAAAGCTCATTATCTTTCAATCATTAACCTGGCTTCTCTGCATGCTTATTTGTTTTCAGAGACAGTTATCCATATTAGAACAGTCAAACACCTGAGAACAGTATGGCAGTGTTTTTCAGGTTTTTCCAGTGTTACGGCTATTTCCTGGTAACATGTATGACGTACCTGTAGCACTTTATGCTATGATAGACTAAGAATATCCAGCTAGAAGCTTTGCATACAATGCTGATTTCGAAGTCAAAGAAGTCATAAAGATGTTCACAATTATATTAAGTCCTAAAAATATTTTGATTGCTCTTTAGCCTTAACTCCAGTGTTTAAATTTAAATTTATTTAGCATTCCTATTTATTAACTACTTCAATGAACTGGAACACATTCAAGGCCTTTGTGTGTGTGTGAGAGAATGGAGGCAAGATCATTCTTACAGTTTGTAGGATTTAACATTATTTTCCTCCTTAACACCCTTAAAACCTCATACTTAGAAAATAAGAAAACATGACAAAAACAGGGAAAGCAGCTTCACTGAGTTCTACAATGTAGAAGATATTTTAGGGTCAGGTTGTCACTGGACAGATGAGGTAACTCAACATAGCTTCAACTGAGTAGTGAGCCCTGAGAAGGTACTACTGGAACTTTTTTTGTATCTAATAGGTAAAAAATTAAAGGATTTTTTTTTCCTGTGAGATTTCTGATACCTATGTATCTAAACACACATCTCATTTGAATCCAGCATTTTGTTCACCATCTTGATGAATTATAAGACACCATGCAACTGAGTAAAACAAACTATTGTGTATTCATTTAAAATGACCACGTAAAAATATCCTCCTTAAGCTTAGGCTATCGCAGCTGCTGCATCTGAAATGACTCTTTGAAAACAAACAAAATATTGAATAATTTTAATATTCTGATGACTACCACCTACAGCCACAATCTTGATTTCCACCCTTTCTGGAAAAACTTTGGATGAATCTTAACTCGCCATCTGACCAGTGACCAGTGAATATGAAGCCAGGTGAAACAAACTGCACAGCAAAAGATCCCTCACTGATAATCTCCTGCCACATCTTTTCGTACACCACTGATATTTACCCTGGCTATACAGCCTATGTGAAATGCTTCAAACTCAGATCTCTATTAACATTGACTCAAAAACTGAAGAGCGATCAATGGCGCTAAACAGTGACATAACAGACACAACTCTCAAAATCCAGTCATGTATGAGTGGGACAGACACCACTTTTCACATACTTAATTTATATGATGATGACTAGGGTCTGTAGGCCATAAGCAAAATAAAAGGTCAGTGCTATCTCCTTTTATACAGTCTTTTTTGTGCACAAACAATTTTACGGATGGAAGATTTTTTGAGCGCACCTACAGTACGTTCTCCAAGCTACAAAAGGAGCACTTATCGGAACAAGTCTTTTTAAATAGCACAAATCTCTCACACTAGCTGTGGTATTTTTCAGAGGACTTTCTTAAAGCACATTGTGAATTTTGTATTAAATTATTCCATATGTTCACCTCCCATGTGCAGCTAATTTTAAAACTCTAGTTTTCTTAGCACCTTCTGCTCTGTTATGATCCTCTTAGAAAATGAGTGAAGGAAAAAATCATGGAGTTCAGGAATCTGCACTTGTTAAAGATCCGGATTTTATGGAATGCAAGGCAGTCTCACGGAGTGATTCAGCATCTCTTTCTCTTTTGTCTCCACTAGCAGCAATGGCAGTATGAGATCATCAGGTCCAACAGAATAATTCTGTCACCACTTTACAGCCTTCTGCATGTATCTAATTACACAGACTCTTCTGAAAAAGCACTTAACTTGAAAATACTGTTTTTAAGAAAGTATATTTTCAAAAAGTTTTATTGAACATTACTCTTAATTTTAAAAATATGTTCATTGCATTTGTATTTCTTTACCATGGATTCTGTAAGTATTTTGAAGTATTCATCTCAGATAAACTTTTAGGTTTTTAGTTTATATTGTCTTTAGAATGTTTACATACATTAATGAATACACTAACAGTATTAGCATTTAAGAATGCCCTGTATCAAATCATCATTAAAGGCTAGATAATGTTCTATTACTACTGATGTATCACAATAACTGATAAAGTCAATTAATGATTGCACTTTATTTTTAAAAAACCTTAGGAATGGAATTTTCTTCTACTGATGGGTTGTTTTATTTCAAACCCCTTTTTTTGGTAGTGGTAAAAGTTTGAAATTCTGATGGTTTGAATAAAAAAGAAGCAGCATTGATAAATAGTACTCTGTTCCAACTCCAATTTCTCCCAAAAAGGTATTTTAAAAATATTTTTAGTTTTTTGAAACCGTAATACAACACATTTTCAAAAATGGTACTTTACAATGCAGAACAAAGTAAAATTGTGATGTATTCCCGCAACACAGGAATTGCATGTTTCAGCAGGTCCGTGACTTCTCTGGTGGTAATACGGAGAACACAGTGGGAGCTAAATGCAGCATTAGCTGTGATCATTGTAACGGGAAGTGCTGATAGAAATTTGCAATGATTCATCCTACTCCATCCCTCTCCTACCCTTGTTAAAAAGTGTGACAAATGAGAAGCCCAGACTTTACACTGAAGAGGTAATGATGGCTACATGCAGATGAAAATTTATTATCCCATGCTCAGTTTTCCCTTAAACAGACATCTTTAATGGATTTTTCTTCCTGGGCATCCCACTGTCACCTAATCTGTAGTTTTAACAATCTAAATAGGCAACTACTTTTTTAAGATTAACAAGACATTTCAATATTTGTAATACAAAGCAAGATGACTAAGGGTAAGTGAAATGATGGGTAGCTGGGCACCTAGATGCTAAATGTAAGTAACTTAGAAAATACATCATTAATGAGTAGAGAGAGGTGTTAAATCCGGAAGCGAGAGGTAGAATGAATGTCTTTTGGCTATGCTACAGAGTATCGTGCTTTCTGGATGTGCTCAGGGCTACCCTAGCATTCAGTGAGAAGCGTATTTCTATTGCACTTTTACCACACATACTCCCATCATTTTAATTTGATATTAATACTTCGGCATGCAGGAGTTTGTAACATTTTACAGCTATTATATCAATAAATGTCACTAGTCTGGAACTATACTTTCCTATTCAGGTATGCTAGTGCTTATGCTTAATTGAGAACTGAGAGTCAAAGTAGATCAAAACCCAGTGCTAACTTTCCTTACATAAATACAAATAAGCAATCAACTGCATTGTTACCTAATCACCCCAAAGAGTCTTAGATTGAAAGGAAACTGATTTTTCAAGTTTCATCAGAAAAGTCCAGCTTTCCAAGGTCACCTCAAGAACACTGAACAAGTCTCACAGGACATGATAAATATTTTCACCTGGAAGTATATGGCTAAAGATAAAATATGTATTTTGATTGTTCATGTTGAATTTATACTCATTTATATTTTTACCAATTCAATATCTGAGTAAATCACTAATATGCAAAATCTCATATCTGTGTCCAAATACAATGTCAGAGAAACCCTCATTAAATATGATAAATGAAATATACGACAAATTACACATTAAAATTACATTTAGAAATATCAAAATTATTTTTATGGAACTTAGTAAACATTTACAGAGCTGTATAGCTAACATTTGTTCAAACTTATAAATATATAAAAATATAATTCATGTTATAGATAAATGCGCATTGCACTGTTTAAACCTTAAAAGAAAGTATTAAGGCAGATACATATTTGCAACAAATTTAATTCTCTTTAACTTGTTTAACTGGCATGAAATGGCCAGAAATAGGGGTTTTTTTGCAATTTTGCTGCAATGTTTAAGTCAAAACAGAGCACATTCAACTGTCTCAGAGGTATTTAAGAAAGCTCAGTTTGTGTTCTGTCTTGAGTGGTCTGAAATACACAAACAGTTGTCATTCACAGATGTTACAGGTACAGATAGGTAGAAGTAAAGAATAAACATTTCTTGAACTCAAGGCCTGGAGCTCATGGAATAAATGTTTAGTTTTACAGTCTTATAGTGCAACTGCCGTTTCGTTTCCCTAAATGCCACTTACCATACAGAGACTAAATTTGGTTTCCATTTTCTAGTAACTGCATCAAAATACAAATATTTTTTTTTTTTTACATTTTTACATTTTACAAATGCATTGTCACTTTGTCGTCTTTTTTTTTTTTTCTTTTTTCTTTTTTTCTTTTCTTCTCAAAGCAGATGTAGAGTTCACCTCAAATAAAGGAGCAATAATGGCATGGAGTCACGGCAGGGGATTTGTACCACTGTTTCATTTACCAAGTATGTGCTGAAACCCGTTCATAACCATAACAAGCACCCAACGTGATTCCTATGTTCCGCAGTGAAAATACTCACACTCCTTTACTTGCCATGTATGTGAAGTTCAGTCTCTCTCATCCAGAAGTCTCTGCTCATTCTGACCACAGCCCGAAGTCCACGTGTTGCATCCTGTGAGTCAGTCACTCGGATATGGCTTCAAGTCCAGGAGCCTGGCACCAGCTCTCCTACCTCCAAAGGCTGGCCGAACCCACAGTGCCTCCTTTTCCTTTCACCCTTCCAGAGGACACGGCACCTCTCATTTGAGGAGTTACGATAAATGAATCAGCTGTTCTTAGTGTTGTGTCTTCCCCCTTTTTACATTATGAAGAAAGTGAACAACTGGATGTAGCGTAAGCCAGGCAGGCGTCCTTCCCAGCTTCTTGAAAATAAATTCTTTGGGATATATATTCACTGGTTATGTTAAACTTTGTTCTTAAACTTGCAAAGAAAGTGTTTGTTTTTTCCCTTAACATTCTACATTGCTTTGAAGACCCTGTCTTTGTGTTGGTCCCACCATCAGGGAAGCCACTGTTTCCATCTCTTTATTTCATCTGTAGTAATGTGACCTATGCAATGCATGAAGAAAGCTGCTGCCCTGTTTTTGTTTTGTTTTGTTTTGTTTTTCCCCAAGACTCAGGCACTTTCCCAGTTAAGGAAAATACAAAGTGAAGCTTATCATAGCTTCTTGTTTGGTTTTTGTTATCTTTAAGAAGGATGTAAACATATCCCTTTTTCAGATCGATCAGTTGATTCTTCTGCTATAAAGAAGTGGATAGCATTCTCTCAGGTTTTGCATGTGCAGTTCCTTTGTTCAACACCTAGCACAACACTGGAACTGGATCTTTTTCTATTTTGCAGAAGACTTTAATACTGCAGAAAAAGGAAAATAATTGTGTTCGGTTTAGCATGATTTCCAGTCTTTAGCACAAAATCAATCATTACATGAACAAAATGAGAAATACATTGAATGTGCGATAAATGAAAATTGAATTACATCTTCAGGGAGCATCTGCAGGTACACAGCCAAATCACTGTGCCTAAGCCTGCTATTTTACTAGACAGCTTTTATTCTTTTAAGTTCATTATTTTACAGTTTAGCAAAATGCTCCAAGCCGAGACCTTCATATACCACTTAAGCAACTGTATTTGTAGCACATTTCTGAACCTCTTGCTTTTAGATAGATCAGCTCCTCTGCTCAAACCTGTTCTGCTTCAGAGGATACGTAGCCATATTAGGACGATACTGAACTTGAGCTAGTAAGATCAGCATTTCAGTCAGTATGAACTGCGCCTACAGAGAAGCTGAACCAAAGCTTCCTCACATCCTTGCAGTCAGACACTAGGTAAAGGAGCTTACTCTACTGTGCAGGCATGCCTCTTGTCTCACTGAATTTTATTTTTTTTGTCCTTCAGCTGTTTTTCCCAAGACATTCATCACCAAACCCACTTGTACATTTCTACTTCTTACTATCATTTCCTGCCATGCTACTGTGCTATACAAAGGGCTAATTATGTACCAATTTCTGCTATTGTAATGTAGGAAATATAGCCACTTGTAATATCTTGATGAATGTACTAAGCTAATTTTGGAGGTGCATCTAGTAATTATTATCACACAATGATGTCAACTGTGTAAAAAAATGAACCTGAAGAGAAATTGGATAGCTCAGACTTGGCAATGGGCTACAAAACTATGCATACCTAATTAACTGGTTTAATTCTAGTGAAACATAGTACTGATTGAAGCTAACAACCATTTGAGGACCATTATAATGGGCTCCAGGAAAAGTTAGTTGTCACAACTTGATTTCTAGTGGACACAGGTATAAATCATAGAAACGATAATCAGTGTTACTAGTTTGCGGATCTCTTCCGTAATAAAATGGGCCAGGGCCATTCTGTGGTCCTGAGGGCAAGTGAGGCACAGAGCTCTCCTCTTGCATTCACACACTTAGCAGCCTTCGTCCCTAAAACAGTCTGCCTTGTCCCAGCAGCAGGTGGGAGCTGGCACCACTGCACCCTGGGTGCTGGCACTGGCCAGAGCAGTCCTTGGGGCTCTGCTAACAGCCGACGCCTGCAGGCAGTCATGTACTGGTGCTCAGTCCCATACCCTCTTCAACTGGCTAGGCCAAACATCTCCATGGAGGTCAATGATGGAAGAGGTTTGGGCACACCTTGTGCAGCTAGTGGGAGTGATCACTAAATAAAACTCCTTCCTTCTACTCAAAGCTGTCTACCCGCATCCAACTACTTCTCTTCGCTCGTGCTTGTCCCATGTACACATATTCATGACCAGCTTCCAGCCTGCACTAGTTATTTCAGTCTGTTGTGGGCAGTGGATAGGTCATCTTTCCGAAGGCTGAAAGAGACTTGTTTGTCAAATTGCTGGAGAAGATTGCTATTTTCTGCTTGCCCTACAACAGCTTAGAGGGTGCTAGCAGAAGTTGGGAAAGTATATGCACAATGCCCAGTGTGGAAGGTGTTTTTACAGATAACAATGGCTTAGCATTTTTCACTCCAAGGCTCACAGAAAATGTACTGCCCCAGTGTAACCCCACATTAAAATGTCAGACTTGACCTAACAAGAAGAGCAGGTTGCCCACAGTAAATTAGTACACACAGTGCGCAGTAATGACTGAGAAATATTGCCACAGCAGGGCAACACACTGCACTAGGGTTAGAGTGAAATATCCTGCAACAATCCGTAAGTTCTTTTTCCTGGTAGTTAAAACACAAATGACCAAAATTTGCCTCTAGAGCTAGAATTTCTGAAGAAGAGAAACATTTATCAATCTTTGCTAGAGATTAAAATAAGAAAGCAACAAGCACTTGATAGCTGCAATGTTGGATAATTCCTTGATGAATTGTGCTAATAAAAAATCCATCCTTTACCTCTTGTTTTCTTTTACTGCTCATTCACAACATGGACTTGAGCAGGACTGGTATGATGATGCACAAATTTTTGCACTACAGCTATCTTTATCATAGCTTTATCGTAGATGAACAGAGCTCTTCAGTTTCAAAACTATCACTTCAGCTTCTTTCACAAACAGCAGATCAAATAGAATTGCTTTTAATAATGCTTACTTGTATTGCAAAATGAGGCATTCATTATGTCCAGTAAAGCAAAATGAATCAGCCATTCTGCAACATTTTCTATAACACATTTATTTTTTCAGAAGAGAGGGATACTCAAATCTTATTTCAGAAAAACCCAGCCGTGTACTGTAAACCTAAACTTGTTAAACAGAAAAGTTGAAGGTCAGCTCTCAGTAATTGTTTAGGGAAGGATTAGTGTCATGTTAAAAAGCCTAGTTTGCTGTTTTCCTGCAAACACTGATTGCAGCTCCAGGCATCATTTTGAATGAACTGTCTTTTCTTAGGCACAGAAGATAATTATCCCAGGCCTGCCCAAAGAACTGAGCTTGAGCCAGCAGGGACACTTGAGCTAAAAATGAAACAAATGCCATGTTGAAACTGAAGATATTGTACCATGTTTCCAGTAAGATCTTATTGAGTTTTCTGCCATATTAAAAATGTTATAGAGGGTGTTGTGTGCCAATGACCTACAGTGTGTGAGAAGGGTAATACTAGACACTATTAGCCAGTTAGCAGTATAAACAAGACTTTTACAGAAGTCTCATTCAAAGAGGCCAAATTCAATGTACTACATTGTGTACCTGTAATCAACATCCTCCATGCCTACACAACTTTTCATGCCTGCAGATTATCCAGATAATGCCTTTTTAAGAAAGCTCACAGTCAAGAGCAAAAAGTGAATTCCAGTAAAAATACGATAATAAACAAAACTAACAAACAGTTTAAAAGTGACTGCATCACTATGCAACTTGCTTCTCATGGAAAACTTTGTCCTTGCCTGATGCAGTGTAGCTTTAGAGTTGAGAGTGTGCAGAAAGCAGAGGAAACCAGTAAGTCAAGCTCTAATGACTGCCTAGACCAATCCTATTTTTAAAAGAAGTGATGTTTGAGGGATTTTGGTTTTTAGCTAACTCGTCAAGATAACAACCTTTATTAAGGAATCATTTAAAATGGAATCATTGTGAAGTTTAATTTAGAAACTCATCAAAAGTCAAGCCTGAACATGAAAACTAGATTCACACATCCAACACTTAGTATTTGCAGAGATAACCTCTTTTCTTTCCAATAAAGTTATTTATTTGTATGCAAGGAGTCTTTTCAAATTTCAAGTAAAGTATTAAATACAATAATCAACATGTCCTCAGAATTTATCTGTTAGATAGTCAAGTGTAGACAACCACATATGCTTATGTCATACAAATTCAAAGAGGGTCTATAAAGTCCTAACACACTGAAGATACTGGAAGCTTAGCATATCTTTTCCATTGAGCTGGGCCTCTAAGTTCCTCAGGTCTACATTTTCTAGAAGATAACACTGAATTTAAAGTATACCAGTCAGCATGGTGAAAGTGAATATTAAATATTTAGGAAGGTCATTTGACATGCTCAGAGAAGCTGCAAGAGTGATAGCTGCAACAGATATGGAAGACCAGCTGCACCTTGGATTCTTCAAATATCTCATTAGAATGCAAGATCAAGTTCAAATTTTAGGCATGTTAAATAACTGCTTTATGGAGGCCCTAGTCAGGAAATAAAAGAAGAAACTTCTAACCTGGTCCTGACTAGTAGTAAGGTGTGGCTCACAGATTATGGTTAAGAGCTGCTCTGCATAAAAGTAAATCAAGCAGACAAAAAGGTGCCTAGCTTGGACACCCATATAGGAACAAACAGATTCACAAAGTCTACTAATGTTTACTAGTACAAGTTGTGAAATGAAGAATTTCAAAGAATAAGGAAGATAAAAATTGTGAAGGGCAGTTGAGTAAATTCTTGCAGTAGGCTCAAAACTAATTAAAACCACAATATTGGAGGCCCAGGTCATATGCATACCACTTCTAAAACACTTTTATAAAGTTGAAAAAAAGCGGGATAAATATCAAGATAGGAGAAGGTATTAAAATCGAGAAGTCAGCTTTCAAATAGTGAAGATGTGTGCAAATGAGGAAGATAGAAGGGATCATAATCTTTATCAGGTTTTAGCAGGCCAAACACAAGCTTGAAGAACAACTTTCAAAATACCTAAAGCCAGACAATAAATATGCAAATATTTTCACATTTTCAAACATATAAGAAGTAAGAAGCCTGTCAAAAAGACCGCAGAAAAAGAACATTGAAGTGTAGCAGGAGTATGAAGAGTAGATAAAGCCAAAGAGATTTTTTTTTAATCTATGCATTTACCATGGAGATCCATTTAAGTTCCTATTCTGAAAAAACTTTCTTGGAAGAAAAATACCAGTGATCCATCTCAAGATGAAATACTGATAGAAGTTACAGAGTAAGCCGACAAAGTAACAGTTTTTCAGTAAGAGATGATACTTGCCATAGAGTTCAAAGGGAAATCAAGGATGAAACAGCTAATCTGTTGGTCATAATATAGAATTAGTGAACACTGGAATAAAATACATTAGGAAGGTTCAGTATAGCTCTTGTAAATAGAAATATTACCTCCCAAAATATAGGGGTCTTCCGAAGGAATGAACAGGTACAGCGATAAATCAGATTTGCGTATCATCCACTTGGATTGCCAAAAGGTGTCTCATAAGATCACAAAATGAACACTCTTAACAAACCTAGGCATAGGATGATGGTGAAGGTCCTCACATGGTTGAAAAACAGAAACATGAAGCAAAGTCACCAGTTTTCACAAAGCCAGAGAGGTCAAATGGGGATTCACGAGCAACTGTGATGGTGTCTCAACATACCCATAAATGATATGGAAAAGTCGATGAACAATGAACTGCCAGAGTGTGTTGATGATACTAACTTATTCATGGTAGAAAAAAGGATCGCTGTTTTCATAGAACAGAGGAACTCCAGGAGACTCAGTGATGGGCAGATGAATATCATCATAGATAAATGTAAAGTAAATCATGTATGGAAAAATCAATTCCAACTCTACATATACAATGAGAGGCTCTGGCCAATCAGGAACACCAATATAATGATCAACAGAAGTCAAAACAAATACACGTTTGGGAATAATTAATAAAGAAACAGAAAATAAATCAGAAATTATCATTATGACTATCTAGAAAACTATGTTGTACCTTCCTGTTAAATACTGTAAGTTACAGTGTTCCCACATTAAAAAGGGTGCAGTGAAAATCATGAAGTTTTAGAGGAGAATGACAGTGATTATCAAGGTAAGAAATGTTTTCTGCACAAGAAGTGACAAAACAGACTAGGACCATTCAGCCTGGAAAAGACATGGCAGGATGAGGGGAACATGGCACAAATGCATACAGTCATGAGCGTAACATGTAGAGCGAGTAATGACCTTGCTCTCTCCCCATCAAGGGCTACAGTGCATAAAAATTGTTACACATTTAAAGGAAAAGTCCTAGTCCTTTGAAGGCAAGAAAATGCAAAGCATTACTTCTGTCCAGGAAAGCCCCTGAACGAAGGCCATGGGATGTTGGGACAGTAGTGCAGGAAATGTCATTATATTTTTGCCATGTTCTGGATATCCACTGCTGGCCTTTGTCAAACGTAAGACTTTGTCAGAAATTGTCTGAACTGACTTGGTCTCTCTCATGTTCCTCATATAACACTGAGACAATTCACTACTGCCAGACTGAATGCAATCTTGTGACTGCAGTCTCCATGAGTTGTTTTTATTTTATTCAGAAAAATGACAGCACTATATATGGTACTGTTATAGTTGACTAAATACATAAGAAATGGCTGGAACAACATTTCATGTCAGTTTGCACAAAGAGCACAATCTATTTAACAAAAATCTCTTTCTGTAGATTTTTCTTTCTAATCATGCAGGTATTGCCCAATCACTTCAAAAGAGCTGACAGCATCAGACAGATTTCCAGCTGTGCCTTATCTGAAACCAGGAAATAATGTGTAAGCTTGCTTGTGGAATAATGAGGAAGCAATTAACAGAATCAGGGTACTCTCCAAGCAGACCCCCTCTCTGCCTGTACAAAGCTTCCCACATGTCAATGGTGCACTTCAAAAAATTTGTAAGTGTTTTCATCTACTCTCCCATCTCTCCAGAGCTGGCTTTAGCGCACCTCACATTATGTCACTGTTTTACCTTTGAACAGCCAAGCATTTTTTTACCTAACAGCTAGACAGCCACAGGATGAAGCAGGCTGATCTGCATGTCCTTTACCTTGCCCGTAGGCGGTCTGGTTTTTTTTGAGCCTAGGAAGTCCTTCCAGAGTCCTTCTAGATGAAATACGGTTAGCCTGGTTTGCTGGAGGAAATACTCCACCACACCTCAGGTCTGAAGCTGCCCAAGGAACCAGCTGTTGGTGCAGAATCACTATGTCCCTGCCAGGGCGTGGAGCACCGAGGAGCACAGCTCCTAACTTTGTTTCCTCCAAAACAGACTTAGCTCATGAGCACCAAAACCATGGGAGTCAATCAAATTCACAGTAACTAGGAATAGTCACGTGATCTGCTCTAACCACACAATGCTATGAGCAAAAACTGTAAAGCAGGTGCTTCCGTATATGTGAATGCTTCTGCAGCAGTAGGTTACAGGTAAGTGTTATTACTGCTTAGAAAGGGTATCGTAATCCACTAGCCATAAGGAAAACCGAAAATAAAAGTTTTAGTAGAAGGTACTCAAGATACTCTTCAATGTATCAGGTCAAAAAAACCCTCTTTCCTAACCAACTTACTTTTTTTTTTTTTTTTAAATATTCCATATTTTTCATGGAATATTGCTAAAAATAACTGAAGCAATTAGTTAAAAAGTAATTATTTTAAGTATTATACAAATATATTTCTACAGCTAGAAAAGTTCTATTACAAATAATGAACAAAGCTTACAGCCTTGGGAACTCAGCTATCACTAATTTAGAAGTTAACCCCACCATCTCTCATTTCTCCTCTTCCTCTCAATCAAACAGCTTCTACCTTATAAATCTCCCAGAAGAAAGAAACAGACCAAAAAAAGAGATATAGAAAACTCTAAAAACTTTAACTTTAAAATTCCTTTTCAGTATGAAATACTGGAATGGTAAGGAACAAAATAACTAATTTAGCTAGGAGATTGTATCTCTTACCTTGGGGTAACTGCTGATTCTGGTTGTTTCCATGTGATTTAGTAGGTGTGCTGGAGGTCTCACAGAAGGAAAAAAAAAAAGAACAGGATCACTGTATGAAATAATTATAAAAACATCACTTTTTCTATGATTTCCTCTTAGCTCGCTTTCTATTCCTGTTGTATATTATGCTTTCACAACATTTTGGTTGATCTGACCCTTTTGATACCATACCACATTACAATAAAAAGAGATGCATTTCTTGGTGAGGAAATGACAAAACTGTGGCAGCTTCATATACCAGTTGTTAAAACATAGTTGATGAAACATTCTGTTTGTTGTTTGGTAGCTTAGCTACTTCATCAAGCATTCTGCTTATTTCCCCTCATTACTGGAATTATGCCTTTCAGCTACGGAGACCAAAAACATTAATATATGATTTAGGCAACAAGAATATTAAAAGTGTGTGTGAATGAAATACTGACTAGGCTAAAAAGAAAATGGGAAATTAAACTTTTGATGCTGAGCACTCTTATTCCCCTGGATCATCATACGGATCTTACACATGTTTTTAAGGGTATCTGCTCAAAACAAATAATTAGGCCCATTCTTCTTTTATATTAGTAGAAGCTGTACATAGCCTTTCCATCTAGAAAATAAAAAAAAGAAATCTGAATATTTCAGTCTCTTGAATGACACAAAGAATAAAACTTTATTTTATAACGTCTTGGTCTTTAGTTTGCGTTGCACACTCATTTAACCATTAAGATACTTTTTGCAGACTTGCTGACTGCAGGCACCCCCAAATCTAAAACAAAACAAAAACTGCAACCCCCACCCAAAAGCCATGAACACTTACATTTCAAAGCATCTGGGAGTATCATTCCATAATGAACTCAAAGAAGACCATATGTCTGAATATACAAGTACAACACTTGAAAATTATTAATATAGGACTCGAACTGCGAGAATAAGAAAACTTAAGAAATACTTCAAATGACTCAAAATACCCCCTTCATCTCAAGCAATCTAACAAAAAAGTGGCTGAGTTTCAATTGAAAACTCAAAGCATTTATTTAAAACTTTGAAATGGGTAGTTTTACCTTTTCTGATTATTTCCATTTTTTAATCTAAAAGACAAATAGTAAAATGAGTTTTTTCTGTCTCATTCACATTGGCATTTTTTGTTAGCCATCTCTACTCAGGATAATAAACAGGTCTCAAAAGTGCTAAGCAATAACTTAAAAGAAATTCCTAAGCATTCAAATTTTCAAGGCTTGCATTAGTAAAATGATTCAGAATTGCCATCACTGCTCCTGCTAAAGGTAATGGTAAACAAAACTCCCATGATCCTTAATGAGATAAAAGTAGGTCAATGCTGAGAGCTTCTACTCCCATGAAGCAAAAAAGCAAGACACTACCAGTATTTTTGTCATAAATCCAAAGTAGATAAAAGGAACCTGCTATATTTTTCCTGGTATGTTCAGGCATAGAAGAGCAAACAAGTTGGGACCAGGGAAAATACCACCTTTTTCACAAGCAGCATGGAGCCATTGTGGAATGACAGTGAAGAAAGCACAGATCCTTCAATCCTTTCAGACTTTGATGGAAGAAAAATACACAAGTCTGGCAAAAGTGACAAAATATATGGGACACATAGATTTTAGGGATTTTTTTTCTCCTATTCCTTGTGTGTAATTTTGATTAAAAATACAGATGGAGAACACAGTGTTAAAACATGATAAATGAAGATGAGCTTTAACTGGGGTTAGAAAACAGAGATTGTCTGGCAAGTATACAATGGAATATTGTTACAAGAACATCCATTTAATAACATCTTAGACTGTTGTTGCACCCGGAAGGCTGTTCTTGTTCTAAATAGCACTCTCCAATAAATGCAGGCACATGTATACACATACATGCACATGTATGTGTTAATGTGTACATTATTTCATTTTTCATTCTAAATGATGATAGTATGCTCCCCATTGTCTCTAGCAAATGTTAACTCTGAATTTCTTACCGGCCTTATGGTAGAAATTTGCCTGGAAAGCAGACTCAGAAAACAGAAATTTTGAAGTTTAACGTCTGTTTTGGAAACAGCATGAAGAAAGCTGTGACAGAGATGGACAGACAGGTAGTAAATGGTGTTTCACTGGCAGAGAGGAAGCTGTGGAGGAGGAAATAGAGAGGACAAGCCAGACAGACATGGAGAATCATAGCTGTGGAGGACCTTAAAAATAAGGAAAAGCAATCTCATTTGGTATGAAATTGGGAGCCAGAGGATGGATTCAAGGAATGCAAATGATATTACTGAAGAGGCAGTAAAAGTAAATGAGATTAGTACTGAATGACTGTGGGTGCTAAAGAAAAAAAAATAAGAAAAGGAATGGATGGAGAGGACCAAGGACGTTGTGGTACTATGCTGTTTTTGACTGACAGGTAAGGATGGTGCTATCCTCATCACTGTGAGAAAAAATAGGGGAAGTTGGAAGGGTAAAGGAAAAAATTCAATTCTGGATGGATAGACAGACTTTAGGAAATGAGATGCTATAAAGGCTATGGGGGGGGAAAGACTGAAAGGATGAGGATAAATTGGTTCTGGAAATGTAATTTTCAGATTACTACATAGCTTTTAAATGTATCCAGGAATCAGACTTAGTGTTATGTAGGTAGATACATTGTTCAAATAAGGCTTGCAGTATTGTCCTATCTTATTTAATTTGCTGGGGAACAGTAACAAGACTAAAATTTATCCGAGAATAAATATCCTTCTTTCAAATTACACCTGGATATCTTAAGAAACAAAACTCATTCAGGCATGCTGCCTACCTTCCCTGTTAAAAACTCTTCAATAAATCATCTAATTCCAACCATGTTTGATGTAAGTCTAGTTGCATCAGAAACATTAAGCTCGAGAAAATCAGCTGCTGAGTAGGAAAAAAGAGATCAATTTTGTATCTCCACAGAATGAGCAACAATTTGAGTTCTCATTCATCAGCTGGTTAACCAAACAGCATACATATTCTTTTCAATAAATTAGCTCAGTAGTAGATTGAAAGCAGTCGGAGAGTACACTTTTTTATTCATCCAGGAATTTGGAGGCCCGAGAAGGTCAAGGTACTGTGGAAGAGCACAGGGAGTAGACTGTGGAACCGTAAGTAATTGCTACTGGGGGAAAATAAAAGGAAAGGGGGGGAAAAAAAGCCTATTGGAAATAAACCCTTAGAAACATAGCATCATGAATTCCAGTGTTCACAAAACAACTTCTTCCATTAGAAGATTCTCCCTTTGAGGTATGTATAACAGAGAAAACAAAGAAAAGTATCTGCTACCCTCTTTACAAGCCAGTTTTCGTTTCCCAGTGACGACAACTTAGATCAATTACTACTTAAAGTTTCCCTTTGCCCTGAATGTTTCATGTATTACATGAGTCAAGATTCCAGTCCAGATATTTCATGCAGGTGTAGCTTAAAAATTCTGGTCCCCTCATGCTCACACTGAGAACCTGTGAAGAAGGCCAGTCCAGTCTCACTGTCCTCATTCCACCCATACCACCTTGTCGCTCTTTCGTCACCTATTAAAATAACCCATTATCAGTTAGGCATAAATTAAGACAAATTTAGAAGCTAAGAAAGGTGGTACTCTATGAGCTGGGGTGGCACTGCCAAAATACCCAGACGTGCTGAGCCAGCTCTTCTGTAAAAGATTTCTGTAAAGTTCAGTAACCTATCTGACTAGTTAAAGTAAATTTTGACAAACATTACTTAAAATTGCACAGAGGTCAAAGCAGCTTCAAGTTCCTGTTCCAGGAAAAGGAACAGCAAAATCCATATAAATCTACTTTTTTTTTTTAAGATTTTTTTTTTTAAATTTATAAAATACAGTCTTTACAAAGAATTGAATTTTAATTTACTTGCAACATTCATTGATGTTACATGGTAGCACTATGAATACAAAATATCTACAGTAGCATACATTTATATGCATAACCCTTACACACACACAATTCAGTGACAGGGAGCAAAATCCACTGCAGAGTAACAAATTAGCAATCCAAAGAATAGGAATCAATGCAGTTAAAATGACTGAATATATGCTTAATGACATTCTCATGATCTGGTTATTTGGAGAAACAGAAAAAATTCTATAAAGTCCTTGATAAAGTTTAAGATATTTACGGATCAATAAATGATGATCACACTTACACTCCAGCTAAGCAGATACTTGTTTCCAGTTAGAAACAAAGATTAGTCTTGCAAATGAACTTTGTTTCAGTCCAACAGCTGCATATTTACACTAAAACAAGCACTCTGCATCCTCACTGATTTTATTGAGACTTGGCAAAGTAAGCTTTGTTCTATATTTAGATTCTAATGAAGTTAATCAGATATTGTCATGTGCGCATTGCTGTGGCAGGAAAGCAAAAAGACATTCTGTCATCATCCCCAAATTCCCTCCCACACCATACACCAACACAGCACTCAACCTGCTATTTTAGAGGTCTTCCTTGGTGGTGGGGAAAGTATTTGTAGGTGAAAGAAGGATAAGGAAGGTAAGGCTGGAACTCTTCTAGCCTTCATGTGTTAAACATTTTTGGAGGTGTTATGGAGGGGATAGGATTAACATTCACATCACTGCAGGGTTCAGGAATCGGTTAACATCTTTAAAGGTTTTGTGACACCTCTTGGAGCTCCCAGCTGTCATGCGAAACTCCTATGCAGATGTGTCCTGCAACAATCCTGAAAAAAAAAAAAAAGTAAATTTACTTCCTATTCTAGGTAAAGGATTGAATCAAAAATTTTCTCCCATCTTCTAGCAAATTGCTTGTTCAATATTTACATTACCCCGGTTTACTCTATCAACTGTGCTCTGCTGTGCTGTAGAACAAGTCTGTTTCTTCTAAGCAGTCACTTTTCAGTAATACTTCACAATTTATAATTTTAGTGTTCATTTCTTAAAATAAATCCCAGTGGCTGAAGCCTGCAGTTTCCATTCTGAGCTAACTCAGACTCTGCAGTCATTCTTAAATCCACCTAATTCTGAAATATATTCCCTGTCATAAAGCCGCAGCTGAGAAAAAATAATTCTGTATAGTCAGATCATGCTATACACAAGGCTGAGGGCTGGGATTTTGGAAAGCTTTTAGCAGCTTCTAAACCACAGAAAACACAAATCAGTTTCCACACATTACATCTTTTTGTGTCTGACTTCTACGAGATGATAATGTGATGATGCCCAGTGATACGTTTTCATAGTTTCTGGCTGACACCTAGATTTGCAAGGACATGAGATAAGTAAGATTTAGTTAGTGTCAGATCCAGCTGATAATAGACATAATGTACTTGCTAGCACTTCTGGGCAAGGTATGGTGCCTTGCCATAAAAATACATTTAAAATTATTTAGAACTACCACCAAACTAGCACGTAGCGCTCCCTTCCCTTCTCTGCCATGCTATTACCTTCCTCCATGTGATGCGCCAGTCTTGCCTCCTTCTGGTGCCTTCCTCTGCTAACAAGAACACTGAGTAAAGCGGGGGGAAAGATTTTGATGCCCGATACCCAAATTCAGAGGCTCAGGGTCTGGTGTAGTCAAATCCCTGCTCCAGAAGAACGGCTCTCATCTGACAGACCTTCATCTTGCCCAGGGGGTGCGCAGGATAGTAAAAGAAGAGCTTTCCTTGTTCATAAAACAGTTTCATTCTTCTTAAACATTTGTTGTTAAATATTTAATTATTGTAGCAAAACTAAAATGATGATATGCCAGTTTTACTAGATTCCTCATTTTGTATACTCTGGCCAGCAATTCACATCTATTTAAACCTGTGATGTATCACATACGAATGGTTATTAACATTCTTACCCGAAGTGCAGAATTTTGCCACTAACAAAATCAGTATTTTCTCTATTTTTTTAGACTGTGTTACAATAATATATTCTAGTGTTAAAGACTGAAGGAATCCTCGAGTACTATAACCAGGCTAATGTACATAGTGTTATACAAATACTGAATTAGTCCCTGGTTATGCAGCATTTCAAGATTCCACTTACGGTACATAAGGCATTACAGCTTGGACCCTTCTCACATTGTTGGTACTTTGGATTTGTATCTTCCTCCTCATATGCTGCATAAATTTAATGCAAGATTTCTCTGTTATGATCAACAGTCTAAACACAAGTCTCTCTGGGTAAAGAATCTACATTTTTCGCTCTGATAAGGGAATTTACCTGCAAGGATTCATTGATGTTACGGAGTGAGGCCAAGAGCAGAATTTGTCCTTTTGTCTAAGAACTTCTAGAAGTTGGAACTATTTGCGATTTTAATCAGACAAGAAAAGTATTAACCAAGATCTTACCCATTTTATTTTTTAAGGAACTTTGGCTTTGAGTCTTAAGTGTCTAAAACTGTGTGAAACTACAAAAGCTCCACGGAAATTAAACTACTGTGAAAAAACATGGGGAAAAGAGCCTTCTCTTTTTTTTGGGGGGGTGGCGGTGGAGGTGTTTGCCTTCCCCCCCAAAAAGTATCTACTGATTGAAACAGCTTTCTAAATGTTTAACACCTTAATCTTGTCTTATAAGGGGATAATTAGTAGTAGACTCCAAGGGTCAGTTTCCACATTCAGTTATACGAGTTCACCCCTAATTATGTTGGTCATTGTTCATAACCCATCTGAACCTAAAAAGAAGTCCTAGTCATACAACTGGAGGTTCAAAGAATGGGTATAATACACAAAGGATGGAGAACAAGATTTAGGAGACAGTAGAAGAATTAATGTATTACAGAAAGAAACCAATTAAATATACTGATTACTGATACCTTCTAATAGGTCTTGGCCATGAGACGGATGTAGGCTTGGAATTTTATTTTCAGTTTGCTACTCTTCTACATGTACCATTTTGTAGATATACTAAACAAAGAAAAAAAAAACCTTTCATCTTCCAGTAAAAAAAAAGTTTCACATATGTATAGTGGTACTCACGGCGCAGAAAAAGAAAACTTGGAGATACATAAGGTTTTTTTCTTAGAGAAAAACTTACACAGAATTACTGATTACTGAGGTTGGATAAAGTTCTAAGAAGAAAAGCAAATTCCAGCAATCAAACAGTCACTGTTTTCTAAACTAAAACAATAATAAACTAAATGGACTTACCCATTAAGTGAGTAAATCTCTGTACTGGGAGATACAAATGTGAATGCTGATGTCACGCAACAACATCCTTCTCTCTTTTTGCACTCTTTTGCAAAACCAGGAAATACTCAGAAACCCCTATCCATTCCTTTTAAAGAACTCCATTATTATAATAACAGCAAAATAAAACCACAGACTTAAATCTATAAAGGAATATAATCAATTAATACTTTCTACACTGCATGACCAACTGGAGCGTTTTGGGAAAGGAGAGGACAGGATGGGAAAGGAAGAGAAAGAGAAATGGAGGCATTATGATCTTTGTTTGTCACAAAGTTTGGCATACATTTCTGCCCACTGCGTTAATACTGTTCCCAAAATGCCTTGTGTTACTTTTTAACGGCAATTACAGAAACAGCTATGCTGACACTTTTCACAGCCATTAATTTCAAGGCTTCCAAATTTCCCTTGTCTATAAATTTGCACTTTTTATGAAGACGAGCTGATACAGGAACTTGATGTTTAGTCATTCCATAAAGACGAGGGTTTAGACCTCAGATAGAAGCCTTGCTTTAGTCTTAACTGATTAAAACCGTATTGCTGCCTGTGGGTTTTTGTAAAGAATTCCTATCTGCTACTTTTTAAAAAGTGCATCGACTCTTGCTCTTAGTAAAATGGCAGTGGGCAATTGAAAAGTTCCCACGGACTAGCACCTGCATATTTTTTAACATTCCTGTTAAATACTTTGTAGTGAAAACCATATCCATACCCCAAAGAGCAACTGCAGGAGTACACAAACACACTATGACACCTATTGCCATAGCCATTAACAAACAGTCTGCGGGGATGGTTGTGAAAGCAAAAAGTAATACTAGAAAGGACTGATGTCTACACCAGTAGGTAGAAAAGACATAAAAGGGTAAAATTCAATTTTTTAAGAATCATTGTAAAGTCCACCTTATCTTTTATCTGGTGTTCCCAATGACAACTAAGCACCATGGTGGCCTATTCTGGATAAACTCCACCCTGTGTAACTGGGCCCTCACAAGGGACTGATTTGGTTCTAACGACTGACTAAATGTTTTCATAGAATCATAGAATGGTTTGGGTTGGAAGGGACCTTCAAAGCTCATCTAGTTCCACCACACTTCCATGGGCAGGGACACCTTCCACTAGACCAGGTTGCTCAGAGCCCCATCCAACCTGGCCCTGAATACTTCCATGGACGGAGCATGCACAACTTCTCGGGGCAACCTGTTCCAGTGCCTCGCCACCCTCACAGTGAAGAATCTCTTCCTTGTATCTAATCTGAATTTACCTTCTTTCAGTTTAAAGCCATTACCCCTTGTCCTATCACTGCATGCCCTTGTAAAAAAACCCCTTCCATCTTTCTTGTAGGCCTCCTTTAGGTACTGGAAGGCTGCTATAAGGTCTCCACGGAGTCTTCTCTTGTCCAGGCTGAATAGCTCCAACTCTCTCTGCCTGCCTTCAGAGGAAAGGGGCTCCAGCCTTCTGATCATTTTCATGGCCCTCCTCTGGGCTCAATCCAACAGGTCCATTTCCTTCTTATGCTGGGAGTCCCAGAGCTGAACACAGTACTGCAGGTGGGGTCTCATGAAAGTGGAGTAGAGGGGGAGAATCACCTCCCTTGTCCTGCTGTCCACACTTCTTTGGATGCAGCCCAGGATGCAGTTGGCTTTCTGGGTTGCAAGTGCACATTGCTGGGTCATATTGAGCTTCTCAATCAACCAACGCCCCCAAGTCCTTCTCCTCAGGGCTGCTCTTAATCCACTCATCGCCCACCTGTGTTTGTGCTTGGAATTGCCCTGACCTATGTGCAGGACCTTGCATTTGGCCTTGTTGAACTTCATGATGTTCACATAGGCCCACCTCTCAAGCCTGTCTAGGTCCCTCTGGATGGCATCCCTTCCCTCCCTCCAGTGTGTCAACTGCACCACACAGCTTGGTGTCGTCGACAAACTTGCTGAGGGTGCACTCAATCCCACTGCCCATGTCACCGACAAAGATGTTAAACAGCACTGGCCCCAACACCAACCCCTGAGGAACGCCACTCGTCACTGTTCTCCACTTGGACATCAAACTGTTGACTGCAACTCTGAGTGTGACCACCCAGCCAATTCCTTATCCACTGACTGGTCCACCCATCAAATCCATGTCTCTCCAATTTAGAGACAAGGACGTCATGCAGGACAGCGTCAAATGCTTTGCACAAGTCCAGGTAGATGATGACCGTTGCTCTTCCCTTATCCACCAACACTGTAATCCCATCACGAAGGGCACCAAATTTGTCAAGCACAATTTGCCCTTAGTGAAGCCATGTTGGTTGTCACCAACCACCTCCTCATTTTCTATGTGCCTTACCATAGTTTCATGGAGTATCCGCTCCATGATTTTGCTGGGCACAGAGGTGAGACTGACTGGCCTGTAGTTCCCCGGGTCTTCCTTTTTTCCCCCTTTTTAAAAATGAGGGTTATGTTTCCCTTTTTCCAGTCAGTGGGAACTTCCCTGGACTGCCACAACTTCTCTAATATCATGGAGAGTGGCTTAGCCACTTCATCCGCCAATTCCCTCAGGACCCGCAGATGCATCTCATCAGGTCCCATGGACTTGTGCACCTTCAGGTTCCTTAGATGGTCTTGAACCTGATCTTATCCTACACTGGGCTGTTCTTCATTCTCCCAGTATCCTGCCTTTGCCTTCTGCAACTTGGGTGGTGTCGCTGGAGCACTTGCTGGTGAAGACTGAGGCAAAAAAGTCATTGAGTACCCAGCCTTCTCCATATCCTGGGTAACCAGGTCTCCCATTTCCTTCCAGAGAGGGCTCACATTCTCAGTAGTTTTCCTTTTATCGCAGATGTACCTGTAGAAGCTTTTGTTGTGGCCCTTGACATCCCTGGCCAGATTTATTTCTATCAGGGCTTTAGTTTTCCTAACCTGATCCCTGGCTGCTCAGACAATTTCTCTATATTCCTCCCAGGCTACCTGTCCTTGCTTCCATCCTCTGTAGGCTTCCTTTTTGTGTTAGAGTTTGTCCAGGAGCTACTTGTTCATCCATGCAGCCCTCCTGCCAGTTTTGCCAGACTTCCTCTTTGCTAGGATGCATCAATCCTGAGCTCGGAGGAGGTGATCCTTGAATATTAACGAGCTTTCTTGGGCCCCTCTTCCCTCCAGGGCTTTATCCCATGGTACTCCACCAAGCAGATCTGTGAAGAGGCCAAAGTCTGCTCTCCTGAAGCTCAGGGTAGCGACCTTGCTGGGCACACCCCTCGCTGCCCTAAGGATCTTGAACTCCACCATTTCATGGTCATGGCAGCCAAGGCTGCCCTTGAGCTTCACATTCCCCACCAGCCCCTCCTTGTTGGCGAGCACAAGGTCCAGCACAGCACCTCTCCTTTTTGGCTCCTCTGTCACTCGGAGAAGGAAGTTAATGCATTCCAGGAACCTCCTGGACTGCTTATGCCCTGCTGTGTTGTCCCTCCAACAGACATCAGGGTGGTTCAAGTCCCCCATGAGGACCAGGGCTTGTGAACGTGAGGCTGCTCCTATCTGTCTATAGAGGGCCTCGTCTACTCGGTCTTCCTGGTCAAGTGGCCTGTAGCAGACCCCCACTATAAGTCATCTGTCCCTGCCCTCCCTTTAATCCTGACCCATAAGCTCTCGGTCAGCTCCTCATACATCCCCAGGCGGAGCTCCATGCACTCCAGCTGGACACTGACATAGAGGGTGACACCCCCTCCTCATGTCCCCCACCTATCCTTCCTAAAGAGCCTGTACCCTTCCATTCCAACATTCCAGACGTAGGAGCCATCCCAACACATCTCTGATGCCAATAAGATCATAGCCCTGCAGCCCTGCACACGTCTCTAACTCCCCTTGTTTGTTCGCCATGCTACCTGCGTTTTCATAGAAGCATTTACGTTGGGCCCCTGATGAAGCTGACCTCCTGGCTCGAGTGGCTGGAATTCCTTTCTGCTGCTCTTCAGGTGCTCTCCTGCTGACCTGTGATCCCTCTCCAGGCTTTGGGCATCTATTGCTGGCACTGGCATCAAACTGGTAGGAGTGGGATGGATTGAGGTTCCCCTCCCCTGGCTACTTTAGTTTTTCATGTAAAACACAAGGGTTTTGATATTAGTAGCCACATATGTTTCTAAATACTTTTAGTAGTTAATTAATTTTTAAAATACCACTGATAAGTAAACTATCTTATGCCCCTTGTTTCAAAAGTAACCAGAATCACAGAAGCAAACACTTGGTTTTTTTCTCTCATTCTTTCCTTTTTGTGTTCACTAAGGTAATGACAGATACACACAGGGATGATTTGTAATTAAATTAAATTCAGCAACAAAAGGTGTGTAAAATGCATTTACTCCAAAACAATAAACAAGTACATGATTAATTGCTTGCAATATGCCTACCTCTGATGTGTGAAAATAAAGATGATGCAGCAGCTGAGTACCTTTGAATCAATTCAGCATCCACCTGGTAGAAAAGCACTTCGTTTACTGCAGACTTAGACAGGTTCCATGAAAGAATTTCAAAGATCTCTGGTGGAAATTCACCAGGACAGAAAAAATGTATATCCATTTAATTCTTCCTCCTCAACTACCAAGACTTAGACCAACTCCCAGAGCAAAAAAATCCCCCCAAATGCCTATAAATCAAACTATGTGGTAGTGGAAAATCTAGAAAACCTAACTACATCTTTTTAGACACCTTGATAACAGCAAAATATAATCAGCATTTGGAAATTGTTTATATTTTGTCATAATTTCCTATGTATCCGGAGATTATACTCATACAAACTGCAAAGAAATAAAATACAGAATAAGAGCTCTTAAGTAGTGGCATCTAATTTCATTCATAGTCATTGTGTTTTGAATCCCTGAGCACTATGCTGTACTGCACGGTAGTACATTAACACTTACTAAATACACCAATACAGTGAATATACAATTATATACACAATGAAAATAAAGAAGAGGAGATGTGGTAATAACAAAGATCATTCCTTCTGTATGTAGAATTCTATTACTCTGCCTGTAATTTCAAAAATGTAAGATAGTTCACGCGACTTACTGTTTTTTGGTATCTATAATATTCCTGGAGGAATCTTGGATTACTGCTGGTTTCCTTTGTTTTACTGGAGAAGCAGTTTCATTTCAGTGGTGAGTAATGATAATACAGATTATCTGAACGCTTGTTTAGGGTTAATTCTTTATGGTACTCATTTAAAATGTGCTGCTGTCAAAGCAATAGTTTACGCTGGATTTCAGCGGGAATGCAAGTTAAAATCTATACTGGATGGGTTTGGGAAAATAATTTTTTTCCAAAAAAAATCTTGTATCTGTATCTAGAATGCCAGAAGCTGAGATTTTGGAGATGTGAGCAACTGAATGTGAAGAAATGTAACAGCTCAATTCACTGTAAATTGAATAAACAAGGTTTTGTAGCAATGCTAAAATATTTACACCCACATCCCCACACACATTTGTACTTTCTCGCTACCTCTCACACTCAGTGACGTTACACCCTTTTTTAAGTGGATGTAGAGAATAAAGAGGAAGTCAAGACACTAACTTCTAATTTTGTTTTCTTCCAGTAGCTGTAGGCTATTAACAGTTTGCTAGCAAAAAGATAAATCTGTGAATGTTCATATAATAGGATGGCACCTTCAGTCCTGCCTAATGTCACATGATTCAGGAACTACCTGTATTTGGAGTTTCTTATTATGATTTCACAAATTTAGGAAAAAGCACATTTATATAAATACACCTAATATTTAAAAAAAAAAAAAAAGTTTTACTAGATATGGAAATACTTAAGAGAGAGAGACTAACAAAAGTAGCAAACCTTTTATTCTTAAGCAGAACATGAGAAGCTCAGTGAAATGCAGGGAGATAAGTAACACTATGACTACAAGCAACGGGTGTTTCTAGTATCTGCTTAGCTCCTTGGAGATTGGTTGCATTCATTTCCTATCAGATGACCACTGGAGTTTCACAGCCTGCTCTACAGTTCTTTTTACAATAGGGAGCGTTCTGCCCAAGCCCTGGCAAGTTGTCATTGATTGTTTCAAACGTTCTGTATTCAGCTATTCACAGAGTGATTCACTGGCTTTTCAAGCTGTAAGCTAGCCTAGTGTGTCAAATATGCTTCTGAAGATAAAGGCATTTGTAAATGTAAAGGCATCTGTAAACGGGAAAGGTGCTTAACTATGTATGCAGCCTTTACAAAGCACAGGCAGCAAGTGTGAGACTGTTCCTGGTGAGAAAGAAAATAATTCAGCACCATTTTTCCTCTTTCTGAATTCAGATTTCAAAATAAAGATTTAGTAGACTCACACATAATGAAGTTAGGAATTTTAACAATACATCAGCTCTGGCCTACCGCTACTTCTCTATTTTCTGCACCACAGAAATGTTAGCACTGTGCCTCCCAAGGAGCTGTGATCCCTTTACAGTGTGCAAAGTATATAAATACAGGGGCTGGGAGGCCTCAGTGGGCAAACCTGCTGGCATCAAAACAATAAACACTCTGGCATAAATTTACAGACACAAAGCCTTGGCATGTATTTGCATACATTTACTCAGAAAAAAAAAAAATGAACTAAAGGTCTGAGTGGAGGAAAAAGGCAGTGAGATCCTAACATTTCAATACTTAATTACTCCCTAAATCTTCCCTCAAAAGCACAATTCTGTTCTCTTCTCAGTTCTTCCTCATATTTCCAGATCTTCCCACAACTTTATTCCTTTTAGAAACAGAGAGAGAAAATGGATGATTTTCAACTATTTTGGGGCTTGGAGATTTAAGGTTGAGATCAGCAACTAAAGATTTTAATCTTTTCCCAATCCTGAGGAGCAGAAATATATCAGCAACAGCCTGGCTGTAGATGAATTCTGCTTTACACAAGCAGAAACAACATGGCCCGCCTACTTGTTTGCTTGATTTGGGTTTTGGGGGTAGGGCGGGGATTGCAGGATTGCAATGAATGGGGTGAGAGTTAAGAAAGAACCAGCTGTTTCATGTACTGAGGGAGCAAACTGTCTGCCCTAATGTAGGCCAGCTCATGTGGTTCACGGAGGGCGTGAAGATACAGAAAACCAGACAATTGAATAAGGTGAGGCCAACCAGGAAGGTCTGAACTTTGTACTTAGATGAGAAACAGGCTTAGATAAGTCACTTCAGCTCTGTGTGCCTTGGATTTCCTGACCGTAAAATGAGCATCATTAGGTTACCGAGCTCTTCAGTTAAGACAAATGGTGTCTCGAAGAACTGCTGTGATAATCTCCCCAAATAAAAACTCACGTAGCAGACTTTAAAAAGGACTTGGACTGTGCTTTGGTTTGTCTCACCAGTACTGAGGCCAGTATCAGAGCCTGACCTCTTCCCAGCCCTCAGCTCCATTAGAACTTCATTCATGCAACAGTATACTGCGCATGGCTTGCTTGAATGGGACTCTTACCTTTGGAGCTTGATTCTGCAGGAAACCTAATAAATTCTGCATCTTCATCCTTTTTGAGCCATATCTAGAGAACTAGAGAAAGGTCGTATTTCGTCTGTTATTCTCTAATAAACTTCTGAACAGAGTCTGTGCTCAGACTTTCCAGTCCTACTGATATGGGCAACCTGTTAGTTGATTTTTAACCCAATGTGAGGTCAGAGACATTACTTTCCTGAAGGGGCATGATTAAACCATATTAATGACCACATCTGGCTCTTGTGTCAAGCAAAGACTCCTGATTCCCAAAGGCCTGGGAGCAAATGCCTACATTTAAAGTGACCTAGCAATACTTTTGCGCTCCCTGTGCCATATCCCACTTCAATTATTGACGTAAGATCTACGACACCAGTTTCCCACTTCTCTTCATCCTTCGATGCACAGCAGTCTACATGGAGTAACAGCACTTCTGGTAGCCTCCTTGGAGACATGAAAGTCCAAGAAGTCCCCAGTCCAGACAAATGTGGGACTTTCATGTATCTGGAGGTCATTCTGCATGTAGCCAGGATCAGTCATGAATCAGGAGGCACTGCAGTTTTCAATTCTCTCTCAAGAAAATGTAGCTTTCAGCTGCTTGGGCAAACCTTGCCATCTCTCTTTCAAAATCTGTTCACAGCCTCAGCATCCTTAGTCTCAGCCGTTTGTCCCCATTCTATCTAACTTCAGCAGTCTTAAAGTTTGCATTTAGTGTAGGTAGTCACACTCCTACAGTGGGGACAGTCAGGCAGCTACAGAGGGAAACTATTTCCACTTTTTTTAGTCACCTACCACAGGACAGAATGGAAAACACATTTCATTATAAAGGGAGCCTAGAATAAATGCCTAAAATAGAAAAGCTAAATTCAAGTTACCTTATTTAGCAAAAAAGTTGACTATTTTTTCCCCAAGTACTTTAACTCAAAAAATTGGTTCATCTTCCTTTAGGATTAATGAAGGTAAAATGAGTGTGCACTGTGGGAGGCCTCCTGGTGAAGAAGGAGCAAAAACATGCCCAAAGCAGCTCTAAGTTTAAATAAAACATGATGTTAGCATGCTAGCTGTTTTTCTCAGTTACTTGTGAAGTTGTGTGGTGTACTGTAATTCAGAAAAATCCACAGTGATCTTTCACAGTTTTATGAGTCTCCCTGAATCTTGTAAGTGATGTGTGACATAGATCATCTGGAGATGAGAAAAATTAGTGCAACAAGGAAGCTACCAAAAGGTATACAATGCATATTTTAAACTTGGTGGTACCTTTTGTGGAAAAAAATTAAGATTTGCGGTGCTGGGAGGACATATAAAATGTATGTAAGTATATACACTTATAACATGTGTAAGTGCACCCAAAATAGAATTCTCACAAAGTAGAACAAGTTTCTGCATACTTCAAGACAAGACAAAAACCCCGTTATATAGGAAATCATTAAAATGAAAGATCAAGAAAGAGCACAAGCACGAAACACTCCATAGAGAGAATTCAAGGCAAGTAACAGTCGATGTGTACAAATGATGTGGCACAATGGATTCTGCCTACAGGGAGGAACTTTGTTATACCTACACCTACTTTCTAACTTCACTAGAAAATTCACTGCATTCCAGCAGCATGTGATTGGGTTATGTAGAGATTGCAATTACTCGCTGAGCCAAATGGGTAATGCCGATGAGACTCCAGTTTATTTTGACACACCACCCAATTACACCATTGAAGAAATAGGCACAAAATTTGTCATCATAAAAAACTTTGGGGAGTGAAAAAATGCACATTACAGTCATGTTGGCAGTCCTAGCAGATGGTATGAAATTGCCACCATATGTGATTCTGAAGCATAAACCAGTGCCGAAGGAACAGCTGCCTACTGGAATAATTGTTAGGTGTCAAAACCAGGATGGATGTCTAAAGACTTAATGAAGGATTGGCTGAACATTGTTTGGAATAGGCGACCAGGTGTGCTATTAACAAAAAGGAGGAATGCTTGTCCTAGATGCATTCAAAGGGCACCTACCACCAGCAAAAAATATTACCAGAGAAGTTAATACTGTCCCCTGGTCATAATGGAAGAAGGGCATTCACACCTGCAGGTGGATCTATATATTTGCAAACAAGCCCTTTGAAAACCATTTGAAGTCTGTATATTCAAAATGGCTTTAGAGAGGTGATCATACTATATAACAGAGCCAGGAACAGCAATGGATTTAGACAGCATGGTACTAGATCAATCCAGGAGTTGCAGTTCAAACTTTTAAGAAACTCCATATTTCATATTCCATGGGTGGAACCAAAGACAATTCAATTGAGTTCAAAGAAGTTGCAAGCAGGGAAGACACTGAAAACGACCAAGAAATTGTATATGAGCAGGAGAGGGACAGTGATGGAAATGATGAGGGACGAGATATGTAATAAACCTTTTTTGTTTATAACCTTCTATTTTGGGTGGGAAGGAGAGGTTGTCTCATATTTGGAGTTGTCATCTTTCCTGATTAATACAGTAGATGACTCCGATGCTGTCTCCACATCACAACTGCAATTGCACCAAGGAGGTCAGAGCTGCCTTGCAGAACCACTGTGTATCGGGAACTAGGACCAACAACATCTCTGGGGAATGTAATTGAACGGACAACAGTGTATCTCCTCTACTAGTTCAAATTTTCTATGAACTGGTGAAGTTCAGTTCAGAAGAACTGCATTACCAGAGCACCTCTGTCTAACAGATTGAAGACAATAGCACAGGTCACTCAAGAGGCAACTAATCTACAGCTCACACACCTCACATTTTCACAACATGGCCTCAATTTTTTTTCTGTTCCTAAAAATGAACAAAAACCCCAAACTAATTCCAGTCATATAAAGTGTCTCTGCAGCTAGGGAAAGATACAAATTCCATCACAAAACATTTTTATGCATCTGTCATGTGTCCTCTGGGATTCTGGTGTATCACTCTTGTCCATTTTTTTTTTCTCCCTGAATATAAGATTGCACTAGTGACTAGATGACTTTGAAATGTCTTCGGTTTTAAACTAACAACTGAATGCAGCATAAGAATATAATTTAGTGCTACTTCTGTATAAACATATCTATACAGGTGGTTATAAACACACAAGAGCCCTTACAAAACTTCAAAGCCTACTCACACTACTGAGTTGCTTTTTCCTATTGCAAGATATGCAAGAGGCATATCAGTTCAGACATTCTGTTATGATAGCAGGCATTTCTGTATTAAAAAGATTCAGCATGAAGAACTGCCTAACAAGAATATAATCAAGTCTGTATAAAGAGATCAACTGCTCCCTGCCATGCTTAATGTACTCTACATTTTGTTAATGACAGTTGCTCCCAGAAGCATCCAAAATTTCTGAATTTAAACACAATTGCATTGGAAATTCTAAGGCCTGAGGAGATTGACACAGTTCTTGCCCATTTCTATTGAAGTAGCACCGGCAGATGGTTCCTCATTGCTGCTTATAGAACACATTATTAAGAGCGTGGTTTAAAAGACTCTGGAGCTGGAAAAGTTTTAAATAGATTAACTGAATATTTGTGTCTTTCCTACTTCCTAGTAGCTATAGTAAATTTAGGACTAAATCTTTCTTGAACCATTGCACTTCATCTTCAGCTGCATCTTCCATCCTCCTTCATCAGCACTGAGACTTCCCTTAGTAAAGACAGGAGCAGACTCATTGCCCAGACAGCCGCCCGAGGAATACAAAGGTACCTTAAAGTCACCTTTATTCACACATGCTTTTCGTGTAGTTCTTGTTCCTTGACGTCACATCCCAAACTCGGTCTGCATTATTTTAAAGCAGGTTTTATATCTAAAATTTAAAATGAAATTAAGTGGAACAATCTTTTAGTCTGTGCTGAGTATCTTCAGCTTTTGCATTATCTTGAAAAATACGAAGCTGCTATATTGAAATTAATTTAAATCCATCCTCAATATGTCTCATTTACCACTTTTTATGACATATCTCCGTGAAGGAATGGTACCTTGGCTTCTTAAATATTACAAAATCAAGATGTTTAAATTTACAGTTCCCACAGAAGCTTTAATTCTATTCCCCCGTGTGTATACTTTTTAACAAGACCTTTTGTTGCATGATCACATGCAGGACTTACGAGGAAAACAGACTGCTAGCTACTGTATGTTGTCAGATTTATCGGGAGTGGGCTGGGAATAAGTGTTGCTTAGAAAGTGGTATGTACCAGTTTTTTAAACAGGTGAAGAAACACCAGTTTCTTGCTTCCTGAGAAATGATCTCACATATAGGATCAATTTTCTATTAAAATAAACAATTCTACTGAAATCAAACTTCGGGCAAGGTAAACAGGTTCTTGGCTTCTGTATCTGTGGAATATATGGAGGATACAAAACTACCTCTTCAAAACCAAAGGTGCTTCAGCACACTAGCAAGATAAAAAACAGCATCACCCAGCATCTGAAGGTTACTTCCACACACATTATCAGCCCTAGCCCTAACTCTGTAGCTTTCTTGGCCAAAACCAGTTAAATACTCTGTTCATTACAAAAAGAGATTAATTCACCTCTGGCAGAATTTATAGGAAAAATACCTAATAGAAAGCCTCCTTGACAGCAATGTGAAAACACCATGAGACATAGAGTGATGCATGTATCTGACAAAAGAATGGAAGTAGTAACTACTGATACAGGGATATAAAAAGTATTTCTAATTGATTTCTTCATGTTTTTAGGTGCAGCTACTGTTCTGGGGCCAAAGTTTCATTTTTCTTGTATTAAAATACTTTTAAGTGAGAAAAACATTCACCCCTCCAAATATGTATTCACCATTAGACCTCCACCACCCTTATAGTGGTTTATGTAAAATGAAATATGGGTCTCAGATTGGTGTCCGGTCTATGTAAAATCCATTACAACTGACCCTCGCTGTCCCAGTTAAATAGCCAAGAAGTGAATTAGCTTACAGACAAAGGATGGCTCCGAGTATTAAGTTAATAACAGATTTCTTGCAGAATAAACAAGGATATGGTAGATCAGAATAACAGAATCTTCAGCACTGTATCACAGTAGACCCATTCAACTTAAGGAGATTCCTAACAGACTTAGCAATGAATGAAGAGTTATCCTCAAAGAAAACAAAATAGTCAAAATCTGTGTTCTTTCAGAAAGAAATCATTAATGCCAATTAAAAATATGAATCAGAAGATGCATGTCTTTGTTGTTTCAAAACTAAACATCAAAACAATTCATCTGAGAATGATGAAACAAAATGCTCTATTTCCTAGGGAAAAAAAAAAATCACTTTTATCAGCTTGAACTACTGAACAGATTCAGGACAAATGATTTATATCCAAATCCTTCTTAATTTTAGCCATAAGCATTACAGACACTGCTAGTCACTCCAGCTAGGCTGCTGAGGAGTATCAAAAAGAGGAGCTGTAGCTACAACAGGAGTTTGTTCAGATGTAGTTTATTCCAAACCACAAGCCAGCCACAAAGCCAGGGTAAAACTGTTCAGATGGAGGCTCCCATTCTGCCACTACAGGAGCCTAGACCTGCAGGATTCACAATTTCCCCCATAACCCAGCTGGTCCCTGAACATGCCGGTCTAGTCCCTGAGCTCCTTGCTCTGGTGCTGGGACAAGCCGATGCGTTGTGAAATGGAAAGTGTGGCTGTGTGGAGGTAAAGCCTGTGTTGGAAGGCACAGTGTAGCAGCCCAGATTTCCAGGAGTAGGTATGTGTGGAAGGAAAGCAGTGAAAAGAAATGCTTTATGATCCCAACTTGTGATTGTGCAGTACAAGAGAGGAAAAGCTAAAAGTCTCAGAAGACTGTATTTTTGGAGATGCTGTAGGAGCATTGGGAAGGTAGCAGATACCAACCGAGGTAAGCGGCTGTAGCCTGCGCAGATGAGGTATGCAGCAGTCCTAGCTTTTCAAGAGTGAGGGATTATGCTTGGGGAAGGGAGAGGAAGGGGTTGAAGCATACCACCTCCTCTGTGTGACAGGCCTGGCACAGACCTGGAGGCTGCTATCAACAGCAGCGGCCATGCCAACTAAGTTTGGAAAGCCTTGTTGAAACAGGACAGTAACTTGAGTTTTACGCAGGGCTCTAAGCTTTGGAAGTCAGTTCTGTATTTGCTGCAACAGAGCTTGGACTTTGTGACCTTGAGATCAAGCTGTAAGGCTCCCAGAAATATCAGAAGTAGAGAAATATATTACTCCTCAGTATTGCAGATGTTGTTTCTCTGTCAACTGTCACTGAGCTATTGCCTCAGAAAAGAACACTGAAGTGCCAGCGCTGTCTGCAAGCCTCAGTGAAAACATCAGTCACTCTAATTAAAGAGCATCCAGAAATTGTTTTCCCTTATATACTGTTCACCATCAAAGAATACATCGGGAAGAGACCATGGTCTATTGTTGGAACGATGTTGTTAAACTGAAACCTGGCAGATACTGACATCTTATGCTTTTGACAGAAGTTATTGTTCCAAATTAATCCAAATATTACGTATTTATCCATACAGCTAAAGAAGAAACAAGAATCTCAGGCCAGTATCAACAAGACAACATGGAAGTAAGAGCCCAGTTAAAGGGAAGCTACTCTTAAAAGAGAAGATCCTGCTGACAGTTTCTCTCAGAGGGCATATTGCCAAGACATCCATAGTAGAAAAAGCCAATATTAGGGATACAGCTTAATACTTACCACTCTATGCCTTGCTCTTCATCCCCAGATTTTTAATACCTGGTGACAGTGGCACTTGGATTTTGTCACTTCCTCACTTACACTACTGGAGTAAATGCATGCTTAGTCTTTCCCACCATCTAACAAAAGCATGGTGAATACCTGGGGATGACAGCATTGAAAATACATCTATAACAAAAGGAAAATCCCCAACTCTAGCAACAAGATGATATAATAATAACAATGACCTTAAACAGCTAATAGTCCAAGCTAAAGGAGCAGGATTTTGGGGAAAGCATACATATAATATTATCACATTTGACTAAAATCTGCTAGTGTCAAAATAAAAGGCAATGCTGTTGCTGTTATAGCAAATCTAAATCCAACTCAGCAAGCTAAATGGCTCTCAAACCCCCAAATCAGTGGAATGTATGAAACGGATAATTACATGCTGTTAGCTTTTCTTGATCCACTTGTTCGAAGGATGATTTCTCTAAAATGTTTGCACCAGCCATCTACCTTCCCTTCTTTCTCTGCATTTTTTCCCAGAATATGTAAATTATATGATGTAGAACACACACACACAAAAAAAGCATGAGAGAAGGCAAAAGACCTTGTACTCCAGAAGCACATAAGCAAATTACCAGTGACAGATTCAACACTGGCAGCATAAGTCATTGCTTACACCCATCCATAAATCATTGCACATGTTTGTTGCTTTATTCAGGGTGAAGAGGGAAGATGATGAAGGAAGAGATAAACAAGTGAAAAGACAAAGTAATATATTAAGTTTTCCTAACCTCTTAGTTTACATTTCAGACTTAGTTAGCAGTAGTACTTCTGGACCATAAAATCAAATAGCTTAGATATTAATTTCAAACAATTTTGCCTGCTTACCGAGGGTTTCAAGGAATAATATATAGGTACCTCTATATGTCAGTTATTTTCATAGCTAATAATTTTTTACATTCATTCTGTTTAAAAATTCAGGCTCAGGAATGAATTACAGGCCTCTATTAGAGAACAAAACAGTGAAGTCTGTAACACCTAATGATGCCAATAGTTTCCTCATTATCCTTTGTTCTTAAGTCACACAGAATCTTGCTCTAAATTCTCCTACTAGGACACCACCAAAATTTTTCGGAATATACTTGCTTTTCCTTTCGTTTGCTAGAAATTTTCAGGTAGGCAATGGTATTCATGCTACCTTTTAAGCTAAAAACAGAGAGCAAAAGATAAGAATAACTTCTTCAGTATCTGTTCTTTGAATTACTTGAAGCTCCATAGGCTTTTGCTCCTCAAACCTTGATTTTATACATAAAAAGCCTTCTTTGGGCTTCTTTTTACCATTTAACTAATCTGAAATGTTACCTTCAGAGAAGAGAAAGCAGGACTACTTTTGCAACTTACCACCACCAGTACCCAGTAAAGAGGGGAACTAACTTTGAATGTCATCACCACTCTTTATAGGATGGCCATGCTTTCTAATTACATTCTCTGCTTCTACTAATATCAGAGTTAATCCTACTGGATCACACTATGTTATTTCCATTGATTACAATGGACTTTGGATCCAGCTGACTAAGAAAAAGAAATAACAGACTTAGGCCAGCATGCTGAATTACTATGTTTTAGAATACTCTATGGAGGGAAAAAAAAAGTTCCCAAAGAAAGCATCGTCACTTTTGGAACCCCACAGAATAAGGAAGCAGAGGAACCAAAGAAAGAGGGTGAAAGCAAGAACAAGAGGGCAACAGTAACACTGTGAGAGAGAAGATAAACAAGGGAACAGAAGAATTTAAACTCTGCAGTGTTTGAAAGGGACATGGCAGGAAGGTGAATTTGTCTCATTACCTTATAGAACAGTTGCCAACTGATGCTTTTGGCGGGGGCTGGGCGGGGGGGCATTTCTTATTAAACATAATGAGGAAAGATATAATGCAAAAGTAAACTATAATTATACCACTTCCTGAACTTACATAGTCAATGAAGATTATGTTGACAAAGAACTAAATAATCAAAAACCAGCCAAATTTTCTTAACATATACACGTGTGTATGTATTGGCAAGGGTTAGACAAAGTTTAACACAAAGGAATTGTGTCCATGAAATAAACTGGGTTTTATAATAGTAAACTGCTTCAGCAAGAGCAATATTTAGAAAACATTAACATTATCAAGAGATGCAAAATGAAGATTAAAATTAATCTGACCTTCCTACTTGAGAAAATACAGTATTTTGGAGCTGTATTTCAAGCTTTGCACTTTTACAAGAATCTCAGAAGCCATACAGCAGTGAGCCACATATTCTCCTTCTCCTATGTTTAATATACATCAGAAATATTACAGCAAGTTTAAGAAATTATAACAAGTACTAAGCAAGATTATCTTGTACTTACAAAACAGCAGGTATGACTGTTGTATCTCAAAATGCTTATGGAATTCGGAACAGTCACAGCTTTCTCTTTCTGTAACTCTAGTGGACCTGGGTCTGCTCCCATCTTACTGATAATAGTCCGATGGGGATTTTGCCATAGGGATGAGGAAGGGCAAAGGATACTAATAATAAAAAAAAAAAGTATACTACTTTTACTAAAATACTCTACCTCTGCTGAGGACATTGTGGCATCTATAACGAGGTACAAAAAGTCATGGAATCTCCCATTAATGAGGTAAGCTGGCCCCGGACTGAATCCACTTGGGAATTTCCAGTGCTTGGCAAGAGGGCTGGAAGAAAATGACTTTTCCATTGCAGTGCAAGTGGGTGACCTGCCTTGTGACCCTGATCACCTCATTGCTGATTTGTATGCCTAATGGCCATCTCTCTTCAACATCAGGTCTGAAAGAATACTGCAAGCTTCCTATTAATTAGATAGAGCATAAAGGCCAGGTTCACTTGTTGCAGAAGCAGCTCCTTTTGAAGGTTATCACCTTGATTTCTAAGGCTTTGACTTATGACCAGTATTTGCCTTTACTGCTCACAAAGGATGCTTACATTATGCACTTGCAAAAGAATTCCTCTATAGCACAGCTGTTTAGTCCTACATGCCATATAGGAGTACAAAGTCTAGAAATAATCTTGTGGTATCCAAACTTGACAGCTATCTGCTGAATATTACGTCAGATCTGTCTACCCAAACTATTATCAGGTCACAGGTAGGTATATTTTTAATGTTCCTTCCTTGTCATGTAAAGTTATCTTTTTGGTGATGTAAGGAAACTCTGACATTCTTTTTCAAAATTAATTTCATATTAACACAACACTATGAGGTAGCCTAGTCACAGATATAAACTCGTCTGTCTATATATATACACTACACACACAAACATTCTGAATTCAGTGTTTAGATTAATCTTGGCTGCTCTAGGCCAAGAGGCAGGTAGGATTTCAAACACTCTCCTTGCTTCAGCATTGTTTCTTGACAGGTGTGAGCAACAGTGTGACAGCTATTGTGGCTCTCAGCCGAAGGCATGTAACTTTCCTTATTCACTGTATATGCATATGAGTTGCCTAGTCTGGCTTGGTAAATTTATAGGTCTGCGCCTTCGTGTTGCTGTGCTTAGTGTAACAATGCCCAAGTTTTCTTTTAATCTGGGTGTAAATAATTTCTTTCCCAACACATATATTAGAATACATTTAGAAGCCACCCACCTTGAATAATGACTTAGTTAAGTAGAAAAGAAAATATCACTCCATATTTGAGTTGGTGAGGTGAATGAAGGTCCCTCTACATGAGCACAGAATAATGAAACTGGATCTAAAATGAAGTAGAGTGAAGACTTTTGTTCATACACAGCAGTACCAATGCATCAGAAACTAAATACTGGAAATCTTCTTGTAAAAGGAAATTTGTAAAAGGATTCTCTGCAGTAGTAAGTAGATTTCCCAAAATGATACCTGCTCATGTGACATTTCAAGCACTTAAGTCTGAAGTGCTGGACCTTGAACCAAACCCAGTACACCCAGGCCCCCACCCTACTCCCAGGTGTCTGACGATGGATGCCCCAGGAAGAATATAAGAGAATGTAAGGGGAAAACCCAGCAATGTGTGGACACAGGGACAAGCACATAGCAGTATTTCCGCAGAATATTTTCATCCTCCAATGATCCCCGAGTCTGATACTGAAAAGACCAGTTGGTCAAATCGCTGTACCAACTAAATTAGCAAAAACTACAGTTAAGCATAGTTCTAGCAAACAAAGAGAAAGATCAGCAAAGAGTCTGTCTTCTTACTAACACTTTGGAGAGGTACCGACGAGTTGCTGTGCATACTTCTCTGACACCACCACCTCAACATTCAGCTGTGGTCAGGCAGGATGCTAGGAATTACTAGAAACATACAAAACAGTAGATGTAACTATGATGTTTTATAAACACAGTGTGCACTCACCATTTTGATTGCCATATACTAGTCTAGTCAGCCCATCTCCAAAAGGATACGGTAAAATCAAATAAATAATTAAATAGGTATAAATCTGAAAACATTATCAGAGGTGCTTATGATTTCTTAATCATGACTGTAAATATAAGTAGACTTTAGCTCTTAAAGGAGACAACAGACAGAAATAAGGTGGAGTTAAAATAGAGACAATGCACATACCCAAGAATGATCACTCTATTCTTTTGTTTCTTATATTCATGTACAACTTATCTTCACTCCTAAGCATCCAGGATTGGTCACTGTCAGGAAGAAGATACAATGTTAGGTGGGCTTTAGGTATAAATGGCATGGCATGGCATTGCTTTACGTAAATAAAGGGGAACAAAAAAAAAAGAAAAAAAAAAGATGGAGTTCTGTTTTTCTTCCAAGTAACTTAGCAGGCAGTTAGAAATTTCACAGCAGGTTGTGCACATCGTTCTTGTAGACTAAATGTAGCAATGCTGATATGGTGATGGATTTTTTTTCCTAATATGTTTGTTTCCTTCATGTGGCAACTCTGTGAAACAAGAAGTTTCCTGTTGAACTCCAACATTCTCTATGCAAACTTAAAAATTTTGGAACACTTTTCAATCATTCGGAAGCCCAGGACTGTGGAGACCTTCAATCGATAATGTAGAGAACTCCTGGAGCAATGTGCTTTTAGTCCTTTTTAGCATAAAAGGTGAAATATAGACAAAAAAGTACTCTGTAACGTTTTGTGTTTCACAGTTCTTATAGAAATTTGATATTCTGAGTGATCTGTATTGCTGGGGGATTCAATCAAAGGAAGTTTAATGGTTGGTTATACGAGCAATGGAGTCATGGTGGAAAGGCAGTCGGGTAGGTGGTATTTGCCATAGCATTATGAGGCGTGTGATGGTCCAGAATATTTGTCTTGCTTAAAATCACAAAAGTAAAGGTATTAAATTGGAACATCTCTGCTACGAAGAAAGGCTGAGAGAGGCGGGGTTGTTCATCCTGGAGAAGTCTCCAGGGAGACCTTATTGCAGCCTTTCAATATACAAAGGGGGATTATTAGAAAGACAGAGGGAGATTTTTTTACCAAGGCCTGTAATGACAGGACAAAGGGCAACAATTTTAAACTGAAAGAGGGTAGGTATAGATTGGACATAAGGAAGAAATTTTTTATAATAAAGATGGTAAGACCCTGGAACAGGTTGCCCAGAGACGTGGGGGTGCCCCATCATTGGATATGTTCAAGGTTAGATTGGACGGGGCTTTGAACAACCTGGTCTAGTGAAAGATGTCCCTGCCCATGGTAGGAGATTGGACCAGATGATCTTTAAAGGTCCCTTCCAACCTAAACCATTCTACAGTTCTATGATTCTAAACTAATACAGGCATGCACAAATATTCAGTAATTCAGTTGCCTGGGCACCTGTACAAAAATATCACTAAAATGAAAAAAAAAACCAAAAAACAAAAGAAAAAAACCCGCAAGACAACCATTACTTTCATTAGTAGTCATTTACTAGGAGACCTCGTTTCCTGAGCAGGGCAGGGGGGGAGTCTAATGACTCCTTGTTTTAAAATAACTACTCAGCAAAACACCAGCTTTGTAGAGCTTTGTGAATCAGGATGGGAATGTTGAAGTTCTTAATTTAAACATTGTTTCTCTTTTGATGACAGAGAAACAATGATGAAATTAAAAAGTAACGTGCTTTTTTTCCTGTCTGATGATAAACAAGGGGGAAAACTAACATCTTTGTTTTCAACACTATCTTGTGTGGGGAAGTAAAATGGAAATTGAACAGATGCCTTCATTCTACTGTAGGTTCTTTTTCAAACAGCTATTTCTATAATTCTGTAAGAAGAACATGGCAATCCATCTTTCTGAATCAGAAAAAAAAGAGGGTTTACTTGAGCGAATGGTCACTTTATACTTTTTACTGGTGATACCTGCTTTAAGATGCTGCATTATGAACAATGCAGTAGTAGCACACAGCAGTTACTATGAATCCCTTTGGATTTTCAATGAAATCTGACAAAATCCCACAATAAATGCATTTTATCCAAAGGAACAAAGCGGGGTTACCAAAAAACATTATTATGATACTTCAGAGAGAGAGCAGTATATGATTCTTCTCAGTAACAATTTTAGTTACATGCATAACCAGACACTTAAGGCAGACCACCACCACCACAGTCTCAGGGAACAGCAAGAGATGGACTTAAGAGGCTAATGTTCGCTGTGCAAGGTCTCAGATTGCTCTTCAGACTTCAGATGTTCGAAACCAAGAAGCCAAGCTTTCATTAACTTCATTTTAGCCAAATGGCCAATGCTTAGGCAAGAAAATGAGATTTGGGCACCCAGGACCACCTGGTTTTAGACTCTAACACACACATTTGAGTTCCTCACTCCCTGTACAATCAGTGGAGAAAACTCCAGAAGGTAACTCAGTACTTGAGTGTTGAATGTGCCTGTTTCTCTCTCCTCTCTAATATAGAAGTAACAGTAGATAAGTACAAAGACCAGAAAAGCTCATTGAGCTCAGTCTGTCATAACTGAGGACAGCTATACAATGGGATATCTGTTTTAAAGACTAAAAGCACCTCCACTACCATATCTAATTCAGTATGAATAACTTAACAGCTTATACTACCTTGACACGCGCTTTAGAATTTTGATAAAGGTCACAAGTCCACAACCATAATTTAACACAGAAGGGCAGCAAAAGCCAACTGCACTGCCAGAGAACATGCTCCTTTCACTAACTGGGGATTTTTTTACATAAAACTTCCAGAAGACCCTAAGCACCCGTGCTACCGAAGAGGACCACCTTGCCTCACCTCAGTCCCGACCAACCTGACCCTAGAGGAAAACCCACATTCCTGAATTAGGCAACTCTGCTCAGGCACCATGAATTTGACCTGTGTTCTAGATGTATCATAGCATTTGCAGACAGACCAGTCTTTAAAAAAAATTATTGCACTACAGTAAAATGCTTTTTGGAATAAAGCAGCATCCCAAATACAGTCTCATAACATTTTCTAATAGTTATCTAAAGATACCAGAAAATTACCCTGTCACAATCTACTCCCCTATGCCACTCTGACCGCAGGAAGACCTGGATACCTAACAGAAATATTTCTGGCATGGAAAGCCCAGCACCAGCTGACAGAAAGGCCGTACACATACAGAAGACTTACCAACATACAAGCTTTGCCAAGGGACAAACAGGGCCTAATCAGAGCACGCCGCTTTTCAGTAATTGTTGGCTGCGGAGCGTCCCCCTGGTTCCACCACAGTTAAGCAGAATTTAGAGACGTGATTTAAGCTGTTCTAACTTATCCAGGAACCTCCATCCAGGGATTACCACAGACATAAAAACTGTCCTAAAGTCACCCTTCCCATACGTACCTCTTCCTGGAAAAGGGATAATGCAGCGGGGATGTAAAACTCACTGATTTGAAACACAGCCAGGTCCAGGAATCTATAAGTAAAAGGATTTTGCTTTTGAGAAATCTCTGGACCTTCTGAGGACACACAATGAGAATGAACTGGCTATGCTGGAAAGGTTCAAAAAAAACACATGCAGAAACCATGAGATGAGTCACATACTGGAATTTAATTGATCCACCTTTAACTAAATCTACAATTATTTATTAAAAAAGCATGTTTTCACTCACACATCCCTGTATATGGGAATTTACATGTTGAACTCTTCCTAGTATTCTGGAGTTACACATGCAAATTCCCACATTTCACAGTGGTAGTTTTCCCCACACATTCAAACAGATGATTATCTTCAGCTGATGCATCAGTGCAAGCATTTCAAACCGTATCAGATGAGTGTAAAAATTCACAGAGATTAATGAATTTAAACTTCAAAACTAGCAGTGCACCTTTGAATAAAATGCATTTGCAGTTTTCTCAAAAAAGATGGGTTAATTTATCAGGCATATGTATGAACTGATACCTTTCTTGAAAAGTTTATTGCCATTTCTAACTGGCAGAACCTTTCCTTTTTCATCAGTTCTTCCCCACTCATACTGAATCAAGGTTGGAAAGAAAACTGCTCCTTAACGAGGGTGTGACACCTAATGTCACAGTATACTAGTCCATGAATGTACATTGTTCTGATTAGGCTTGCTGGATAAATAATTCAAGTTCTTTTCTAATTTTATAGAAGGAGGTGATTACTTTAGAGTAACATAATATTCTATTTCTCTGAAGCTTGCTACCAGAGCTTGGCAATAAATACATAGAAGCCAGCAGTAGGCATTTCCATGCTCAAACTTTACTCCAACTTTTTGTTTTTGACACAATGCTTTATCCTAATAGGCTTTTAATGTTTTAATTAAACAATAAATAAGCATCAGCAGAACATGGATAATTATTGTAGGTACATTAGAAATGAAAATCCCATTCTATAACTGTCTCCAAGACAATGAAAACATTCATTTTAAAAGTGTATCTTATTGGAGATTTCAATTGCTTACACTTATACTTTTAATCAGTGGCAATGCAACAGTTCCATCCAGAGATTCTCTCTATTAGTAAGAAACTTAAGCCACAAAGACAGTTTAAAGACTTTTGGGTACATGAAAATATACCCTTTTTTAATATAAAGACTTCTGGGCTTCTTCATTTGTTACAGTCCTTTTAGAGAGAATGTTGCTACTTCAAATCCATTTACTACTGCTGAAGGAAATAAAAAACCATCCACTATTCTTGTTACTGTACAGCAGAAGCATAGAAGGAAAACATCTCCCACCTTTCACCTTTCCAGAGTGAGAGAAGTCCATTGATTTTGCAATTTGTCGATCATTGTAACTTTTACTCTACAGCACAAAAAGAAGTGGTTTGGAGTCTGTCTGTTTGGGTTTTTTTGATCTTCACGGTTCAACACAATGTTCTTTGGCACCACTACAGTTGTTTATGGAGTCTCTGTTAATAAAAAGATGAGCCACACCTATTCATCTCTTGGCTCTTCCACTCAGAATTGCCTAAAGCTAAAAACCTGTTTCTTCCCTTCTGCCCTTCCTTTTCCTGGCAGCTGATATTAACCTATGGTTTCTTCCGTCTCCAAATATGCTTGGCGTTTTGACACTGCCAGTCCAGCTCTCACTGAACCCTAGCAGAAAGTGTTCTGGGGCAAGTCTTTGGTACATGGCTCATCTTTTGGAGGGCAGCACCTTGCCATGCTGTCTGAGAATGCATTTTTTGATGCCATGAAAATGTGGGTCAGAGTTCCTCACTGATTAGGAAATGTTTCCAACCTAGTTCATTCAATATAGAGGGGAAAATTGCATATGACAGATATGGGTGACAAGAAAATTCTACAGACTGTGTAAGCTATTCTACTGGGAGCAGATTTGGTCTTTGAAAAAATAATGGAGGTGAACATCATGATTGATGTCAAAGGCTCTTGAATTCATCTTTGTGTAAAGATCCCAAGATCCCAACTAATACTCCCCTAGTAACAATAGACAGGACCCTTCCTTGTCAACTTTCTTCGAGCACTTTCAGCCTGGGTGTGTAACACAGACATGTCCAACACTGCCTTAAAGCCTTCCTGAGTTTGGAAAGGCTTTTATTTTGAGAAACTGATTCTCAGTATGGATGTAGAATATAATTCAACTTCCATCTGGCACCAGCAGAATTTAATTACAAAGGAAAGACAACTATATAAGAGTTCCAGGAAGCACACAACACTTTAGAAAAAAAATTACATAGTCAAAAATCCAAATTTCCTCTGAAAAATGAGACTCAATGGAAAAATTTCAACCAAATTAAGACATAGTAGGTCCAGTTTTCTAGAGAATGTTTCATTATTCTTCTCTGCACAATCTGTTTCCCTTCACTGTGATATCTTCACCATAAATAGAAGTAAGTTCATCTTAGGTCACCTTCACCTATTAAATTTGGCTCTTACAGTCCCTAGCATCTATCCAGCCTGTTGAAATCACTGCTCAAGTCTTAAGCTAAAACACCTAGAAACTCATTCTTTAAATATTTCTTTTGTTTCTTTTCCTTTTAAAAACCTCAACCAGACAGAGAATAGAAATAGTGATGCTATATTTCACATAGTGGAAATTAGGCAATACATTGAAAGCATTTCTCTGAACAGCTGATAATGGATTCCCATCATAGCTCTCAAAATTAGTCATCAAGTCACAATTTGAGATCAAATAAAGAGCTTTTCAAAGAAAATGAGCATGAACCGGCAATTAATACATTTAGACTGGAAATTTGAGGGCCTCCAGTTATAAGAATAGCAAGAATCTGAAGCAATCTCCCGAGTAATAATAATGAAGGCAACAATCTATGTATTGCTGAGGTGAAACTTGATGACTTTTGTAATCAGATTGGCTATAATAGCAAGAATTCACTTCCTGGATTCAGTGATCCAGAGGATCACTCTCAATGCTTATCTTCTAAAAGCTGATTTATTTATTATGATTCCATGTATCTTCCCAAAATATCCTGGGAAGGATGGTGAGATGGGAAGGAAGGGAGATGAATCCCACTTTACATTTGGAAAAGAAATGTGTAAGAGGTCATTGTTAGCCTTTTTAGATTACATTTTCGACTACTGCAGTGAGCTTTACATAAAAAGAGAATTCATACTTTTCCAAAACCAGAAAACTGTTCTTTTTTTTTTTTAAGAAATAGTAGATTTCCAAATTCTTATACAGAATTAATTATACCCCCCTTATTATTTATAGAATATAATTTCTAAAACCAACATGACTCCAAGGTTGAACACCAAATGGTATTTTTGTGAAGTAGTCCAACTACGTTGCCAGTAACCAGTTACATGCCTTTTCATTAGGTCTCATAATCAATTTTAATTAAAATTAATAATTCAAATATTATGCATTACAACCTCAAACATTAATCTTCTCCAGAAAGGTAAAGAAACTTAAAAGGCTATGATTCAAAACATAATCTCCAAATTTCAGTTAATAAACTTGTGGGTGTAAGACGAAGGATCCACAATTTGGACTGCCCTCTTACCATGACCTTTGCCTGTGCAGAAGTTGCTTGGACAAGCAAAAGTCCCAGCAGGGAGAATGGAGACATCTAAGCGCTCAGAAATACATTCTTGGATTTCTATAACCATAATAGCAGACACATACAATAACCAAAGGTTAAACAAAAACCACTTTGAAAACTTGGTTTAAGCAAATATATTATACTGTTGTACCCTCCGGGAGGCCTGGAGCTGCTGTGCATTAGAGAAAGAAAGTTCAAATAAGATTTCAATTAACAAGAATTAGATGACTGTACTTTAAAAAAAAAAAAAAGATAAAGCCTAACAGGGAAAAAAAAAGCCAAAACACCCCAAAACCCACTTCATCCTGGAAACCAAAATATTTTTGTGGAACTCAGATTCTGAAATTCAGTAGCACAAGACAGGAGAAAGAAAATAGTTCAGCTAGAAGTAACACAGGTACCACGTGAAGTTTTAGTCATAATACATAAAATTCCTGCATATTAAAAGACTTTCACATTTAATTGCTGATAATAAAATATAGGAAGTAACAGAACATTTTTCTTTTTTTTTCAGTGAAGATGTCAGATTTGGGGTTTAAAATACACTGTGACTGTATTCAACAATACAGTATACCTAAATCTATTTTAAAATAGTTCAAAATGTATTTTACCCATAGCTTTTCTCCCACATCCTGTTACTTAGGATATTAATATGGCATACAAGAGGTCAAAGGGTAAACATAGATAAACTTAGGAAAACAAATGTATCAGACTTATCTTCAACTTCTCTAAACTACTGAATTTGTATTGACTCAGTGAAATGACTATCAACTCTACTCTATAGAAGCTGCTCGCAGCAATCTTTCCCAGACTCAGAGATGAAGATGCAGCATTTCAGAGACTTAAGTAGCCATATGCCCTTTGACCCCAAATGCATTCACCTCATGGCATGCTCTCCAACCTGATGTAATAGCTACAGAAGTTTCTGCAAGCAGAAATGTACATTATTGACATACTAGTTTTGCCTCCAGTTATGAAGCAAGTCCTTTTTGCGCTAGTCTTGCACAAGCTGAAGAGGAAGAAACTTGTTTTACAAAAGGAGAGTAAAAGAGCTTGAAGTATTTACCTAACCAAAATGAAGAGCCAGAAGGCATATAGTTGTTCTCCCTAAATACAAAGGAGGAAAATGAGCTATTTCACCCCAGCAACAGTATTAGCAACACTGGCACTTGGAACAAATAGGTGTGCACTGGCTGAGAATAAATTCAGGCTGGATATTGAAAGAAGGCTTCAAACCATCAGGGAAGCAAGACTATAAGACCACTTTCTATTAGAAACAGTAAAAAAAAAGGAAAAAATGATCATTTTCAAGATTTGGCAAACGATTAAAATATGACGTGACAGATCTGGGACTGACAGCCCAAGAGGTCCTTGGCTATCTTATATCCTGCAGTCCTATGAGAAAAAAAAATATATTAAACACACCTACTTTCCAACTGGAATCAGTTCTATCTTGGGCAGAAAATTACAGATATCCCCTTTAAGTCTGAGCAATGCTTGGTTCATGCTACTCCAGCTGTTTACCCCCTAGGAAAACCTTATCTGCAAGTCAGTAGAAATTTCTGCTGTTTATTTGTATTTCAGTATTAATGAAAATGTTTGTTTGCACAAATCAGAGTTTTAAGTCATTGCAAACTGAGTCCGGAACTGTTGTGTGTATGCACGTGCATGTGCGTACGTATGCACCAGTCAGCTAAAGAACGAGTAGACTGATGCAGTGTGAAACTCGATGGAGGAAATTATCAAACTGTTCTCTGCCATAGTGCTGCTGGCAGAACAGACTACAGGAACACTCCTCATCCATTTCAGCTGCAGCATCCACTGCTTCATCTTAAACCCAGCTACCTCTGTTTACCTGGCTCAAGGCTGTTTAAAGCTGCCTTTTCACTGAGTTGCTAGATCACTGTGGCACATACTTCACTAGTCTTCCAACTCTGACAGGAGGTTAACAGCCCCCTAAGAGATGGGTGACAACTACGAAAGCCTAGGGAGGGGGAAAAGGCCTTCATCATACACAATTTACACCTAACAGAAAGCGCAGAGAAAATATCTGCCTAGGTTCTTAAATGAATAAACGTGGGAATAGACATCCAAAAGCAAGTCCTAGCTTTGAGAAGTGCTGAACAATGTGCTGCAATGGTGTATTTGGGGATATCGATATACTACAAATGACATTGCTTTCATGACGCATCAAAACTGACGGAAGACGTGCTTGCTGATGAAGTACTGGTCGGAGGCTCAGCGACCCAAGTTTGAACTGTTGACTCTCCTGTCTTCTGACCTCCTTCCCTCTGACCATGCTCAGCTTTATTAGTATAACCCTCAATCCTCAGTATGTAAAACAGGTATGACAAAATTTCCCTAACTCACAGTTTTAAGAGGATTAGGAATTGTGATAACTAGACAGAGTGAGTGTGAAAGTAATTTCTCATTTAAAGTTTAAAAATGTAAGACTGTTACCACAGCAGCTATTTTTGTATGCTAGGGGGACATACTATTGTTAATACGAAAAAATGAGTCAAATGTATAGCAAATATTAATTAATTGAATAGTAAACAATGAGCATTCTTTTTGGCAGAAGAACACTGTTGTTTGCCCAGGAAAACGAATATTTGTATGAGCATCAGTATTCCTTCAAATTCAGAAAAAGATTGTTCATATGTTCATAAAAAAATTAAAAGACATAATTATGCATAATTCTAATGAGTAATTAAATTCTGAAATTGTGTTCACAAGTATTTGCCAATTATTCGAACAAGCTGCAAACTAAATACAGTGCTTCATTAAAAAGAGTATTAAGACAGCAAATTCAAGGACTAAAATATGACAAAATCACCATACTTAGGTTGCTTGCGCAATCTCATTTCTATCCCAAGCCTTGTCTATTGCCAAACTATGTGATAGCATATTCTAACATCTACAGAACTTTTGTCACATTTAATACAGAGAATGAGCGATATTCAGAGAATGGTATCTTTGTTCAGTTTATTTTCTTCTATTTCTTGAAATCCTTCTTTTTTGTTTTTCTTTTTTTTCTGTTTCTTTTTGTTGGTTTTGTGTTTTGTTTTTTGCTTTTTTTTTTAATTTCTCTGTTAGGCATGGTGTGGCCTAATTCCTTATATACCACATTTTCTTGAAGCCTGGTTTCAACAGTATTTTATATCTCTATATAGAATATTTTATCACCTTAAAGGGTTTCTCTTACTATTTTCTAAAAATCCACAGCATGTCTTTGAAGCTAGTAAGCTCTCTGTGAATATTTCACAGATGGGAAACTGAGTCATATATAAATATAACATTTAGGAAATCTAATTTTGGGTGTTAGCTTGATGCCAAGATATATATTTTTCATAACAGAGAAGCTTCCATGTTTGAATGAAATTCTAAGTTGTCTGCATTTCTAAGACTTAGGATTCAGGATGGGTTTCATTCCACTTAAATACATCTAAGATAGGGAGGAATACATGAAGAGGAAATAGGCACTTAGAAGGCAAATATCTCATCCAAAGGTAAACAACCAAGATAGGCATAACTCACGCCCAAAAAGTACCTAGCTCTCTCCATCAACAACAAAGGAAGTCAAAATACCAAACTCATATGTAAATATCCAGTCTTAAGTGAGATGAACTCAGCCCAGAATTCTTCAGGTTTTTGACCCCTGACATTAAGCATCCAAGAATTTCTATTAAAGAGCGAAGCACATCTGACAGTGGGAGTTGTTCTCATAAATCTTTGCTCTCTGTCTTTGCTTAGACAAACTCCATGACACCAGCCATTAGAAAGTACTGGTAAATTTAAAAAGTATAATAATGTCCCTTGTCATTCATAAACTTACACTTCTCTTGTTCAGTGGGGAATGGAAGAAAAGTTAAACACTTCTCCAAAAGCATAAACTTGCCCAGTGAGATGCCAAGCCCTCTTATCTTCATGGTGCAACTAATGGGACAGCCAGTCCAATGAGAGAAATCTTGCTCTTACATCTCCTAAAAGCTTTGAAACATCTTTTTCTCCTTTTTTTGCCTTACTGAGGACAAAATCCTGCAAACATTGCCTGCCAAATCTGTCAGAAGACAAACAGAACACCCCTCTGGATGGCAGCTTATTTCCAGTGAAAACCTTGTGGGGATGGGGCGGGGAAGTAAAGGAAAATAAAAGCTTTTTCTGGTTATAAAGTAGAAAAGCAATGTTCCATAAAAATCTCCAGCAACATCCACCTGCCACCGGGAATTTTACAAGCCAAGTAGATGATTGTTACATTGGCTGCAAATGAAGCCCAGACCTCCCATACGGCAGTGCTAATTCAGCCACCAAATGACCAGCGGTACATGGAGAGGTCCTCTACTCCCCAGAAGCACTACCAGAGAAAACCTGTCTTTTCACCCAAGGTATTCTGCTTGCAGGATTGGCTGTCCTATGATTTTTATTTTGAGTTTGTGTTCCAAACATGCTGAAACACCAAAAAAAAGTTTTAAGCTCTACAACATAGGGATCCATACGCATAGGTAACAGTATTTTTCCTCCAGAGCTTACAAACCTAAACAAGCAAGTCAAATGTACAACAGTGGAAAATCCAACATGAACAGAATTTTTAGGTAGGTATCATCAGTACTTTGCTATTATTGCTGTTTTGCCACTTGTTTATACAAAGTAGCTCTTTGATTCTTTCATTTTTAGACAATTATAAAGCCAATGACTGTGTTAAGTACCATTCTCTCAATACAGCCGTAATGAAAAATACAGCTCCTTTTTCTGCAAGATAGCAGGAATCGACAGAAGCCCTCATCCCATACAGTATAGCACCAGGCAAGGCCATATCAGAAGTGTGAGGTGAGAAGGGCTCGAAAGCCGCAGAGACTAAAGGAGTTTTGGGAAGGCTCTGAATGTTTCAGCCATGTACTCAAATCAGAACTGATCCCACTCCTCTATTCTTCTCACAGCTGATTTCACATTTTATAGCTGTTCCTGTCATACAGTTTAGCAGCAGTGCATTCTGCTTTCCACAGTGCTTAATGTGTCACTCTTCCCTGCATCTGCATCCTAATTTAATTTCCGTGAATAACCTCCCTTCTCCACCCCACGCACCCTGCCTTTCTCACATCTTCCCCAATCGTTGCTTTTAAGAAGGGTCAGCTATTTTTCAAGGGAAAATTAAGAAAGAAGCAGGAGTTCTTTGTACAACTGAGCTGCTCTTCATCTTTCCTTCCCACTCTGTTTCCTCAGGGGTACAGTAACATTATGGGCCTTCCCTTGACAGAGGAAGCTGGTGGCTTCTTGTTCTCACACTGAGGTGGAGAGAGCTCAATCTCTTGTCATTGGCATAAATGTTTAATACTCATGCAAGCAGAACTGTCTCATGATGGCTTGCTAATTATCCACTGTAACAGACTCTGGATCTGATGCCCTTAGATTATTCTCCTTATTGGCTATGCTTTAAAAAATAATTACTCATCATATTTTCAGAAAAAAAATCAAACGGTGTTTTCACTGCAAAGGCTCTACTAGCAATGAGGAGGATACTAAAAATAGAATGAAAGAGGCCAGTGGTTTCTTTGATTCATTGGCACTGCTTCTAGCTCTGCAGTCTGCAGTGTGTGACCGGAGTCTGTACAGACAGCAGAACTCCAATGAAGAGGAGATCTTCCTCACATCCAAAGCTGTGTGCATTACTACTGCTGAATGAGTAATTAGGTGCAATTTGCAGAAAATTAGCAGATATTTTTAATGAGAAAAGTTATTTGTGTCTTGGATTGCCATTTTACATACTGCAGATTTGGTGGTATAGAACTCCAAAATGTAACCCAGCATTACAATTACACTATTCACTGAGCATTGATGTGTGTCCCTAAAACACAGAATCGAAAGAAGAATGACTGTATAATTCGATATCAGACAAGTTGAAACAGACAATTATCCAAAAAGATAACAGTCAGATTTTTTCAAATCTCAAGATTTTGCTTTACCAAACCTGACTAAACATCTGGAATTTCAGGTATTTTACTTTATCGCAGTCAAAGTGCATACACAACCAGTGGAAAGGGACTAAATGTATAAGTTTTGACCAATCAGATGTTGAAGTAAGTGAAATTTAAGGCTACAATGAAACGTATCCAGAATCTGAGAAAATTTAGTAAGAGTGCAAGAAGGGTAGAAGAACAGAAGGGGACTTGGACAGCAAATTTACTGTCAATGTATTTGTGGAAGAGGCAATACAGAGGCCAAAAGCAGAATCTGCCAGTATGGAAGAGGCTGTCAATATTGCCTACAGTTTGGAACCTCAAAAATTAAAAACAGCAGCAAAATGGAAAGAACAGGATGCTAATGAGTTCATATATACAATGGCATTAACATGTGACATATGGTTTGAAAACAGACTTTATAGAACAATGACTAACAAACAGACATACTAGTATATGGACTTTTTTCCTTAAGAAATGCTTTTCAGAACCATACAGATATGCCCGCAGCAGCTCTGCTTCAAGTGGACACAAAAATGTATGTTCAGTTCATGTTCCTACAAAAGCATTACAGATTATACAAACAAAAAATGCTTGTCAATACTAAGAATAAACATTCAGCTACTCTAATGCTTAGAATTATGCATTAAACAAAGCAACTTCCAAAGGTAAAACTCATCCTATTAACAGATTTTGCTGTTCCTACTATAAAAACTGCAGCAGACTGTTACTTTCAAGTTTATCCTTCTTCAAAATCCTGTGAACTAGACATTTTAAAAGAATATTGTGTTAACATTTGCAATTTATCTTAAAGAAAGAAAACTGAAACTGAAATTCTTTCTGCTTTCAAACCATGATCAGTCCAAAACAAGATTAAAACACAGTTGATGCCCTCTCTTTCTTGTAGTCAAGTAGGACACAGGAAGAAAAGGGGATTCTTAGTACTCTGTGTAAGCAAGTGAAAATAAACCACCTTTCTCCTTGTCCCTTATACTCCAGAAACAGACAGAAATACAAACATGAGCTGATGCATTCAGGGGATTGAAATCAATGAAAGTGACATACCATAGATGACTACACTCAACACATCTGGGGTGAATTCAGAACCAAGTAGATCTTCCATCTTGGCAAAATTCTTCTGCTATATTTTTTCTATGACACTGTAGGATTGGCTATGTTACGTCATGAAACACGCAAAGACTAAAGTATTATTCTGGGGAGTATATAAGGTATTTTTGATTTACATCAAAGAATGTAAGTCCTTGTTTTAAATGCAGAACTTATGTGGCAATTGAATATGCAGCTAAATTCAGGTTATTTACTACTGATAGAGCATTGGCTCAAGTACAACACCTGTTTTCAAGGATCTTGTCCTGAATAATATTAAAGATATACAGATTGACTGATACAGATTAACTGATATACACTTTAATCATGAAATCGTGACTGATTCATACAAGCTAAAGCACTGTTAGCAGTTACCGTGTAGGCATCATATCCACAGATGGGGAACAGAAGACATATGAAGAACTGTATCCAAATATATATACATATGCATGTATACATACATATACTTTCTGTGAAAAAAAAACCACGACAAAAAAAAACAAAAGAAATGACAGAATCCCTTTGGACTCCAGTAAAGCTGATTTTTGCCCCAAAGCTGTGGGGTACTTGTGGTATTTTTTCCTGGCTCTTCAGTCACTAAGCCTCTAGACTTCCCCATGACAGGGAACAGCTGATATTTAGCTCCATTCTACACCATTATGTTGAATTGTCATTGGAACATCAGATGAAGCCTCCCATTGGTATAAACAGCTTGAAAGAAACTGCAACCATGGTAGCCATGTCTGAAACTACTTAATGCCCCAAACTCTCAGGGAAATTTGTTCAACAGCTCTGATTTTTATTCTTAGTGAATTAATTTTTTATCCTAGCAAAAAAGTGCCATCACCACTCTGAACTTCTCCCCTGGTGCAGATTTTCTTTGTGTTTTCCGCATGCAGGAGTCATTTCTGTGGTGTTCTATCTCAAGTTAAGTACCTTATGACAAGTAATTTATAAACTTTCTTAATACTTTCAAACTCATTCCCTGTTATTTTTTCTACAGCTTGAACAATCTCTACAGAATAGCAAATTAATATAGGGTATAACTGCTGTACATGTGACCTGAATTTCTATGGGTAATTACTAGTCTGGGTTATCTATGGGAGACAAACATATTTACACATCCACAGGCAGTTTAGACCAGGTAATTTCACCTGTTTCTCCAAAAGGTCTGCATTTGGAGCCAATGTTGATTTTGCGGACCAGTTTATATAGTGATAAATGCAAGCTTTTGATAAGCTAGGGTACTATTATAATCAAACATTGCCTTCATTTTAAATTACTACTATTTCTTATGCAATGTATAATGAAGGCTAATGCACGTAGCTTTAGAGCTCATTTTGAGTTTCAAAACAAGTTACAATGCAATCACCTATTAACCTTTTCATCCCAAGGGGTTTTCTACAAAAAGCTAATATCCCTGACAGCTCCTTGTTTATTTTCAGATCCATGCACTGTTTGCCACTAGCGACCTTGCAAGCAGATTCACACCTTGCAAAGTCCCTGACCTTGTAGTCATTAAAAACCAATCACACACTGGGCAGGCTTCCATATTCATTAGGACAGCAAGAAGATAGATTTGAACATGCCTCTGAAGTGACCAATACATTCATCAGCCAATTTCCATCTTCTTCAACAATTTCAGCTTGCTTAGGGATATTACTAGATTAATTGATACAGAAAATCTTTTGCAACAAAACAGTAGCAATGTTAAACAGATGCAATATGTTCCTAATTAAAAAGGCTGTGATGAAACATAAGTCATAAATTATAGGTCATCCTATGAATACCCATATGAAGTTCCTAGAAGAGTTCTTTTTGCTTATGCTTTTGATGTAGGGGTCAGAACATTTTTTCAAAACACGTTACAGTGAAACTAGCATCTAAAAATAAGAAAAGCCACGTCTATAACTAAAGGAAGCTTCATATATGATATTTTTGGGGAAAATTAAACCTACCGCTGGAATGTGCTAAATAACCCTCTTAAGTTCCTACATATCTATTTCACAAACACATTTGGAAGGTAAAATTTTAACTCATAAATAAAGACAGGATTAATGACAACCACAAAAAGAACAACAAAACCTGAAAGAGAGAAACTAAGACCCAGGTATAACATTTTCTCCACTCTTTGTTGATATACACTTGCCTTTGTCTACACAGATTGTTCTCACAGAAAAGTGAAATTTATGTGAATATACTTTGAGGAAAAAAAAATATTTTTCACATTGGGAATATTTAGGCATGACAAGAAGGATATGAAAGAGGGTGGGATAAAGGAAGAAGTTGCAAATACATAAATAGCAAGCCTCAAATGAATCACTACCTGCCAGACAGGTTGCTCAAAAATTTGTGTTTGCTCTCATCACAGAGCACATTTACAGCAATACTGTTCAAAAAACATCTATGTTTACCTGGCAAAGGCCATAGTATCAAAACGTTTTCAAGGGGACTGAGCTTCAATACTTTGGTCAAAGGTCTCTTTGTGCAGAAGGCAGTTGTGGGCAGGTTGTAAGCTCCTCTTGAATTTTTAGGTTTGTTGTTATATTGTGCATGGGGAATCCATCCACATGAGTTTTCATCAAAGCACAGACAAGAAGCTTTAAATACCCACATTTCTTATTCCTTGTCTTAAAGTTCTAAATAACATTGCTAATTAGCCTTGCAATTTCATTCTGGCAGCCATTTTAAGTTTATTTTTTACTGAGATCTGTCTGAGGCACAGCAGTGACAACAAATCAAACCAAGGACCCGCTGAAGAGAACTTTTGATTCAGAAGGTTTTTGCCTGATTAACAGCTTTTGAGTAACATTTGAAACAAATCACCTCTTTTTACAGATTCTTCCAGTTGTCTGACAACAGAAGCTGAAAATGGCACGTTTTGCAGGGGGCTGACCCAGAAAATTACTGTCTGTCTGTGTTCATAAGCCAGTATACCACTTACACATAGCTTCAATGAATACAAGTCTGTTTAAAAACCAAAAGAAGGAGACTAAACACATTCATGTCTTAAAAGAAAACAATTTTAGGGACCAAAAATAATTCTAATCCTGGGTTCTTAAGGAGAGAGGAGAGAAGAATGATAGAAAAATCAATATTGCTTTGAAAATACATTCCCCTAGATAGGAAAAGGGCTGTTGTCTTGAGAATCTAGTGTATAATAAGCAACTGGTTATTTCCCCATGTTTGTTCAAGACCATCTGATGAATGTCCTGAAACAGCATCTGTAACTATAAAACTAGTATAATAGACTTTCCATACTACCGCACAGTAAACAACTGGATACAGAACAACACTGTCTGTACCCTTTGTGTAATGGTCAGGTATTTTTCATTTATACTGCCCTTTCACAACCTACGTTATGCTCACATTGAGCCAAAGCTCAAAGGCTTTGGCACCCAGTTACACCATAAATTCAAATAATGTGAATGATTTTATATAGTTCTACAAAACGTGTCTAGGGTGCTCTGTGTGTAATGTGAACAATTTTGCAGTGAGACTTTTTCTGTGGAGAAAACTAAGACCCTGAGCTTCCCCCTGCTTCTGGAGAAAGCAGGGATGTTTACGGCAATAAATACACTCTTCTGAAAGCAACTGATTTTAACAGGCCCATTAGTCTTTACTGAATTAATATAAAGAATTTTCTTTCAAGAAAATTAGGTTCATGAGCATAAATGCAATTATCTGGCATTACCTTTGCACACAAGAGAGACATTTCAAGTCACTACATCATATGTCCTAAATACTTAGCAAATTAAACACACTCCTGATACTTCAGGAACACAGTAGCTGAGGAGGTGAGTGACTAAAGCAGTATATAATAATTTATTCATAAATTAAAGTAAATATAGGATTGTAAAACAATAACACTGTTGGAACACAAACCATATATACTATAGGTTCTTGAATATCTATTTTCAGGAATAAAATTATGGAAAACTTCGGCACTCTCTTTCCCATTGTTTACAGAGGAAATTTATCTTTCATATGTTTAGAATTTTATTTTGTAAACTATTATCAAAGTATTGTAATGCAGCAATCAGTAGTTATTACTTGAATGACAAAAAAAAAAAAGGTTTGAAGAAAAATTAATAAAAAATAAAGAGCCATATATTCTCATTTAAAAAGAAAAAAACCAGAATATTAAAAATTAGGAACTCTCCATTCTTAAAATTAACACTTTGTGTTTACACAGCCTGCATTTTTTTCTGTTGGCATTAGCACTCTAACTCAATTTTTAAACACAGTTAAATTCACAAAGGAGTTGAGGATCATTAAGATTTTGATTTGCTGAGGGGCTGAGAGTCTACACAGCCTGTTCACTTCAAACAACTCTGTGACCTCCTCTGCATCTTTGGAAAACTAAGATCAGGTTCTAAAATTTTATCCCTTGCATAACCAGTCCTACAGCCATGCAGTTTGTATATACGAATGTGAAAACATCAGGTGAATGTGAAGCCATCAAGAAAGTGAAAAAAAAAAAAAATCAAAAAATCAATAAGCATGCATGGAAATAGTCAAAACAAGCAGAGGAGACTATCACCCCACACCATTTACCCACAGAAAACCAGCAGGTACAAGAGTGTTGCACTGCAGTAGGCCAGCACACAGTGCTATTTCATTTGAGTGGTGACAACACTGATCAGTCTCTGTGTTGTATTTTCCATATTCAGACTGTATTTAATATCTTTTAATGTCCCCATCACCCCTCTAATTATTTTAATGAATCTTTCCTTATTCACCTCAATGATGTAATTATTTACCTACTTGATTTAAAACAAATAGTTTGCTATGTCGCAGTTAGTCTCACTCTCACTTTTGTCTTGTTTCAGAAGATTTTTGCTACTCAGCTCCTAGACTTCTTCAACAGTTTCAGATGGCTTTCATCCCAAAGCTCTATTTATTTAAGATACCACTGATCTTGTGTTTTCAGGGTGTTTTAACTGGGCATAACCATTACCTGAAAATATTTCACCAAATAACATACTTTAATGCTAAATTATTGTTAATAACCAATTCCCCTAAACTAATTTTCTTTAAAAAAGGATGAGAATGCAATTGGGCATGGAATTCCTGTTCACAGCTCCAGCTGTAATTCCAGATTTAATATAATTATTATTTCTGTGTTTACTAAGCCTCCGAAGTGCTTAGTACAGAGCCAGTAAGTCCTTAGAAAACTTGATAATAAAGCACAACTTAGAAAAGTAATAATGGTTCCACTTAAAAGGCAGGATTTAACAAAGGTTCATTGTCTTTCAAGTCATAGAAATAGAAGGATACTTAAAATAACTATGACCGATGGAAGAAAAAAAATCAAAACACTGACCTGACACAGAAATAGTAAAGAAGTAAACCATGCATCCCAGGAAACAGAGGATCAACTCAAGGGAAAAATAAATCCCATCAGCATTAATTCTTTGTCATGGATACTTGATACTTTACTTACTTGGTTGTATCCCTGCATTCTCAAGGGTGATGTTCCCAGTGTCTTGTATCTATGCGTGGCCTCCCAAGAGAAAAGCATCGAAGATCCCACACATTGTATAAGTAATGGGGAAAAACAAAAAGTGGGAGAAAGGGATTGTTTGTTTCTTTGTTTTGTTGGGGTTTTTGTTGTTGTGGTGGTGTTTTATTTCTTTGTTTGCTTTAGGGGAGGGAGTGTTAAGCATTCTTTTCTTCAATATTAAGCAGAATAGAAAATAATGTTGGTTATAAGGGTTGCACACTGCTCTGCTTTTTTTTTTCCTTTAGCATTCACAGGAATAGATATCTAAGTCTTCATGGACCATATTTTCTTTCTTCAAACTAAGCTCTTGAATTAAATCTTTGTTCTAGGGAAAGGGGCATATTCACTAGCTGCTTCAATATTATTCAGGCACAGAATTTGCCACCCATTGACCAGCAGCCACAAAGTGTGCCTTTCTTCCAGACTGCAATGAAAATTGTTTATAGAATCATTTAGGTTGGAAAAAACCTTTAAGATCATTGAGTCCAACCACAAACCCAACACTGCCAAATCCACCACTAAACCATGTTGCTAAGCACCGTGTCTACACGTCTTTTAAGTATCTCCAGGGATGGTGACTCAACCACTTCCCTGGGCAGCCAGTTCCAACGTTTGACAACCCTTTCAGTGAAGAAATTTTTCCTAAGATCCAACGTAAACCTTCCCTGGTGCAACTTGAAGCCATTTGTTCTTGTCCTATCACTTGTTACTTGGGAAAAGAGACCAACACCCACCTCGCTACAACCTCCTTTCAGGAAGAAAAACAATCAGAACCAAATAAGAAAAGACTACAGTAGAAAGAGTATAAAAAGAAGTTAGCAATTTCAAAGTTAAATTTAACACAAAATGATCCCAGCAGTTCACAATAGCAGCAGCTAAAATGTAGGTGGTGATTTTTTGGTGCACCAGTGGGTGGTGATTTTTAGGGCACTTTATATTTAATTAGCTCAAAGTATACAACTGAATTGCTTACGAAGAAGCCAAGGCAATTTTAAGCTCCTATTCAGAAATTAAAAAAAATAAATAGTCTAATAACACAATATAACAAAAACAGACTTGCATTTTTGCAGTTTTCTCCCTCTCTTCAAAATGTATACATTTTCTGGAGGAGCTGGGTTTTTTTTCTGGATCTCTCAGTGTTGCTGAATTCAGGAATCAAAATCATGGACTTTCACCTCGTTATGAAGATGAAGAATATTTATCCTATCCAAAGAACAGAGAGGTATTGATGAAGAAAAATCAGAAAAAAAATTGATACTAGCTGTGAATCATGCCACTGTTTTTCCAAGTATAAGACACTGCTTTTTTGAAATAATTTTAGAATTTTGAAGATAAAATTTACTTTGAATCAAAACAAAATCCAGTAACTCCAATATTATGTACCTCGGAGAATTGTAAAGGATTTTCACTTCAAGAAGACCACACATTCAGTGAAATATAGTTTCAGCAAAAGGTATCTAACCATCTCAATTAATTTCGAAAAGGTATGTGATCTTCCAGCTGATTAATGATTCCAAAATGGTTTGTCTAGAGGGAAGCTGACACGACATTGAGCAGGGGACAAACCACAAAAATGAGAACAAGCAGAAAGTTACTTTTGCTTCAGTCATAAATAATGTGAAGAATTTGATGCAGCTGTTCCACAGGGACTCTGTAATGCCAAGACCAAGAATTCTGATATTGCTTTCCCCTACCTCACACTGCAACAAATGCTTGCCAAAATATGTCAAGTCAGTACTGACATTTACTGATATGCAATATATCATGGAAGTTTGAGATGAACCTTGAGAGTAATAACATATGTAAAACATTTACAAGATTTAAAATATCAAGTAATAGGGGGTGGGAGGGAGAGAGGGATTACAGTGAACAAGATGCCAAAAATAATGATAAGGCAGAATAGACTATTGTTTGGAACTAAAAATATGTTGCCACAGCTAGCAACGGATAAATTTTCTACAAGACGGTAACCAGATCTTTGGATTTAAGGGCACAGTGTTCCAGTGGAATAAGAAATGAAGACTATCCATCTTGTATCTCAAGTTTATACACCAGGAAAACACTTGAACAGAAAGAAAATGTGATCTGCACAAGTGTTTCAGACTAGAATCATCAATATCTCATATGGGAAATCCAGTGGCTACAGAAACATAGTTTAGATAACAAAGGAGAGGGAATACTGAAATGCCAGTTCTAAAGACAGTTACCCAAATATATTGTAACTTGATCCTGCAAAGGATTCACATCACTGGAATTGCAACTGTGCTTCAAGTCGAACAAGCACTTAAGTGTTTTGCTGAACTACAGCGTTAATGACAGCTGGGACAGGCATCTTGTGAGTTCCTGAGAAAACTGGATTTGTATTTCTTACTATTCAAAATCTTCAATGGACATCTCACTCCAATACTTAAGCATCAATTAAAATCTGCAGATGACAAAACTTAAAGATGGAATTATGTAATTCTGGTTATTTCCCAGGCTACATTTAATGAGATTTAACACACACAGTTCTCAGGACAAATATACTCATGTAAAGCCAACATAAGGAGAGATTCTGTCTCTTCTCCTTTCTTCTCCCATAGGTTTAGTTCTACTTTTCCTCTCTTTTATGTAACGAGGCCACTTTCACCTCTTCACTGTGTTTTCCCTGAAGCAAACATTGCAGCCTTCCCCCACTGCTAGCAGGCTTGAACTGTCATCTAGCCTGGCTGCATCATTTTAGCTACTACTGGCCTCTCCTGCCCATTTGCTCCTGGAGTCTTACTTGCTCTTACTCTGATCCCTGGAGGCTCTACTTCCTCCTCATGACCAAACAGAAGAACGGGCATCAGTCATGGAAGTGAGTACATGACCACAAGACAGAGCCAAACTAAGTATTACATACAGAAAAAAATAGCCAGCATTCAGTGAAGATACTTATATTATATTCTGGTGGCCAGAAACACTTCGAAAACAAACAAACAAACAAACCCCCCCATAAAGTAGTCCTACAGCAAACCCACAATGTTGGAGCTAAGATAAAAGGAATGAACAATAATACATTTGTAAAAGCTGACTCACAAAACATATGTAAAGAGGGATGCATTTTTAGAGAACTTAGCAACAGGGGTATTAGGATAAAACTAAATAAATGCGAGTTCATGATGAAATTACATTGCATGAGAAAGTTTTTTTAGTGGCATATTTAGAGTGCTCTATTTAGACTCTACTAGCGAATTTCTGGAATACTGTAAAGGCAGAAAAAGGCAAAGAAAGTTGAAACAGCAAAGTAGTAGCGGCTCTTGAACATATGGCTCACAAAACAAAATTAAAAATATTTGTATTCTCCCTGAGGAAGTTTAATTTAAAAGTGAGCACAGCTCTGTATAAATACATGGGATCAATGAGTAGGCTAGTTAAGTGTTTAATTGAATACTAGCAACAAAGTGCAATGGATACAAGCTAACCAATATGGTACAGTTAATTTGCCTCAAACTTTTTCAGATGTATGCATTTTAAGCATTAATCTGAAATATATATTCCAAAAGCCTCTTTGCACTCACAGGTAATAGTATAATAATGGCAGATATATATATGTATATATAACATGCATATGTGTATATATACATATGTAAACACATATACACATGCAAGTATCCCAATTTACAGATAAATCATGTCATACAAGTAATTTGGACCACATAGTGCAACAGTGGTGAAATACCAGGGAAGGAAAAATAAATGTTCATTCAGGTTTCCACGAGCCATTTATGACAACTTACAAGAAGTAGCATGCAAAAAACCCATGAACAGCACACTATCTGCATTAATCTTGAAATACCTTACCTGAACTATCAGGTAGCTTTTAGTACTCCTGAAGTAGTCAATAAAAGTTTTATCCATGATTCACAAATTGAGAAGTCCATGTTTATTAGAAATAAACTATACAACAACACAAGGTCCTGTAAAAACCTATTAGTAGTGACACAAAATTGTAAACAATTGGGTCAGCTCTGCTGTTGAGGTTTAAGCCCAGCCAGTAACAAAGCACCACGAAGCTGCTCGCTCACTCCCCCCCCCGCCCTTGGTCCCCCGCCGGATGAGGATAAGAAAATACAAAGAAACACTCATGGGTCAAGACCAGGACAGGGAGGGATCACTCACCACTTATGGTCACGGGCAAAAGACAGACTTGACCTGGAGAAAAAAACAAATCAATTTAGTTTACTACCAACCAAATCAAAACAAGGATAACGAGAAGTAAAACCAAATCTTAAAACACCTTCCCCCACCCCTCCCTCCTTCTGCTCCCCCGCTCCCCTCCATGGGCTGCAGGGGGACAGCCTGCCCTCTCACCAGGGGCTGCATG
>JAVKLA010000030.1:18595682-18606316 GCA_034782735.1 Sagittarius serpentarius | reverse complement strand
TTTTCCCTCCCGATTCTCTCCCCCATCCCACTGGGTGGGGGGGAGCGAGTGAGCGGCTGCGTGGTGCTGTGTTGCTGACTGGGGTTAAACCACGACAAGACGCTAACATTACCCTCCGTGAAGTATCATCTGTGGGTTTCTTTAGGATCTGAAGCACTGAATGGATGACTCTACGTACTTCTTTCACTCTAGAGACTTTATTTTTCCTCTTTTACAATTAAATGGAAAGCATGGTTTCACATAGTTTAAACCTGTGTTCCTCTATTTAAAATCCTCTAAACAATGCCAATAATTTTGAACCAGTTAATACCTTTAAACAGCAGATCAAGATTGCTCAAAAAAATACACATTAGACAAGGACAGTACAAAATCTACATTCTACTTCAGATTCAGCTAGAAGAAGACCTGCTACACTAATACCCTGGAAGGAATATAGTGTATAAATCCTTTAACAGCAGCTGCTTTGAACACAGTAGCTGATCTGAAATGCCCAGTGATTTAAATCCAAGTCGTACACAAAGTAATCCTCAAACAACTGAATCCTATTTAACTTCTCAAAACATCTGAATTTGAATGTAACAAAAGTAAGCGTTTCTAAAATCCCACTTTTAAATACACATTTAACTTTAATCTCTTTTTCTGACTCTTTCTTGAAGTATACCACCTGTACATCCATCTCAGTTATATGTTCATGTATACACATATATTTAAATGTATAATGTATGCAGCTTACTAAGAACAGATTTGAATGAGAATTTCCCTCGGTTCTAAGACTATCACTGCAATTATCAATGCCTGATCACAGTTTGGACAGCAATGTGCTGTATCTATGCCCTATGCTTTTTTTGAGCTGATAAGCAGGAAATACTTATTTGGCATTGTTTTCTCCTTTCCCAATACAAGAAAATTACAAAAAAAAAGAAAACAAAACCAAGTAAACCCCATTCCCCACCAGGCCCCAAACAAGTTTTTTCAAGATTCATAATGACGGAAAACTGGATAGCCATACAAGAACAAAGAACTTATGCTATGACTTATACCAGTGTTATATCAACACTTAGGCCTACTGTTATGGTACTCATTTGTAAACAAGTGCTGGGTTGGTGCAGAAAATCTGTGTGTGAAAGACAAAAGTCCTGATTCAGATTACTTCTTTCTGGATTGACATGAGGAAAAATTTAATCTCTATATTAATCCATCACCACTCCAAATCTAAGATGGTACAACTCCACTACATGCATTCCTTGAGCTGAATATCAAGAATGCAGCTCAAGCAGCTTACTTGTAGTTACTGGCTTTCTGCCAGCGGCTATTTTTTTCCCATCAGCCTAAAGCCATGACTGGGTGAGATGCCCACACCCTCTAGCCTACCTCACATCATGTCAGCAGAGGACGCAGTGAAGCTGCCTAGCTCTAAATTAAAGAATTTCTTAATTTTATAGTTTATGGAACTCAGAGACATTGACTCTTATCCCTGAAGCCCACAACCATGAGGATTCAAAAACTAGTATTTCTCCAGCTTCTTAATTCTCACCCCTTTGTTTGAAGCTACTACCCATGGCAGAGTTGGTAAAAAGGACCATTGCTGTGCCTCAGCCGTTCCAGTTCAAAGCCTAGTGTCTTCACTGAGCCACATGAAAAAGCAGCAAAAATAGAGGCAAACATCCATTTCTGTAAGCTTTACTACAGCTTTACTACACAGAAGGTAACTTCCAGAAAGGATGAGGAAGAAAGGTTAGAAATAGCATCTTCTAAGAGGCTGCAGCAAGATTCCCTAGCACCTATCCATCAGAGACCTCAGTGCCTCTGGAAGCTAGCATCTATGCTCAGCATCTCCATATTTTTTACAGAGCACTTCAGAACTAAAAAAAGCAGGAAAAGTTTATAAAAGGTACAGTATTTGGTCTAACAGTAACAAACTAAACTCATTTTAGTTTTCCATCTCCTCAGCTGCTTTTCAGTCTGTTCAGTGGTACTCTGTCTTTCTCCTAAGTGGAAATAAAAGCAGTAATTCATCCACTGTCTGGTTTTCAAAGGCTGCAATGCTTAAGTTTATTTGAAAAGGTTTGTTGATATTGATAACTTCGCAGTGTGATGACACACTGCTGTTGTACCGTTTTTATTTGTATCATACTGATGTCTATTCAAGCCCTAAGAAAACCCGTTCTGCACCTTCTAAGGTTATTTCTATGGAACAACATTTTAAATAAAATCAATAAATAATGTGACCTGAAGGTACAGTGAGCTGCTGACACTGCCTATGAATCGCTAGAACAAGTCTCCCCTAGGCTCATAAACTTCCTGTCACCTGTCTGGTAGGCTTCAATACAAATTTGAATGATTCAGCTGGACACATTGGGACAAGTGAACCTAAAAGAAAACAGCAAAAATCAGTCCTCCGACATGATAGGAATTCTGAATCTTTTCCAACTACAGGAGCCATCGAAACAGCCAAAATGAAAGTGACATTCAGAACCAGAGGACAGTGTATTTCTACATGTGATTTTAAAATGTTTCAGAAGATATCTTCCTTCCCTTCTGACAGCTCCTGTTTTTAATTCAGTCACTTACTCCATTTTCATGAGATAGAAACTTTGTTCCCCTTTCTTCTGTATGCCAGGCTATTAAACTATCCCAGGGCATGCAGGGGGACAGGGGTTGGCATAAACATGCCCAGCGGGGCAAAACTTCTCAGGAAGACAGAAGGGAAGACAGGGAATTCAGCTTATACTAGCAGGAAAGTATTGCTATATTCCAGTGACTGCACTGACCCACACAACCCTGTATAATTTTTTGCCACTTAAAATTGTACACAGGATACAACTATTCTCTAAAATAACTATGCTAGCAAAACCGCCAATGTGAATTTAGTGAAGATTTGCAAAGGCAGCCTGTAACAATATGGCTTATACATCTTCCTGTATGGGGGACAGCAGTGTAAATTTGTTAAATGACTGTGTATGTATCCCAACTAGGCAGGATACAGATGTGCAGACATGCAGACTCCTTAAACTATACCAGTTACGGGTAAAGTAACTTTTGTGGGTAGAGAAAACCTTAGGCTAGGGCCACAAAAAACATTTTGGATACTATAGTTGTCTGCTAGGGTGATGTTCCTATACTGATAACTGCTCCTGTGTACTTGATGCTATATGAGTCACAACTATATTGCAAGCAAAAGTTGTTTTCTGGATTGGCATAAGGAATATTGATGTAACACTTCTTTTTTTTTCTCTTGTTGTTAGCTTTATCAGCTAAATAATGGCCTCTTTTCCTAATACAGCCTAGATATTACAAACACATAAGGACTAACTATTTCAATGCAATACATACAAAAATAAAAAACATTTATTTGAAAAAATTACAGAGAATCAGGGTAGCATGACTTTCATTGCTTCCTGCTCTCTGTTTTCTTGCCTTTCATTGGCTATGAAGCAAATTGCATTTGAAATTGATGGGGGGCAGGGGGGAGAGAAAACCAAAACATCTCCTCACTGAAATGGCTACTGGATGAGGATTCCCATTGTTGCTTGTCCTTAGTGCTATGCTTACACCTGGACAAGAACACCACTAAATACAATACATTTTTAGTCACGTATATTGCATAGCTATGAGAAAGCAGTAAAAGGAGAGAGAGAGGAATGAAGAGTTATTAACTAAGTTTAGGATCTTCTAATTAATATAGTGATGTCTCAGCACCATCACTGAACTGATCAATATCACAATCAATATTCTCATTTGCAACTTTATGGGTACTTAAGGGGAACGAGGCATCACATCTTTTTTTTTAAAAAAAAACCTTCTGTATATAAATCATGCTTGGCACTGAAGGCAAATAATAAATGCTTATCTGACCAACTTTTCTAATGTTTACCTAAAGGAAACTAGCTCCCATCAGTTAGAGTAATTCAACATCAGAAACAAAACCTATCTTCCAGTCCTGCTGAATACAGAAAAAGAAAAGGAAGCTTGCAACTTCAAGAGCTGTATTTTCCTAACCAGAATAACTATTTCCTCCAATTTTTGTTCGAAAGCTCTCTCAAATTCATAACCCATACATCCAAGGAAAAACTAATATGAGATTTTTTTCCGGATGACCATTTCACAAACTGTCCACAGACTGACAAGTAAAACACTGAAGCAGTATTTGAACATTAATCGCCACATGCCAATGAGCCAACAGATGCCAAAGCAGCAATAGTAGATACCAAAGTTGTGACACTCTCCTCTTTCTCTCTGAAGATTTCCAGTTATTTCATTAACAGTCATTATCATCATCCCCATCATCTTATATTTCTATATGCAAAACTGTTTCACTTTTCTAGAAAAGCAAGTGAAGAAAACACTGACAAACTTTACCAAAATGATCTTGTATTTTGATCTTTTCGCATCCACACAGAAACTATTTTTGATGCGAGTCTGCTTTACAAACAACAGAAAAAGTTCTGTAGTAAAATTGGTCATTTGCATGCTTTAATAGTCACTGTTACTATGATGTACGCTTGGAAAAAGAAGTTAGAACTTAACTTTCTGCCTGTGGAAATCCAGCTTCCTACCACTTCAAGGAAAACACGGTCTTCAGCTATTTTAGTACAAGGCATATGTTACACAACTCTGATTCAATTGCAGGGACAGGGGCACTGTTGTATGCTGGTCAATTTACTACAATACTCCATTGCTCTCCTCCTTGACCCATAGATACCTAGACTCATAAAAAAAGAAACTACATTTGGAAGAAGAAAGCCGTTCCTTGAAAGGTCAAGAGTGTATTACATAGAGCACAGATCATAAAGCAACACAACACCATGCTTGTTCTTTTGACTGTACTCAAAACCATTCATTTGTTTTCTTGTTATAAAGAAAATATTGCAGACATATCTGAACAATTTTTATGGCATACAATATTTGCCATACAAATGTGACATAGCAAAAGGATATGGAGTTATATCCCCTATAAATCTATATGGACCTTTGATTTATTTTATCGTGAAATAATGATAAAATGTGCAACTTGTGTTAAACTTCTGACAAGTTCCTATCTCGTTTTTAAGCATATTTATGTAGAAATACACACGTATATAAAAATTAGGCACTTTACATCAACCTAGAATAGACTGATAAAACATACTTTGGTTAATATCTTTTGCTGACAAATGAGTTGGCAATTATGCCAAATCCAAATATTTTCAGCTGAAAACAAACATTGGGAAGGGTTACAATAGTTGATTTAATTTTGTTTAAAAAAAAAAAAAATCAAATTTTATAGCAAGTACTAAGGCAACAGTCAGGTGACCGACTTCTTTAACTTGCATCTCCTTCCTGTTCCCTTTTCTGCTCCTCACTTTAAGTGAGTCCTGTGGCTAGGATACTCACGTGAGCTCTAGTCTTGCTCTTCTTTGGCCTTCTTCATAAATACGGTATAGAAGGCAATCTTTTATTGTCCAAAGACTGTCCTAAATGTTCAAGATAGCAGGCCTTCCCTTGAAGAAATTCCATTTTGTAAAAAATGCTTAAAAATATACTAGAGCAAAAACTGGAAGGAACAGGTATGCAACCATGTAATTAGATGGTGGATGACAACAATCAGTCCTAGCACTTGGTGGACTCTGTGAGAGTCATCCTCTATCTCTCCTCACTAATGTAATTTTACACTTGTATTAAAATGCCCAGAAGAAATCTGTCGATTTCTTCAAAAATCCTAAAAAGTATTGGCTTCAGACTGACCCAAATCAATTTGTCTTCAGGTGGGCTTCTGGGCTGAGAAAAGATCAGTTATTATACCCCTAATGTAAAACCATGTGTTAGTCCCTAAGATAGAAGTATCAAGTTGCACGTATCAACAGTCAAAAGCTTTAAGAGTACTAACAAGGAGGTGCAAATAAAACCTGAAGAACAAGGAGGTCAAAGAGGGGTGAGAGGAATATGAAAGGGCATGAAAACTTCTCCCTAAAATATACTGAGATGCACTGCATCCCTTTCAAGAAAAGAAAAAGATGTGAATGCATAATAAAAACAAACATTTATTAGTGACTAGAACAAAGTAAGAAGACTGGAAGTTTCTGTTCTCCCTCATTTACAATTCAGGAATGCTTACTGATAAAATGAACACCAGTTTAAAACTTGTAATCTAAGCTTCCTTTTTTTTCCAGATAGAATGTATTGCTGAAGGATATTATTAAAAAAGGATAATTTTGCACATTCAGAAACACATATATTGAAGAGCAACAATTAATGACACCAAATCGTTCTAGAAGTCTTCCAAATTCAAATTGAGAGCTTAAAACGTCAGATCCCAAATTCTTCTACTTGTTCACTGATTTATATTTCTAGTTCCAAGCAGAAATACAAGAGAAGAAAGGACCACAACAACCAAGCTTGAAAGCCACAGCCTAAACCAAACATTATTAAATTTAATAATAACTGAAGTTAGATAAAGATTATGGTGGGAAACTAAGTACTGCATATTATAAACTTTCTGCTTCTTCTCTGAAGCTTCTGAAGATGGTTATATCCAGAGACAGATTATTAAACCAGACAGATCAAGATATGAACCAGTATGACTTTGCAATAAGTTAAAAGATTAATCATTCAACCACCTGCCTATCTCATTCCATATTTTGTACTGGCTCTGCAAGTGCACAGCTAGACAAAAAACCTATACACACAGATAACTGTAGCTTTGAATCATGGACACAAAAGAGTAGCTCTTAATAGCTCTTTTAATGTCTTGTAAACAACAGGTATTATAAGGGTGACAAGAGGGAAGTAGTCTCCATAAGAATTATCACTGAGTATTAATCATGAGGCACGGTATGAAAAAAATACTAAGGATGCTCTTCCAGCTCTGCTGACTTTGAATGCCAAACTGTAGCTATAATCAGCTCTAATCTAATCAGATCTAATCTAACATATATGTATGTTAAAAGTAGTATCATTGGTATGTTCAGGCAGACTTGACTTAATATACTGGAATGTTACCAGTTTTGTTTGTGTGTTTCCCTGGGTTTATTGGAACAGAATGCCAAGCTTCATCCTACTGAGAATCTTGGGCCTTGTTTCTCCCTAAATAGAGAAGAAAATCAGTGGTCTTTCTTTTCTAATTGTCAAATCTTCTGTCATCTCCTGTGGGACAACAAAGAAGTTACTCCCTGCAGATATACTCCCTTCATATAGTAATCAGCTGTCTTTTTGCTTCTAGCTGTTGCTGAGTTAGAACCAAACAGTGATGTACATTTTTAGGCGTCATCATTTGGTAGCTAGATGAATGCAGCATGGAAATGAATGGGTTCTTAAAATATACAAAGCTAGTGGTTTGTCAGGCTTTGCTGCTGAAGCCTAACAAAGTATACCACTCACCATCCGGTTCATGCTTTCAAGATATTCTTTGCATTCTTCTCAACCAGAAAGTTACTTCCACATTACATGGACGCTGAGATTCTGGTGCACAATTTGTCTGACTTAAAGAAACAATTTTTTTCTTCCTACTGCATATTCGCTCCTATTCATGCCCTGATGGCATTTTTCAAGACCCCTTCCTTCCATTGTTTTGTCAATGTTGCTTTTAATATTGCTTATATAACACTACTCTTCTGCATTTGTTTACAAAGCCAGGTAATTTTCCATACCGGTCTCAGTTATATCATGTAAGCCCTTATTCAACAGAGACTACAACCATATGCTTTTAGACTGAAGAACAGAGATAGTCTGCTTATCATGTGCTCAGACTCTTTGCTGACCTGGAGTCAGTGCTCAGAACACACAGAGGGGGAGAGTTAGAAGGGAGATATCACTGCACTATCAACTGCAGAGTCAGTGTACTCTGAGGTCTTGTCTGCGCTGGAATGTCGCTGCATTCTAACTAGGTCGGTGCAGTCAATATAGCATAACCTGCATTGTTTGTTAATCTCATACCTAGGAGTCTGATAGAAGTCTCCTCCTCTCGGTATCTGTTGTACCTGAAGACCACTGTACCAAACGTGAGCTTCTGCACAGCAAATGACTCTCCTGATGCTGATCCAAACACAATCATCTTTGTATGGATAAAGTTTTTCCTATAAAAGATGAGGAATAAATTACTCTGGTACCTTTATACAGAGGTTCCCCCGTGTTCCCACAAGTGGGTCATGCCAGTATAATGAGTATCGATTCATAAAGGACAGTATCTCCTATTCTGGCACCCCTTGACAAGTCCGATAAAGACACTGTGAAGGAACAATCAAAGTTGCACTCTCTCTTCATTATGAAAATGCACACTTGCTGCTGCTTTTTAATTCAACTGCCTCACTGAGACTGTCCATTCATTACCAAATCTAAATCACACTTGTTTTTGTCTCGAAAAACAGCTTTGGGATTTAATTTATACTTTACGTGTTGCCACCTGCCAATTGCCCCCAAAATAGGTTTTGCTCTAACCTTACTGAAAAATCTTTAAAGCCACTTATTATGTTACGTATTGCACTATTTATAAAACATCTGTCCTACATTTGCCTGAAAAAACCAGCAAATTACTTGAAGTTTTGTTCATTCAAAACTAATCTTCTAACTCAAAGCCTGTCAGTGCGGTATATCCCCTGATAGTTTTGTTTGTATGCTATTTGGCAAAACGATCATAATACTTTCTGACTCCAAACAAAGGAAACATTTTGAATATCATATCTTCAAGTGTCTAGTAAAACAAAAGCCATCCACTCAGTCTCTCTAGACTATTACTAAATATTCATCTGTGATATAACTAAATGCCATCTATGTTAGACTGGACATATTTTTGATAGCTTAGAATCAGCCTAGAGAACTAATGCTATTTATTTTTTATCTTCCTGACAGAACATCTTATTTGATTTTCCTCCACTGCATACAGTATCCAAATCTTGCCTTTGCAATAAAAACAAACTCTACTTATTCACCTGTTCTCTGTAATATTACATAGACATTCATGCATAGAAAATTAAATATTTTCATCTTCACTCAGTCTGAGAACGTGTTCCCTTATGAATTAGAATATTTATTCCATTTTCACCCAAAACACATAGGGTAGCATTTTATTCACTATTCCAGTATTCTATGTTTAAGATGACAGCAGTCAGTCTTCTTATGTATATCACTTTCATCAGGCATTTTAGCTACACTGAACAGCAGCAGAATATATACCTACGTTTCAGATGCTTCGTTAGTTTCATAAAATGTAGTAAAATCAACTAACTTTTAATTCAGTTTAGTACTTTAGGAAACTAATCCATTAGCTGCTGTTTCCCTCTACTCGGCCCATTCCATCGGATGAGTATCAGCACATTTACAGATTTCTGCAGAGGTGAAGGCAGGTGGTAACTGCTGCAGAGAAAGGGACGAAAAAAAATTGGAAGCTGCTACCAAGATCTGCTTGTTTTTTAGTACTGAGTGCTTCTGCTGCCTGATTGCTATAGAGACTAGTCATCAGCCTAAGAAGGAGCTGTTATTAGCATCTGTGGGCAGGCAGAAGCAGAAGGGAGAAAAGCATCTCTAGCTAAAATGAAGATTTCTGTTCCAAAGGGAGGAAGGATGAAAAGACTAGTGACGGCAGCAACAAAACCAAGAAAAAAAGGAAGACGAAAAACTGAGGGAAAAGAGTGAATTTGACAAAAGTGGGGCACATGGAGAGCCAGATGGCAAATCCTGACACTCCTTCAGGCTTAATGGGATGGGGGAATGTCATAGTCTGTCTATTAGCATTTTCTAATGCAGTATATACTCTGTCACACGAAGAGGCCTCACAGACATGCAGGCTCTGATCAATGCCATATCCGTATTGTCCCATGTTCTCAGAAGAACCACTTTCTACGTAAGCCACTGATCCGTTAATATTTATGGGTTATTTTGCAAAAAAAAATCACAAAGGTTCAAAATTCAGAATCAATAAAATAAATCTGCAATAATTAAGGACTACATTTTCTAAAAATCTTCACAACTGCTGTTACTGTAAGCTGCCTGGTATTTAAACCGTTTTTAATCATTGCTGTTTCACACTGCCCATACATTACAAATTGTATAGGGTCAACAGAACATGGTGATAACTGGATTCATGGCTGGATCTCCTAGATGATATCATATGCCATCTAAAACATTAAATACTAATTCATTATTTCTTTTAGCGAATTGTCATGGTCTAACCCCAGCCGGCAACTCAGCCCCACACAGCCACTCGCTCACTCCCGCCTCAGTGGGGTGGGGGAGAGAATCAGAAGGGTAAAAGTGAGAAAACTTGTGGGTTGAGATAAAGACAGTTTAATAGGAAAAGCAAAAGCCACACGCGCAAGCAAAGCGAAACAAGGAATTCATTCACCTCTTCCCGTGGGCAGGCAGGTGTTCAGCCACCTCCAGGAAAGCAGGGCTCCATCACGTGTAATGGTTACTTGGAAAGACGAACTCCATCACTCTGAACGTCCCCCCTTCCTTCTTCTTCCCCCAGTTTTATATGCTGAGCATGGCATCACGTGGTCTGGGACACCCCTGTGGTCAGTCGGGGTCAGCTGTCCCAGCTGTGTCCCCTCCCATCTCCTTGTGCCCCCCCCGCCTCCTCTCTGGCGGGGGGGGGTGAGAAGCAGAATGGGCCTTGGCTCTGTGTAAGCCCGGCTCAGCAGTAATGAAAACATCCCTGTGTT
>JAVKLA010000030.1:18562385-18595670 GCA_034782735.1 Sagittarius serpentarius | reverse complement strand
TGCAGCACAGATCCAAAACACAGCCCCATATTGGGTACTATGAAGAAAATTAACTCTGTCCCAGCCAAAACCAGCACCTGAATAAAAAAAGAAAAAACCCCAAACCAGTCCCAATTGCTTACTAAATCTTCTGACTTTCTAACATATAGTTCACAGTCACTTTTCCTATGTTCCTGTGTGGCATATATAGTTATAGGCGCTTCATTGGTACACATGAAACACAAACACTTGGGGAATAATAAATAACATATTACAGTAAAATTCCAGAGACAACAGTACGTAAAAGTACAGTTGCTATAAGTCAAAGCCCAAATGTTCATAGATTTTCATACAGTAATACAAGGGGGCGGGGGGGCTGCATTTTTTTTCTATTTCTTTAGCTTTCATCTGAAATCAAATCCATGAAGTTTTGAGGATGACCTTTTTTGCATGTGTTTGTATTCTTCCAGACTCCCTGGGAGAATTTCCATGCTATAGAAAATAACAGGATTTCGGTGATTACCAAAAGTTGTGCCATTGCCTATAACATGAGGCATTCAGGCAAAGAGAACAGAATACAAACCTGGTTATGCTTTACTGCTCTGTGGTACAATCTAGAGCAACAAGCAAGTTGTTTCGCAAACCATTTTGTATTTTGAGATTTCTGTTGATTTAAATTTAGAACATCAATAGCGCTTTTATGATTTGAAGTTTTGTACCTTGTATGTAGCATCTTCCAAGATGTCCACCCTAAAGATTTTTCTTTTATGTTTTCAATTCAGCAGTGGTCAGGAGCATCCATCAGGCCAGCAATTCACATACACGTGGTTCTGCAAAGAGACAAAGAAAAAGATTTTTTAACCTCCTCTCAAAGGCTCTCAAAGAGTCAGTAAAAAACAAAATCAGAAACATGCATGTCTGTACTGAACATACAGATGTTAACAGAAAATAATACTGGTGCATATTTGTAGCCTGTTTTTGACTAAGAATAGCTCTGAATCAGTGATTATGTCCACTCATATTTCTCTTAAATGGTACAACCAAGCCCTAATAAGAAAGATGTCTAATATATTACAGGAAATATTATCCAGGAATAGTGTTTTTCTATTACCTGAACTAAAACAAGTAGTTTCATACCTTTTATTTATGGCATTTCAGGAACATTTTCATTTTTAATTTGCATTTCATGTCATCTAGATTTAACTTCATTTTAAAGTGATACTTTATCTTCTGGTAAATTAACCATTAAATCTTCAGGTGGTAATGAGAATTTAATTTTACACAGAGATTTTGTAAAGTGCACTCTTTTCTGGTCATAACAGTGAATGTCCCATTTATCTACAGTATTTTTTTCCCTTATAAGCTTGTAAAGAGGGCAGCATTGTCAGGTAAAACATTTTTTCCTGAAATATTTGGTCTAGTTCTAAAAACCTAATGGCAAGAATATGTCTGATTCCATTCAAATCAAGTTTGGAAATCATTAGAAAATTCAATTCACTTTGAACTGCCCTGTAATGAGAAACAATTCAATTCGCTCAATTTTGTATTGTTTCCTTTCTTAATTTTGACAAATTTCGAACGATTTGGTTTTTGTCCTTCTTGGACAAGATGCTGCTTTATGAGTTTACTCTCACTGATATTAGAGAATGTCAAGATTTCCAGGGGCATCAATAAGTTTGAATGACACCTAGGCACAGTAATGAGTTCTGTATTCACAGCAGCTAAGGTCATTATAGGATACACTGCATTAGGTTATAGAGTAAAAGTAAGATCAGATACAATATATGACATTCTGGATTTTCATTTATATACACATACAGAGATATATAGATATACACACACTCATATTTTTTCACTTGCCTTATAGTAATGACCAGAAGTAAGGCTACAAGAGCTGCCAGATGAGGCTCAACTTTTGCACGTAAACCAATTTGAAATATTAATACCTGAGGCTTCTTCAACAACAGAGACTCAGCCCCACCTTTTATATCTAATAGTATTTGATTTGTGCAATGCACCAAGTTTTCTATTTAACAGCTGAAGTTGTGGAATATGTGAAAAATAATGATACTCTAGAACTTACTACGTGCATTTTCAACTTTTTATAAAGAAGCAATCTTAGATTTTTCCAGTACATATGCCATACATGTGGCATATCCATCATTATGCACCATATATTTCAACATTTGTAGATTTATTTTTTTTTAAGATAGAGGGCTCTATCATCAGGCCAGAGAATCTCACTCAGAAAACTTTATGAAAACACAGACCTCCTGCCTGAGCTCATGCAAATATTTTAGAAAGATGTCCATGGTGGCAATGTTAAAAGTACTTAATGCTTACATTTCTATGGATTAATGACTTATTCACAGTACATAAGTTATAAAACAACAGACCTTTAAAAATGCATGAAGAGAGCATTTCAGAAGAGGAGCCACATAAGCCAGCAGATGAAAAGAAAGCCTCCTCAACTAGACAGCAGAAAGTACTGCAAACACATCAAAGGAATTTGGGTGCTTTTTCTTTCTAGGTGTCTGGGAAGTACCAGCCAGGATCCATGGTTCCTTCCCTAGGTCATGGAAAGAACGAGTCCTTTTCAAAGTCAGAGCAGGGCTGAAGGCTGGCCAGGCCAAAGGAGAGCTCTGTATTCTGATTTGAGAGCATGGAGGAGTGCTCCTCATGCTCCTAGATAAGTGCTCTTACCACAAGGTAACACTCAGTCTGTTGCTCTTCTTCTACCACAATAAATATTTATTATTCCACACTAATAGGGGCTCTTAAGATTCTCTTTTTGCATCTAGATACTCAGAAACCAGATATGCTATTTTAGTCCTTGTCTCTTCTCCATTCCCTTTACCCATTTTGTCTGAAAACTGCAAAGTGATGACAGATCTGATGTGTCACTAGGTAAACTGTTCTAATAATTTATTTCCTAAAGTATTAAGAATTTGAGCTTTCTTTGTAGCTTGAGTTTGCTTTGCTTCCATATGTTGGCTTTGCTTTTGGGAAGGACATACAAACTAGAATTTCTTATTGTAGGAAATGAAGGGTAAAAAATTTGAACTTATATAACACAAAGAAATGAATTTTTTTAGTTAGTCGGACAGGAAATCTGCATCCGCTAAAAACAGTGCTCCCACATCACCCTATAGAAGATGCAGCATAGTGTCAGAATGAAGCACTCTGTTACCACACAGAAATTTTCATTTGTATGGCAACAAGGAAAAATGAAAATTTTTTGCATTTCAGCAGAAAAGAAAGTTGATATTATTACTATTTCTCGTAACTATTCTCTTATATGACTGTTTTATCCTAGATGATGTACCTTATTCTAATACACACATAACAATTCAGAAATAATTACTAAGTGAAATAACGGATAAGTAAAATATAATTAGACTGTATCTAGCACACAGTTACAACTGATTGCCGTAATTATAGATTATGTCCTAAAAACTCAGAACTGATTCTTGTTATTGGAACTTTATACTTTCATATTTCCTAATTTTGAGAGATAACTAAGCTACTTGAATACTGCAACACAGGGTTTTATTACTAAATTTTATTTAAGCCAATTTTTCTATCCCAATTATAAATAGGAATAACAATTAGACACAGTAGCTCAGATGAATTCCAGTGGCACCATTCTTCTTTGTTTTCTACTAATTTATTGTGTGAATTTGATAAATTTTAGCAGTCAGGGAAGTGAAAAACTACTCCCATTGGCTAAAGCCAAGAACAGTTCAGACATGCTAAATCAGGTTCTCCAAACAGCTGTGCCAGTGTTCCTCTCTCCAAAACTGCTAGTTGAGTCTTGGGTCTTTACTTAACAGGCTGCCAGCTGCATGAAGTAATGCCAGATTGTATGGAATACAAACAAACATCTACTTGGACTTACATTTAGACCAGCAAACATGACGCATTTGTGTCCCAGGGTCAGATTTAAGCCTAGACCTCCAAAAATTTATCCTGCTGTATTGACTAACTGTGCCATCTAGCTCTCTTTTAAGGTAATCCTATTATGTAATGAATTATGATGATAGATTTTTAGCACTGCTGAATATGAGATAAATAATCCCTCTAAACAGTTGGATACTAAATGAAAATATTTCTGCTGTACCTGGGCCAAGTCTGAAAACATCATAGTATTTTTCTACCTTTTTTTTTTAAACACAGATTAATTCAACATTATTACCTAATTTTTACTAGGCAAGTATTCATGCAAAAGGCTAAATCTTACACATTTTCAATAAAATCCTTTAAATAAATTCACTCAGATCTCAAAAAAATTAATAAAACTGGAAAGTACACTTGTGTTAATTGAGGATGTTGAAGAGAAACAGCCCTATCTCAAATTTTTTAAACTGGAAAGTCTTTCCTTTAGATTCTTATCACTTAATGGTTATTTAAACACCAGGCTTCCACTAACAACCCATTGGGTGTGACACGGAAGGAAGATTTATCACCAAAACCGGTTCAGCTGTTACCTGATATTAGCACCTGAAGAGAAAAAAAAACAACCAACCAAAGAAACAAAAAACCTCCCAGCTTATTTAACAGGAAACACTTCAAAGGACCTTGAAACCAATTCAGCAAAGCAACCAAAAAAGAAAGGAGAAAATCACAGCATTAGCATGAAAATACTGCAACGGCAAGACACACAGTTCTGGTCATTTAAGGAATAAAAGAATCTGAGGTTCCTTCTGAGACAAGGACTCAAAAGTGAATCCTTCACACAGCCAAGAGGCTTGCACCTGATAAGCAGCCGCTACTAGAGGTTCTAGATTAGGTGTTCTCTCAAGAACTGTTTATTGATTGAAAAGGAAAAAATATTCATGGCAAAACATAGTTTATTAAATGAGTTAAAGAATGACTCAGCATGGAATGACCAGTCTCTGAGAAACAAGTAACAAGCCATAGGACAAGAGGAAAGAGCCTCAAGTTGCTCCAGGGAAGGTTTAGTTTTTGTATTAGGAAGAATTCCCTTACTGGAACGGGTTGCCCAGGGCAGTGGTGGAGGCCTCATCCCTGGATGTTTTTAAAAGTCGTGTAGAGGTAGTGCTTAGGGACATGGTTTAGTGGGGGACTTGTCAGTGCTAGGTTAAACGATTGGACTAGATGATCTTATAGGTCTTTTCCAGTCTAAGTAATTCTATGATTCTAAGATAACTCTCTTAGTCAAAGATGTATGAACAGTAAGACAATGCACTCTTCACAGCAAGGAAGTCAAACACACCGCTGAATGACAGCTGCTAGGAGGTGGGAATACATGACCAGCCAGCAGGTTGCCCTTCTACATGCACAGAAGGGCTGTGGGCAGCACACCTTCTCCTTGACTAACCCCAGCCAGCGCTACAGCAACAGACATTTTGCACACACACGTGCTCAAAGGTGCAATAGATCATCAGGTTCTCACATTAAAACTGAGGATAATGGCTCAATGGGTTTGTGAGCCCAAGCTGGTAGGTTTTCTTGCATGAGGCGACAGAAATACCGATGCATGCCTATGCATGTGTCTGTGCAAACACACACATAAAAAAATAGAATGTGGAATTATATAAACTCAAAATTACACATAAACCACACTGTTTCTCTTTGATTTCTTCTGTCTTATTTCTGTCTTTAAGGCTTTCAGATGGATAACAGACAAATCAAGCATTGATCCTGCTGTTTGAGAAGTGCTCCTTCCCAGACAGAAAATCCTGATGTGTAGCCAGGCTAAAACACTCCACAGGCTCTAACTGCCACTGGACATCAAGAGAAATTATGGCTCAGGGTTGTAGGACTTTAAAACTTCAAACAGGTCTTTCATCAATAAATCCAAGCAAAAAGCGGGGGGACTCAGAATCGAATGCGTAGTTCTGGGAGGCTAGGGAGGAAAAATTAAGCTACAGTGAGCTTCTGGCCACTCACCAACCCTGTCTAGTTGACACACTGCAGTCTCAGGGCAAGCGTGCTAATTAGGAGCCACCAGCAAGCCATGGTACTCCTGCCATGCACTTTCACACCTATCTTAAATAAGCTGAGAAAAGCTTCATTGGTTTTCATGTCACTCAAGGGTTTCCCTCACACCAGTGGATATCTCAGCTGGAGAGCTAGGATAAGTACTTCAGCTGCCCTTGAAGCAGCTCAAATCCTGAGCACGACCCAGTACCTAAGGTGTTCAGAAGAATACCAGCCCAGTCTCTCAAATAAAATATTCTAAGAGGAGGAGCCAGAACATTAAGGAGTGGCTAAAGCCTCAGGATATTATTGGAAATGCAAATCGAATGCTGATCATCCTCTACACTGACTGAATTTTTCCGCTTAGATGACCCCAAGGGAAAAAGTGGAATTCTCTAATGTAACCAGAAGATAGCCACATCAAAGGCTTGACTAAATTTTGAGCTCACAGGGGAATCAGAGAGGTATCCCCTTTGTAGTCTGGCAACATGTACACCAAATTAAATGTAAACCGTGATAAAAATTTTAAGCTAGCTGAATTCAGGCTACATGGCTGAATAACAGAAATACAGGGAGACAACACAAATGCAACTGTATTTTAAGCAGTATTTAAAATATTTTTTTAATAGGCCTTAAGCAAATTGTCCTTCTACTGCTGTGTTATTTCAATGTGAATTACTTCCATTTTGCATGGGAAAAGGAGGAGAAGATGATACTTGTCTATGAACATTCTGCACCAGCCCAGGCTGTCCACAATCCAACATCAGAGACACTGGTCTCAGCAGAGAAAAAGAGCTATTAGCTTCCTTACACTGATGTGTGAAATGAGAATAACTCACATTTAAAGGCAGATACAGGGGAGGATCCTCACGCCACTCTTCCCTGCCATGATGCAACCCATTGAGTATTTGGTACGTGTGTTAAATAAGGGAACAAGACATATTTTTCTCATGTTGAAATACTTACCAAAAGCAAAGCAGAAATGTGTCTGAGACAAACAATCCAGAGGTTTTGAGAAGAAAATATATAATGAACAGACAGTAGCAACCAAATCTTTTTAATCATTTCACATTATAGCTTCCCTACAACTTTTGTCAGGAAGATTAAAGTGACAACTGAAGTTAAGAGAAAGTTATTAACGTTTTGACTTATGGGAAGCAGAAAAATTAATTTTGGATTTTAGATCATTACAATAGCAAAAATCAGAAATTGCTTAGCATGTATTTTCTTCTAGGTCAAAACCAGTTCGAATTTGCTTAATTTTAGGTACCTTTTTGTGCCTAATATCCCTTGACCCCATATGGAATGTGAATAAGTATCTTGTTCCTGCACCAATCAAAAAACGATGATAAAAACATACATGATCATAAAATATTATGCTGCTTTCAAGGAAAAAATTACAGCAAAACAATTCTAAAACATGTTTTAGAAACACAGTCATGAAAACAATTTAAATATACACACAAGTATAACAAAGGGAATCTGCCTCATGGGACTATTATTTTATATCTTAGAGGGGAAAAATGCAATGTAAGTTGCTGAAAACAGTCATCTATTTATCAAAACATGACAAAAGTTGTCTAGGAACATTTGCAAAAATTTAGTTGTAGAGAGTTTGCTATGGGCTTGACCCAAAGTGCAAAGGCAACAGCCTTTACTACATTATACTTGGTCCAGTAACTCATTAATCTCTTACACAAAAAGACAGAAAATCTGTTATAGATTGTAGTTATGTAAACACAGACAGAATCTAGAGGTAGAATATTCAGAGTGTACAGTAAATATTTTACAGAAAATATACTCAATTCATGATACAGACGAGATTTTTAAACTACGCTAATTGTCTAGTCAATACTAGCTTCCGCCAAAACAAGAGCAATGGGTGCTACGCTGATGTGGAATTCCAGCTTTCAAATATCTACTGTTCTACTGCTTGGCACAATGCCCCCTTCCCCCCGAAATATCTGTAAATGTGTGTGCAAACTGTGATTTTTTTTTTTCAATTATAAGATATTAAGGTTGAAAGTCAGATATTTTGATAAAAATGATCTAAACAGAAATGAAATAAAATTTCGCATAGCTATGTTTCAAAAATTCTGCACAACTGGAGGAAGAGAGTGATAAAGTAAACTGTCCTGGATGCCCCCCATCTATCTAGTAAAACATAACAAAAGCACACATACACACACCCACTCACAAAAAGAAAAAATATTTCTTTGAAAATTTTGATGTAATAATTCAAATTATTTGATGAAGTCAAATTTGGCAAAAAAGATCATTGCTTAGTAAAAAAGCTAAACGCAAATGGGAGACAGAGTGTGTTTGAGTAACAGAAGTGGCAGAAGAAGAAGAGAAACATTAGTATCCTCTCTTTTAGGTAATGCAGACAGGAAATAAACCCAAGATTTTTAAGGACTATTGGCATAAGTCAGACAATGCAGGAAATAAATGAAACTGAACAACAAAACAGAATTATTTTTTTAATAAGTTCAGTGCATACAGATATTAATTCATGAACTATGTGTTCCTGGTATCAATGATTTATAAATCACTGCCAAGGGATAAACTGAATTTTATTACTTACACTTTCCTGCTTTACCTTAAGACTTCCAGAATTTCTTCCACCAATAACAGGCAAGTGAATAACTCAAACAGCCAAGAATTAATAAAATTAGAGAACAAACAAAAGAAGAACCGTAACATCCAGGCTGCCTGAAAAACATTCACTTTTCCCTCTACTTTGAAATTTACACTGGCCTGAAGCCCAGAAATGGCAATATGCAATCCAGCACCTGTGAGACGTCTAGGACTGATATCTTTTGACCTGTCAGGATAGAAACAGAGGATAGAAAAGGAAGATCAAGAGCTCTCTAATAGAAATAGGCCCAATTTTATCTGTTCAAAACAGTAGCTTTTAATGGTACTATAATACTCACTATGAAAACAGGATTTTACAGTTTTAACGTTTTTGGGGGGTACAATTAATAAACTTTATTTCTCCATGGCTTGAACATCACAATTGAGAACATGCCTACAAACAGCAGAGGAATTAGAAAAATGAAACCTAGAATATCTTAAAAAAATACTTAGGGCCCAGGTCTGCACTTTTTAAACTTAATGGCATAAACTCCACTCACTGTCCCAAATGAGACCCTACAGTGCTTCTGCACTAACTGGGGACTGATTTATTTATTTGCCTTTCATAAATGTGACATAGCAAGATATAGGAAAGGGTTTGTTGGCTCCTGCTTGTAATGACACACGCAACTCACTTCTAGATGAGCACTCGGAGGATTTAGCTCCTTGTTTAGTGTCTAAGGCGATAAATACAAAGCTAAATCCCAAGTAGGACACAGTACAGAAAATCGTATGTTATAAGCGTGCACGTGAAGGAGTAAAAGCAAGGCTCAGGAACACTGAATGTTAGTTAATACATGGAGTGGACCAGTGTTTGCATCTAGCTTCATACCTTGTCTCTTGGACCAGGAGCCATGCAGTACAACGAAGGTAAGTGTTATCTTGTTCCTGCTTTTACATTAGAAGCCGAAGTTAACACCCAGTATAAAAACAGTGGTTTCGATTGAAAAGCAATTAAAACATTTTAAGAGTGCTGCTTAGCACTACTTTTACAATGTAAGAGTCTCAGAGCAAAGTAACAAAGATGCTGCCTAAATTATCACAATCTTCAATTTCAGAAAAATCCAGGACCTAATGTATTAATCATTGAACAGGTGGAGTTCATCCTACTGGATTGTTTTCAACAGTCCTTTTTTAAGGACTCTTGCAATAACTTCAATGAAAAAAATCCAACTGTTTTAGATAAGGCCCTCCGATATAAATGCAAAAAGCTCGCTAAGGAGTGTTACTTACTCAAAAATGAGAACAGAAATTTGTCATCATCTATGAGTAATTGTTATATACTTAACAAAATCACAGAACTATCCATAAGCATTTCAAATATTTTCACAATTAAACAGCAGTTAGTGATGCACTATAGTATTTAAAAAAAAAAAATATGGACAGAAACAGTCAAGTTATTTTAAAACTCTTTAACATGTAAACAGAAGTTATCTTCTAGTTCATAAAACACTTGAAAGAAAAGGTTTGAGATTTAATTTTTTCAAAACCAATCAGATCAACTGTTTGCACCCAGATCATATACTGCAATTTCAGCTCTCTCTTCAGAAAAGTAAGATTAGAAACATAAAAATAATGAAGAAAATGTTTATTCACTCCCAAACACATACCTGATACACACTGATCAATCCATTGACACATAAGTTTTAGTATCTAATAAGCAACATGAATGTGACAGACAAACACAGCATTTAAAAATTTAAATGAATGTTCAAATATTAATTTACTTTTCCAGGTAAATTTACAGATCAAAATATGGATTGGGATGTGAATGTGTACATAGCAAAGGTTATTGTTAAGGGTTTGGGGTTTTTTTTGGGGGGGTGGGAGGCAGGAGAAATCAATGCTACTTATATGATTGCTAAAGAATGTTAGTTGTTGTCATGTGGTCATGGTTCTAGTCCTCATTTTTCTTTTTTCTTTTTCTGCCTCTTTGAAAAGTAGCTACAGTGTTCACTCTCTTTATGTTTCACTTCACTCCCTGGCACATTGGTTGCAATACTGTCTCTACAAGATAGAATTTTTTGTAAAGCTTAATTCATTATTTATAAGGTACTTTGAGGTGTTCAGAAGAACAGCATATAGCAAATGAAAAGAAAGTGGAAAGTATCCAAGGATACAAGTCCTTTGAAGAACTACAGCCTTTTAAAGGGTTGCAAAGAACTCTTAATAGATGGCAACATTTCATTTCCAATGATTCTGAAGATATAGTCCATATTTTGATCTAGAAATGTTTGTGATGTAGAGATAGTCATGTCTCTTGTTTCCTTGGCATCTGTTTAACTCCAGTGTTACTAAACATTTAAAACCAGGTGTTCCAGACCAGAATCTTAAAATGAAAGCGTTCATAATACAATATTTGTATGCTCAATGTCAATTCTTTACCATTGCAGTAGAAAATCATGTCACAACTTTTTTTCTTCCCCATTTTATCCCTGTGAAAACACCTATTTAAAATTCCTAACATTTTTCCAATTTCTTATACAACATTGTTTACTTACTGTGATTTAGTGATATTTCTGAAGTTGTAAAGTATTTTAATATAATTATGTAAAGCAGACAGAACTGAGATACTAAGTAATCCATAAAACCAGAAAGACTTCACTTTCATCAATCCATTCCAAAAATTGTCAACTGTAATGAGAAATTGTAGGAAGAAACTGGGAGGAGAACAGAGCTGAATTAGAGATGGTCACCAAGATAGAAAAATTTTAACTGCTTTTCTTACTATCTATAATTAAGATGTATAAAGTTGCATGAATATAACTTGTAAGTTGCTTTTGAAAATGGAACCTAGACAAACAACATTTCTGTTATAAATATTTTCTGTCTTACCCTCCTTCTCTGGTATTACCTTCAAGTGATACTTAATACACATATCTAAAAAAACAAAAAAAACCAAAAAAAAACCCCAAAACATAGGCAAGGTATTTCATACTAGTACAGTTCCAATCCTACTTCTAAACTAATTTAGGCTGCCACTAACTTGTTACGCAAGGAGTGAAGTTTAGATCATAGCTTCTTGATCTGTGTAGTCGATATCCAGTTCCAGTCCACAATTCCTAAGACACTGCAATGCTGTACCTTTAAAAGGAAATTGTTCTGATTCATTTGCATGATCTAAAAAACCTGCAAACAAGATACAAAGTCATGTGTGGTTTTTCTTTGCTTTTTGAGATGGCAACAGTTTGCAGCAATCAGTTGCCGATACCTTGATTGTGTCCTATTCTTTTGCAAGTAAAAGACATCTTCGATAAAGTTTAAGAAAGGAAAGAACAAGTGATTTTATACCAATCAGTTGTCAAGAACCCGACTTCTCTTTTTTTTTTCCTTATATACACATAAACTAAACTTGAATGTTACTGTTTAAGACATAAAGCAAAAGTGATTTCTTACAGCAATCACCTGTCAGTATTTTCATTATTTCTAGCACCACAAGGCTTCCTTATTTCCCTTACGTTGTAGCTCGACATTTAAAGGAAAACCTTTTAGCTCGGAGCTGGCTAGTGCCTGAATGTTACATGGCTTCACACAGGAAGAAACAGCCCTTTACCTTTGTTCACCAGCAGCAAGGCCAGGCACCACCGTCATTCTCCAGGGCTGAGGGACTGCTCGCTCTTTGTTCCCACAACAAGCAAGCCCTAGGTTTTGTTTGCTGCCAGCACACTATGCTACTTTGTTGTTCGGATAAAAATGAGAAGCTGAAAGCAAGGAGGTAAATTGTTGCAAGAAGGTGAAAGCCCTTGGAAGAGGAAGGATTTTCTCCCCTTACCTGGAAGCAACTGATCATGCAGGTCTGGGAAAAGCTGGAGGGCCCAAGGCGGCTTGTAAAGCAGGGAGTTAGTGGCAGAGACAGAGAGCAGAGTTCTACAGAGAGGCGCTGGGAATAGACCCATGAGCCAGACCTCAGAGCTGAGGGAAGGAAAAAAAATCTTCTCTTAAGGGCCTGGAGAGGGATACCATAGCTCTGAGCTACTGAAAATTACTGCTAGTCTGACAGTAAAATGCCTCAGTCCTATAGGGACACAGTGGGCAGGCACAGACAAAAAGAAAATGGCTTCCAAATAGGTCTGTCTCACTCTGCATTTTCTCTGTGTAAAACATTACCATGTCACAGTTTATTTTCTACTAAAAGCATTACAGATTCAAACCCCTCGTGGTTTTGTGGGGATTCCCACCATAAGGAGAAAGGTAGGCAGATCCACCTGGAAGCTAGTGCAAAAGAGTCAGGGACCATTATCCACGTCCTCACTAGCTCTAGGAATGCCATCTCCTGTTCACTGTGTTTTGCACTTTGAAAGTCTGAAGAGCAACCAGATACTCTGAAACACTTTGAAAGAGAAAAGACATTGGAATATGCAAAAGCTGAAAGCAGTGCATCATTTTCAACAATATAAACTATATTTCCAAGCTTTTGGTGCTTCCATGTCTGTTGAAACAGAAAAAGGGCAAAGGGCCTTGGAAAAGAGAAAAGCCATGAAGGTAGTTTTTTGTGGGTTTTTTTGGTTTGGTTTTAAACAAACTTGCTACCTTAAGTTCAGCCCACATCTTATTTCCCTTATTCTCATTTGCTTTTCATACTGCATAGGAAAAAACTGCATACAGTCACTAACTTCAAGATGCTATAGAAGTAATATGCTAAAAAAAAGATCAGCTCTAGTTTAATGGTTTTGCAAACCATCAAACACCTCATTAAAAAAAAAACCACAACTAAAACATCTCACTAGTTCTAGCAGTGTTTTCTATGTATGAATATATTAACAGCAAGAATCTCAGCCCAAATTCCTAATTGAAAAAGTTTTTAGTGCACTAGCAGTCTTCAGTAGATGGCTTAGAAATATGAGACTAAAGAAAGATCCATTTCTGTAAATGTCTGTATCAATATCTGATTTTGCATGCTCCAGAACAGTTAATTTTCAGTGAGTTACTTATTTACTTTTCCATTTTTTCAGCTTTACTATACCTTTGGAGAAGCATGACTGTAACAGAGGGTGTCCCAAATTATACAGACTTGCACCCCCTGACAAATAATAGAAACCAATGGGCCAGACAATACTGTGTACAGAAATGTTTTCTATTACATTAATTTGCAAATGACTACATTTTCTACTTTCCCTGTGAACCCAGTGACAGAATTTTGGCCAATATTTTAAATGTATCCAAAAGTAACATGTCTACTGTTGTGATCAGAATTTTAAGAAAGACTTGACAGCTGGTTTTATTCCATTTGTTGGAAATCAACCAACACTTCCTAAATGTTTCAATTGCTCTCTACTTATCTCAGTACAGTACTAACTAGTTCATTACTGCTTACCGCACAGACCTACTTTTAGACATTTGTTTGAAACATTTGCACTGATCACCTTTAAAACTAATATAAAAGTCATATAAATCACATAGTCTTGGCCTCTAATGGTAATCTTCACAAACTGTTCTTTCCTCGCACCCTGTCTGAGCATGAGATGATACTGTCCTAACAATTTCTCTAACTCTCTTACTTCATGGAGTTTCTCAAAAATCTCTGCATTTCTATCAAGCACTTTCAGTAGTTGTTCACACTGCCCCAAAGTTATCAAAATGCCAGTTCATTACATCAGACCTTCTGTTTTCCTTGTGTAGTTTTCTAGGAGCAGAAGTGGTTGCATCCACCTGAAATTCTGGTTGGTCAATAATATGAACAATTTTAATGAATGTAAGGCAGAAGACAGACATGGGATTATGGACCACATTACTCCAAGGTCATGCATAGTGGACCATGTATTTTTTCACCCACTTGCCTCACTGTGGTGAATACAAAATGAATATGGGAAACAGAAAGTGAAAAATTCTCTCATTGCGTATATTCAGGACACATCAATGTAGTATTCTAACACTGGACACTATTGCAATGACTAAAATTTCCCTTGCCATTTTCTACCACATCACTCTCACATGTGGCAGAATATACTTTCACTGAAGGACTCCAGAAGAGAAATGTCATTTAGCACATTACCTGTGTCAGATTGTAACTTAAAAGAAAAAGAATGGCCCCAAATGATAAGCAACATTGGTTATAGCCAGCTGTTCACTGTAACGAGTAGTACAGACTACTGTGATCATGAAGCTGTTGCTTGGATAACAGAAGCTGCATGATTTTCTGGAAGTGTCTCTTTGAATTAACTGTGTTGTTTAGTCATCCCTCCCCCAATCCCAGCAGCTCACCAGTCATGGTAACCAGAAGTCACACCAATTTCTTCAATGGTTAATTGCCCTTGCTTCTTAAAACTGAAGAACTGTGGGCATGATTTACTTCACATTGAGCAAAACAACATTTTAAAAATCTCTACAGAGATGAATAGTAACTTACGTCACTGAATGAACAATTTTTTTAGCTTGATTTCCTAAGAAAATAAGACTTTTTTGATGAAGATGTTTGTATTTGTTTCTCTCACCTCTGGGTGACAAGACTCTGTTTGTCCTTTGATCCCTCACTCTTAACTTTGAGCTTGTTGACTAATTTTAACCAAACTTGAGACAGCAGGACAGATCTCCCAGATCTGCTGTTTTCACTAAAACAGTGAAGGAAAAAGACTTAATTAGTGCCTCCTGATAAGCAAAAGACTGCAGAATATACTTGTTTCTGACTTGGTATAAAGAATCAAGATCCAAGTGAAACATTAAGAATGCCTTTTCCCACACCAAAAAAAACCCCCTAGTTGGAATTCTCACTTTTCCAGGCAGAAGAGAATCCAACCACAAGACAAAATACATAGGAAATCAGATATCATTAGTGCTATTTGTTTTATATGTTGACTGCAGATGATACTGTGAGATCACAAGTAGGTTTTCAGTAACAAAAATAGGTTATTGACAAAATGACAAGTGATGTAAATGAAAAAATATTTTTACCACTCTCTTCTTACATAGATTACCTTCACATAAGCATCAAAAAAATTCTGCTCCAAAATCTGAAAACAGTATTTGTATGCATATACATATTTGATTGCATCATATTTTGCTCCTATGGCAATCATATGGAAGGAAGGCTAGTAGACAGGTTAGAGAGGAAACATAACCTGCCCCATTCTTACTCAAAAGGACAAAATACATGACAAGAATACATGACTAACCGGAAGAAGTGTCACTGGAGTTTGATGCACTGATCCCAAATTGCTAACGTGGAGTAACATAAGGCAAAGCTCCTATGACAGACCATAGGAGGCCTGTGACTGGGATATAGGGTGCTATATCAATCTATTTAAAGAGCACGAGACTGACTGTATAGACATTCCACAACATTCTTCTTTCTCCAGATGCAGTTCCACTTAAAGCAAATAATCACAGTGATTTAAGTAATAATCTTGTATCTTAATTTGCTGACAATTTTTGTAGAGAAGATACCAAACACACGGCAATCACATAAAATGAAAGGCTTTGTCCAACTGCTGTCCATTCCACCCAGGTATGAATCTTAATTCCAAACCCAGAAACTTTATTGCACTGGCCTACTAAAAAAATGCTTAATAAGATTACACTGCACACTTTTGCTCCTTTCCCTTCGTAGCCATGGAAATTGTCAGCCCTATCATTTTGCTATGAGTTTTGCTCTTCATCTCTGTATTGTTATTAGACAGTTTCTGACATAATTTTTAAATTGCTCTCAGTTCTTAAATATGACCGGCTTCACATCCCACCCATCTACTCTCCCTGTTCGCATTCCTTAGTGTACAATTCTTCACATTCATTAATTTCAATCATTCCTATTTGAAAATTGTTATATGACTATTTGCCATGGTATACAGGTTTACTGTCATGATAATGACAAATTCTGAGAAATTTACAATATCTCTTTATTTTCATCCCTATCTTCAAAATGTTTGCTCACATACACAACTCAGTGGCTATACAGGCATTAAGAAGTTTGTATACAAATGATCTGTTTGTGCACAGAGGACACCACTGGACTGCAGTTTCAGCACATTTCATAGTTGAAACATAATTCCTAAAACATTTGTAGATTCTGTTCCTCATGTGTAAATATGTGTTTATCGTTCATTCATTCATTGTGTACCTCTTTGAATTATGAAAAAAAATCTGATGTACAAATCCTGAAGCTCAGTTACAACTACAATTATAAAAAGCTGAACACAAGCCTTGAACTCTCAAAGAACGGAAAGCTATTTTTCAAAGCAGAATTAAAATCTGTGTGGCTTTAGGACTAATAACATCTTCAGAAATGCAAACACTTTTTCCAGTGTATGTGTCAGAGTACTGTAAAGTCCCAATCCTACATGCTGATTCTTCAGCCCACTCAGGTAACAGTTCACTTTATAGAGGACTGGGAAACAAACAGAAACGGTTCTCTATTCTGTGTCTTATGAAGAAAACTATTAATACAAATTTCATAAAGAATATATTATGTATGAAACCAAGCAGTATTATTCACTGAAATGAACATAAACACTTTTTTAAAGAATCTTCCAGGTGATACAAATAAAAACAAGGTATACAAATTATATAGCTGTGTACTGGTTTATGATTGCTGTGTACCTTTCAGTGATGACTAAATTATTTTCTGTTTTACCTTGACAGAAACCAGTGTTGAAGTATAGACAATTAATTAATTCATATGATATATACAGACACTTCATCCTGACAGTTCACTGAGTGAGAACTATCCATTTTCTAGTAATTTAATATTTTTTCCTGAAAATGTAATTTTACCTTCATTTTTAAATTTTTCTTAAAAAAAGATATTTATCTGAAATCATAATACAAACTGTATTATCATGACAGAAGTATTCTAATACGGGCAAGCAGAACATACTTAGAAGTACTGTGAAACAGCATTACTTTGAGGAGTGTTTTGGGGATGTATTTCTCAGTATTTTAAAATTTTTCCACAATACAAATTATTATTTATTATTGAGCAAGTTGTGGAGGATTTGCACCTTCATCTAAGTTGCACAGCATGCTATTTAGTACCATGTCCACTGATTAATTTTAAAATAATGTTTTCTAAAACCATTTTGATTTGATTCAGTCCTTTGCTGACTAGCTTCAATCTTGTTTTAAATTCTATTGCCCACACAGCATCTCCATCTTGGACTCTCTTTTTGTCCATTTCTTATTTTCATTTCACCCTTTTCATTTCTGATTTCCATACTTTTCCTATTCTGCTCTCAGAATTTCTACACTATGTGTAGCGTGCTGCTCTATATGTGCAGTACATCCTTCTCCCCTACATTACATATGTCATGTCTGTTTTCATTGTAAAATTTCCATGGCAGATACTATCTATGCGTTTATATGTACAAGATGATTCCTCTTGTTGATCAGTCCCCATGCCTAAATGTAACTAAACTTGACAAAAAATTTCCCCCAAAACATGCTAAAATGTGGCCTATCATCAATTAATGTCTCTTCAGTTGGTAAGTAAGCAGCAGGCACAGATAAGATTTTTCAACCTCCTTGCCCCCTCTCCCAAAAATTTTATCATATTTGAGATATGAGTAAAATCAAGACTTATTTGTCTGAATGAGGGAAAGCCATGAGGAAGACAGATGCTGAATGCACCAGTTTTTGTTATCCTAAATTATCTGGGTGTAGCTGATCACAGGCTGGGAGCAGGGAATGGATCACAGGATATCTTGAGAAGTCTGCCAGCTATATTCTATATTATTTTAGGTAGGAGGCTTTTCTCATTTAATTATAGGCAATCTTTTCTGTTCTGAAGCAAGACCTTAAGAAAGGGTAAGTCTTTATAACAGAAATAATGTTAAGGAAAAGTTATAAATGAATATACTTTGAATATTGTTTTGATTATCCATCACAGCTTTGAGTTTAGAAAAACAGTAAGGCTGTATTTTGTTTGTTTGTTTGTTTTTTAATCACCCAGTCCTGAATAAGTTTGTATCTCCCAGATGACTTGGTCCCTTTATTCATTACCCCAGAGTAAGAAAATAAAAAGTTATGTATCTAACCTGGTTCCAAATGCACTGTGAATCAACACTTACTTTAATACTGCTAAAATGATAGTAAATGGACATATTTAGTCGTACAGCATCTCACTTCTTTGCTTTTTAGTAGCTTGCTGATGCATGTCATAAACACTATATGAGAATCATGTGCCTTCCCTTTATAGGAAAAATATGCAGAATGGTCTAAAACCTTCAACAATGCATTACAAAATTGTGCTGCCTAAGTAAATTCGTATTATACTATCTGGCTATAAGAAAAAACCTTAGGCATAATAAGTCATTGAAATGACTACAAATATCTACTGAAAAGAACAATGTTAACTCTGGCTGCTTTATAAGGGAAAGTTAGAACATTAACATACATCAAAGTTAACTGTGAAGCAGCAGTATTTTCACTTCTGATTTTAAGAGGTTCTGATTTTAATCAAATCGACAATTCAAACAATTTCAGCTGGGAAAAATAATCACATTCTCAGTAAAAACCAAAAGCAATGTTACAATACTGAAAACTGACATGGTGGAAAGAAATACGCAAAACCTTTTGGCTGCTGATAAATCTTTCTGGTAGGTATGGACCAGCAGTCACACCCATTTCTGGTTATTGACTGCTGTGTGAAGGGTAAGTGAAGGCTAGGGGTCCATAGCTTCCTCTGCAATGGCAGCCTCCACGTTGCCAGCTACCCATCTTCCCACTGCATATTCAACCTCCTCAAAACCAGCACTACATGCTTTTTTTCTGCTGGACCCTTTCACTGCCCGACCTAAAGCCCAGCACATAAACTCATCTCTCCCACATGAAGCACGCACCCTGTACGTTCAGTCTCTTCCCATGATTTATTCTCAATTCAGCCTAAACCAGAAGGGAAGGTATGTTTTCAGGCTTCACCAGGACCTACCTGGTGGTAGACAGAACCTATCACCATCACCCCCATTCAGCAGAGGGACATAATTTTGTATCTGTTCATGTGTCAGTAGAGGAAATGACATTTTGGGAGCCTGGAGTCTTGGTGAAGTCTAGACTGCTATTGATGGTTGATGGTGTGGGCAGGAAGTTAAATACCTACAGGGCAGCATGGATTAACCATTAAAAGCTAATTTGCAACTAAAAGAGCAATACTGCATGAACTCTGAACCCGAAGGAAAACAAAAAGAAACTTCTGGAACAAGAAGAAAACTTCCAGTCAGAAAATAAACACTGGCCAGAGAAGAATTATTAACATCCAAGTAAGACCTAGTATTACTCACATAATAGTACCAAATTATAGCAGGATTTTGAAGCCATAAAGGTCTAAATTTCCATTTATATGTAATTATAAATGAGGAAGCACACAGCAGCATGATCTGAGTTTAGAGTCCAGCCTTTGCCAAGGATACGTTCCCCAGCACACTTCAGCTGGGATAACGTATTCTCCCCCCTTCAGCTTCCTCTTTTCTTCTCTCGCTCTCTCTGGGAAGTTAGATTTATTTTACAGGCTCTTTATAGCATCTGGACTCAGTTGCTCTCCATAGCTCTCTAGAGTGACTTCTAATTTCAAGCAAAACCAATGGTGAATGAGGCCACAGCAGAACTCTCTTACCCACCCACCTTCTCCTTTCCCCACACACTGATGTGATCCCGTACCACAGCCAGGCGCAGTCTAACTGAAACGCCTCAGATTCTCAGAGCGCGTCAGCAGTGCCAGCCAGGTGTCAACTGATATTTTTGCGCCCATTAAAGAGGAACCAAATCTCCCCCAAACTGAAGACAGTAATTAATCACAGAAAACATCTACTTACTGATACAGAAAAAAAAGTTATTTTCTCCCCCATCTCCATGAAAATTGAAAGGAATATTAGTTATGTTCAAGTAATTCATGTTATTGCATGCAAAAATAACATTTAAATATAGAAGAGAAATATGGACACAGGAGCCAAGGCAGCCCCACAGCTGCATGACCCTGACAACAGCTCCAGATGCACCTCTGTTGCCTGCCAGTAGCGAAACTGAACAAGGAGCCTGCAGAGGTGACACCAAGGAGTTAGCAAAAGACCCGCATGCTGCTGCTAGAACAAGCATTGCAGAGTTTGGCATCTGGTCCCTGCTTTTGCCAAGTGTGCCCTGTTTGTTTCCACAGCTGTTAAATGTGTTTGCTCAAAAAGGAAAAAGCAGAAAGAAGAAAGAGCAGCTAGAGATATACTAGTGACTGCGGGAAGAAGTATGAAGCCAACACACAATTTATTCCCAGATAACAATTTGCTTTAGAAAACATATTGCTAGTTATTAGGACAAGTCTGAGATATTCTTAGATGAAATCCATGCATAAATTCATATGGCATATTTATGTTTATATCTTCAAAACACTGTAGGCAATTATCACAAGGTTAACAAATACATTTGCTGTAAACAACTTTTCCCCACTTTCTATATGTATTTGAAATTACCTTGTAATAATCTGCTCCATCCAGCAAAGAAAATTATTTTAGGCAAACCGAAATCTGCACTAGTTGTTGCAGTTTACCTGAAGGTAAAAGGATATAAAATTAAACAATAATGTTAAGTTAGGTAACTTGTTAAAAATCCTTGTGATGCATTGAGCTTAAATGTATTTTATAAAACAAAACAGCAATTAATTAACATTCTTGAATAAATTAAAAAGAATCCTATTTTGAAATAGCATCTCCCTTTTAAGTTTAGCTCAAAAAAAAGTTAAATTTAAGAAAATAAAGAATTACATGTAAGTGAATTAAGGAATTCTAAATATTTAGACGTCAAGAAGAACAGGTAAGGTAAACACATCATTTCAGGATGCAACAAACATGCCATATTCATTTTCTGGCTAAATCTTATCAATTTCTTTGCTTCTAGCGATGTTTTGGTCTTCACAGGGGAGTAATTTCTGGTTTGATTAGCATAACTGACCCTGTTTTACAGCTGTGAAAGCAAACCTTGTTAATATGACTAAACAGAATGCATATTCAGTTAAAACATGGCCTCTAGATATATGTGAAACATTGATTTACTCAAATTCAGTTACCCTCTCCTAGGTAAGATATACAGATCCTTTGAAAGTACAGCTACGAGCTAAAACTGAGTGTCTCTTATCTGACGATACTAACCTAGAGCTTAAACAAAATCAACTACATATATTTTTATAAAACAATCTTTGCTAACCTGAAGTATATTAAAAGAAAATAAGGTTAGAAGTCACATTGAGTATTTTATCTCTGCTGGAGCTCCCCACACAGTTTTAGCCACTCTATATTTTTCATGATTTGTATTAAAATATTTTTTTTCCTTTCTTGCAGCAGTAACGAAATTTCTGCAAAGTTAGTTTCACTAGTTGGTAGGTGAAAACTGGAAAAAAATTAGGGATCATTTTATTTCACATTATTTTCCAATTAAAAAAATTTTTTTTGCTCTCTCTTTTTTTTTTTTTTTTTTTTGGACACACCACTTGTAAGTGCTACACCTAATGATATTGGTTTCACAGAGAAAGCTCTGGCAAGGTAGCCAGCAAGACATCTGTAGGCTACCTTGTCCTTGTGCCTATCTAGCTCTTAGCACAGACTCAGTAAGAAGATTCTATGGGGTAATTCTCTGTTTACCTTAAAACAGTGGCTAGGGTTCCCCATTATCCCCCTTAAGTTTACACTAGAATGTATCTTCCCATCAAGCACAGGCCTACTACGATGCCAGTGTAAACTAAACAGTCAGTGCCATTCTAATTTGTAATTATTGTTCAGACCAGTTCTGACCAGCAGCAACCTAGCCCTGTCTTCATTAGTGCACCTGAAACTGCTCTCCCTGACAGAGCTGAATCAGTGGACACAAATGCGAGAGCTCCCAGAAGGTGGTGGTTGAAACTGCCCCTTTCCACCAGGAGTACTGTCAGAAGTGATTACCAAAAGTTCCATATAAACCATAATGGAGAAATTCAGTGTAATGATGAATCACATGTTGTCAGCAACAAACAAGAGGCTAAAATTAATGTTTTCCTCTCTTTCCACTCCAGTGATGTGGCTAGTAATTGAGTTCACCTAAGACCAGAACATCCATAAGGAGTTCTGGTTGTCCACAGTTCAGTCTATGTAAAGCAGAGTTGACACTGTTAAATGGTAATCGTACATCAGGCAATATAACTTAACCATTCCTGTGAAACAGTGTATCTACTCACGAACTATGACCCAGGTTCATACTCATTAATGGGAAACGAAGTAAGACCAGATTTCCATGATCAGAAATAGGCACTAGTGTGCAAAACTCAAACCGTTAAGGCAAGTATTTTGTGCCTGGTATATTACAAGGATGCTTTGCAATATTGCAGAGGATTCTAGGTTAAATGGATGATTTAGGTACTGAAGATAGCACAAAATCTGCCTAGTTCATGGATTTCTGTTCTTCCCATGTAACAATGATTTGGAACAATTATCATGATTAAGTTCTTATTGTTAAATGAGGGATAAGAGAGTCTCAGTAGAGCCTGCTTATGTCTGAAACCACTTCCATGGTTATTCAGAGTCAGGTTGAAATTCTCTTATCTTGAAAGCACATTGGAAACTGATAAATACAAACATTCATAGTCAGGGAAGGAAATCTCCATCAGGACTGGAAATTGGTCATGATGTTGGGATTTTTTTTTCTGTCTGGTTTTTTTTTTTTTGAGACCTTGATTCAAGTGCTGGTTTTCCAGCAGAAAAATGAGGGGATATAGTGTTCATGTCTAGTATTTACTGCTTGATGTTTTATTGCTATTTTGACACGTGTTTGCCCCTTTTACACAAGTCTGTCCGCGTGTAGTAGGAATTGATTTATAAATGTTCCATGGAAGGTCAGTGTCTATGGAAGCAAATCCTGGCTCAGACCTGGAGTAGGGGCACCTTACGCATTTCCATAAAGCTTTGCACTAACCAGTACACAGTAATATCTAAATGCATAACTGATGGTGGTCAATTTTTCTTTCATAAACCACATGCAGCTCACAAGCTATTAAAGCATGGCTGTCATGTTTATGGAGTTGTCCATAAAGTGGACTGTCAAGTAATCTGAAACCCCGTCTACTGGAAGAAGAGCACTAGCAGGGTCTGCTAAAGGTCAGCCATCTAAGATGGTATGTGTCCTGTGGGTATTTTCCATATGAAGCTCCAAGAAGCTTCTCAGAAGTGTGAAGAAAACCAATTTATTTTTTTTTGTCAAGGGATGGGAGGCTTGGGCTATCTGAGGCTAGGAAGTCTTCTGCAGCTAAAGGATAGGTATGGATGGAACTAAGGCAGGGCGGTTGGATGGGGAATGGTGAGAAAGGAAGAAGCTTTGATTTATCTGTCTGCAGGCAAACAAGAAATGTGGCATGGAGACTATATTGCTGCTTCAGCAGTAGTTTCTGGTAAACACAACTAAACACTGTCTTAGCTGGTTTTCTAGAGCCTGACACAGAAAAAGCAGGAATAGGGTTGTGACTGACTTGCCTAATCAGCTACTTGGGCTGCCTGGCCAGTCCTGGGCAAAAAACCTTAAAGAAGGTTAGGCACCCATCCTTTAAAAGCAGTAATCCTGGTCTGATGCTGTTAAAAGTTAGACAGTGTAGACAATCTGATCTATTTTTAAATCATCCAGAACCAAAGTAAGACCAAAGTGTTTTGAAAACAGTACAAAGGAGAAGTTAGTGAACTTTTACTGATACACCCCTAGCTACTGCCTCTCACTTTTCTGCCTGTAGCAAAAAGCTTGAAGTACATCTTGCTTTTGTTTTCCCTTCAGCTGATGTTAAAAAAAGACATCAATTGTCAACAGATGTTCTCTAATGGACGGGTTTTTGGTCAATGGGGGACAGAGAAACATCAGCAAAGCACATCTAGAGAACTAAGACTGATTTGGATGTGGAATCTGCTAAGGGAGACCCCTGCCACCATTTCATATGCAGTCATGGTTACTTACATTATAAATCTGGGCATCTGATTTCAAAGACAGGGTAGAACTGTCTTTTTTGAGGCATATAAAGTCTTAACTGCCACAGATAATGTCAACTCCAATTATTATTTCCATTCCAACATAGATTATAGGACAAGAGAACATACTGGAAATTAAAAAATAAATTCAGCACATATATCAGAAAGCACCTTTCATGCAGAGAATAATAAATACTTAGAATAGCCTGCAGGCAAAGTTGTCGAGGCAAAAAGCGCCAGTGTCATTCAAGAAACAATTAGATATCATCCTTGGGGAAACAGACTACTAAAAAGAATGTGTCTTGATGGACCAAATGACCTTTATTCATTCCCCAAAATTCTCTCATGTTCTTATAATTCTATTGAAGAATATTTCAGCACTTTGGCCTCAAGCAATGTCAATTCTTCCTTGAATTATCCTGTTCATCAGTTCACTGCTGTGGTTGATCCTTTCTTATGCTATAACAAATAAGGAACAATCGCCATCCCTGTAACACGACAATATTTTGCGTATATAATCAAAACTCATTTTCTGTCCCATGATTGTACCCAGTCTTGTACCCAGACTGACTACAGAAAGTTTTGCAGGAATTTGAAAATAAATAAACAACAAGAACAAAAACCCTCTCAGGGTTTTAAAATTAACTGCAAGAAATATAGCTATTCTCTACTCCTGGCACACAGTGTGCACCTTTTAGATGAAACACATATAGGAAAACGACAAGGTAATTTTCCCTCAGAAAGCTAAGCAGGTTCATGAAGGTCCTTGTGACTTTCCAGTGGTCACAAAAATAGATCTTTTAATCTTTTAAGTTATTGCTGGATTTTTTCGGATGTTTACTTTGGTTTAATTCAATACAGATAAAAATTAATATAAAATTAAGCATCCACAATGATTGTCTTTGTTTATCGGAAAAGTGTAGCCCACTTAAAAGATTTTAAGGGAATACTGTGAAAATGTAATCACTGCTATAAACAAGCAAAAGCATAGTTTATCTCTACCGACATACTGAGGCAAGCAGAAACAATATAGTTGGATAAAAGGATCTTTGACAGCTTAGGCAACTGGGGAAAACCTAGTGTTACCTGTAAAACTGTGTATTTTTCTTTTTTACTTTTGATATACTTGACTCATACACACAAGTTGCAGGAGCTCTGGACTAGTCTGATGTTTTCTTCCCCTGTCCATAGTCTTAGGAGGTACTTTTGAATACGCTAGCACTCTGCAACACACTGTGAATTCCTACGGAAAGTAAGACACACAGAGCTTTTCACAGGACTAGCTCTATGTACTTAGAGCAATAGCAAAGGAAAAGGTGCATCTGGAAAGCTATCCCTAAACATTATCTCTATAGTTCTCTCTACATGCCATAAATTGAAGCTCAAGAGGAACTGCATGGCAGGAGTACAATCTTAAAAAGCTGCAAAACTGTTGAGCAAAGTGAGTGTTCACTAAACTATATAAAACCTAGCTAGAGTAAATTACACAAATATTTAAGATTATCAAAAGAGAAAGGTACTGATGTTTTACATAGTTTTGCCATAATGTTACAGCCTATCAAGCAAAAGCATTCATTTAGTTTAGGTTAAGAAATTTATCAGTACTGCTGTGTTATAAAAATCAATTGCTGAATCCACAAAATATTAAAAATAACAAATTATGAGTAATTTAAAATGCAAGAAAATTAATTGCTCCAAGTTCTCCACATTCCATTGAATTAAAGGATCTATACACCAGTGCTGTTCAGCAATAAGGTATTTTTTAAGTGCCGAAGCTTTTAAATATCTGCAGAACATGGAAACATCAAACCATTACTTTCATTGTGACATTGCTACATTGAAAAATTCGGATTCTGTCACAAAGACTCTTTATTTTAGAAATGTAACATGCAAGTATTATCAGAAAAGACAGAAATGCTATAGAAATTTTTAGAGAATTCCTTCTGAAGACAATTTTTTTCTGCATGCAGGAATGTAACATTAATATCAGTTACCAGGAGTGTGAGAGTTCTGAAAACAAAAAAATGTCACTTGGCATATTATACTTTCCACCTGCTATATTTCCATGTGTCCACTCTCACTTTGTTTCTCTTGGTACCAGAATTTGCAACATAGTCTTTCCTGAAATAAAATGGTTCTGCTCTTTTTGAGTTTCACATTGGACCCCATTACTAGTTATCTGTGCTACACTTCTTGTTCATTACATTTTACTCATATTATCATTTTCACGAACTTTCCACAGATGGACATTTATCCATGTTGTTAAATTACTGAAGCAGTCCTATTAATTGACAGAATCACTGACATGGATACATGTTCGCAGGATTGAGCCCTTGACAGAGTCCGTTCATACCGTAACATTCACCTGCTGGTGAAGTTTTTTTGTCACTAGTTATACACAGGGTCAACCCTAAGGGCCAAGGTTTGAAGTCAGATTCCTGAGAAAATACAGTTGTCCTCATCAAGTTTAGCACTAGAACGATTATTCTGTAGTCATCTACAGCAAACTGTATTTGCATAATATTAGCTGAGATACTTACTGATGCAAGTCATCATGCAATCAACTGCTTTGTTCAGTGCTTCTTTTTTCCGTTTCAGAACTTTCACCCAAATCAGTTAAATAAATATTTAAAAAGCTCCAATTTAAACACTGAATTTTGTATTAACCTAGTAGTAAAACCAGGGCAAAAAAGTGTCATCTATAGTTTTTTAGTCTCGCTTTTGTGAGACCCCACCTGGAGTCCTGCACCCAGCTCTAGGACCTCCAACGTAAGAAGGACATGGACCTGTTGGAGTGAGTCCAGAGGAGGGCCACAAACATGATCGGGGGCTGGAGAACCTCTCCTATGAAGGCAGGCTGAGGGAGTTGGGGTTGTTCAGCCTGGAGAAGAGAAGGCTCTGGGGAGACCTTATAGCAGCCTGCCAGTACCTAAAGGGGGCCTACAGGAAAGATGGGGAGGGACTTTTTATCAGGGAGCGTAGTGACAGGGCAAAGGGGTAATGGTTTTAAACTGAAAGAGGGTAGATTTAGATTAGATGTAAGGAAGAAATTCTTCACCGTGAGGGTGGTGAGGCACTGGCACAGGTTGCCCAGAGAAGCTGTGGATGCCCCATCCCTGAAAGTGTTCAAGGCCAGGCTGGATGGGGCTTTGAGCAACCTGGTCTCGTGGAAGGTGCCCCTGCCCATGGCAGGGAGGTTGGAACTAGATGATCTTTATGGTCCCTTCCAACCCAAACCTTCTGATCATTCTATGATTGTTCCTCCCATTTTACATAGTGTCAGACAAATTTCTACCCAATATATTAAAAACTAGTTTTTTCTCAAAAATAGATTTTCCTGTTTAGTGAAACACAAATAATCTCCTCATTAAGTAAAAAAAAAAAAAAAAGGTGTGAAACTGAGTATATTTTCCTTCTTAATATCTGGAAGATTATTCTTATTGTTCTTTGGTATTGGTATCTTGAATTTGCATAACCTTGCCCTTTCTAAAAGGCTATCTAAATGAAAAAGGTGAAGAAAGTTTTCTGAAAAGGTAACCTTTTTAATTTGTTTGCCTACACTTCAAGACATTTGAAAAATACCATCCATTTATATTCCTTAAAAAAACCCAAACCAATTTGCTGCAGCTAGTCTAAAATGCTGAAGAGACATTTCAAAGGACAGGAAATTTCAACCTTAACTGAATCCCAGATACACCTTTATATCTGTTAAAACTGGCTTTAAAAGTTACAGACTGTAATAGAGGGTCTTCTCAATGTAATACTGTATTACTCCTTATTGTACACTTGCCAGGGCACTGTCCAAGCCAATGTATTTGCTCAAGAGGAAAATTATAGTTAATAGGTTTTATAAATTAACCCTGTTGCTGCCTCTCTGCATCTTGTCGAGTTAGCTAGATGAAAGAGTAGCCCACTGGCCATTTTGGTAGTGAAATTTCTAGATGCACAATGGGAATTTCCAACAGTGATCTGGATGTCAGAAACCCACTTGCTTCTGTGGTTTTCCACCAAAATATCTATTGGCACATGCTGAAAAAAAGTCATCTTTAGTGAGAAATAAAGGGGATGAAACCAGTACTACTACTCCATGGGCAATTCCCTTTGCTCACAGAGAATTCTAAGTCATTTAGGATTTTCGTTGGTTGGCTGGGTTTTGTGGGTTACCAATTTTGTGAAAACAAAGAATTATCTTCATATTTAAGGGCTGATGTCTTCAAAGGTTCAGCCACTCTCAGCTGAAGTCATCCTCAATGAATATAGCTCCTAAAAATCTCTGGGGAATGGTGCAGGAGATGGAAGAATAGGTGAGTGAAAGAAGAACAAGAGAAAGAACACCACCAGACATATTTCCTTGCCAAATTCTGTGGGCTTCCACAATCTCCCCCACAGCAGTACTCTTAACAGCAGTTTAATGCTACTAAAGTTAACAGTTAGACCGGCAAATGTTTCTCAACAGAATGTAGTTTCTCTCTGCATGTCTAGAGGTGTGCTTACTGTCTTAAACAAAAACACCAGCACGAACCTTGTACTTCATGGCAATGCAGAAAAGGGCTAGCAATTTCCACTTTGAAATCCTTGCCCCTCATCTTCTGTAATTCAATACTCAGATTTAAAAGGCAGTAGGAAAATAAAACATGGACTCAGCCAACATTGCGAAATTGGACAGGTCTTCCATTTCAACTATTTTGAATAGCACATGAAAAAAATCTGTTTCAGAGGTGTGGCCTCATGGATGCAGAAGAAAGGAAGATATTTAACCTAGCTGAACCTGTCTCATGATATATGGCAAAATTTTCAGAGTGTAAAGGGTATATCAGCTACTAGCAAAGAGGAGATAAAACTCTACCTTTGGAGCTTGCAAATCAAACCCAACTGAATCCCATTTTTAGACTGAATTAGGAAGACCTTCCAGTTAAAGTAAAGAAGGAAGATATCTAAATTAGCAGTTATAATTCATATCTCAAGTGATTCCCTTGTATCTCAGAAACAAGCATTTTTTATGTCTAATTCCATATTATCCCCTTCTTTTCTGTCAATGGTACTATCCAGCAGAGAACATCTGTGAGGTTTCTTCCCTGAAAGACTGGCAAAAGAGACAAAGGCGAAGCCTTGGAGTGCAGTCATGCTTCTGGCCAGGTACCCGGAGGAAAGGTCTCTGCAGGCACTGTAGTCCTCTGCTGAACTATCTTACTGTTTCCTCAAATGCATCCCAAAGCAAAAGTTACTTATTTTATATCCCCACTATCTTGCCTCAGGATTGCATCTGCTTGCTGCACTCAGGCATCAGACATGCCTAAAAGAAGCCTATGGGCTACAAAAAACCACTTGCCCAAAAAAGTTTCTATACCACATCATGTTATCCTAGAACTTAGCCCCCCAAATATCAATGGATTGTTTATTTCACACATGTTCATAAAAATTAAGGAAAGCAAAATTGCTGATGTGTTTTATAGGTTCCTTGACCTATGAAATGTTAGTCAATATTATAAGCATTAGGTCATGCACTTTAGCTGGTAAATAGGATTTTGTACCATCATGCCAGTGGATTACAAACATTAACAACATGACTCACATAAAAATGCAGCTGAAATAACTGACTTCATTCCTTTACCCTCAACTTATAGTTCTGAGAAACTACGAATTATAGGCTTCATTAAATAATGGTTGGTATATACCAATTTAGCTCTTCAACATTAAGCAGTTCTTCTAAAAAATACTGTTTCTAATTCTATCACTTCTTCAGTTATGAAAGTTTCTGATAATCTTGAAAGAACAAAATTACTATGTTCTGTTTTCTGTCAATGCCAAGAACTCACAGGCTTACATTTTCATTTGGAAAAGCTGATTAACATAGTTAAATCATATTCTCAAACTTGCCTATTTGAAAAAGGCTTAAGGAATGTAACAGGCATTTGAGCAGGGGTTCTATAGATAAATTTCAAAAACAACTAAATTTATGGGAAAGGCTATAATTTCCCACTGTTAAAGCCACCTTACATCTTACATGGTAACTATGTCACTTTTCACTACACCATGTATCATGGTCACAAACATTTAACTTCTTTTTCTTTTATTTAATTTACCCAGTGTTTTTTCTCTGTAAAATTGCCACTTACAAGTAGCTACATATGAAGCCCACAATATAAACTCCAGTCAAAGGGTCCTGGGGACAAAGCATCACCCCCTTTTTTTCTTCTGGAAAAATTACACCTTTTGATGCGAATTGCTAACACATGTTTAGAATCACATAACATAAATATGATTTTGTATTGAATAGAAAACATGATTAAAAATTCTATCTCAGATCTAGTAATCTACTAAATTCAGTGTCGTGAAGCATAGTTTATCGTAACTTCTACTGGTTTCATCAACTTTAAATATACAATTCTTCACAGTTATAGAATAATCGTTTCTTGATTGCTCTAGGGATCCTAGCAACATATATAGAGATGCGCTGTTGATTTTATTGCTCAATCTGGAAAATTCTTAAGTCCCTTGAAAATGCCAGGTTTACTGAGTGATTCAGATCAAAAATCCACCCAAGAGATTTCAGTTATGTTCTGCCAAAATTTCAGAAGTAATACCTCATTTCTCATAAATTGCTTTTATAATCCCAACCATGAATGCACATATTGGTCTTGCAGTCCAAATTTGGCTAGTTCAATTACTCTTTCAAAGTACAAAAAGGATCTTCTAGTGTTTACATTGGCTGCCCAGCATCTAAGGAATAAAATGTGATTCAAATATACCCTGCTCGAGTGATAGCTAAAGAAGGACATGAGTAGAGAAAACTGCAAGTGTAATTTCTCTAACACCACTATATTCACAAAAAATATTTTTTCATGCAAAGGTATTTCAGATAGACAGAAAACCCCAATATTTTTTATTAGGATGGTGAAGCCAGTATCTATGATTTGGATTATTAACATAAATTAGGCAATGCAAAGGAACAAGTCCATTTCTTATTCACAGAACATCTATGTGTATTTTCCAAGTAAACAGTATCAAAACAAATGAGCCCCAAATAGTAAAATTCGTATGTACTGAGGTTTTCCCAGACAAATAATGACATAAAAATCAAATTAAGCTTTTACTGTATGTAAATGAGCATTCACTCTCAAAACTTTGATAATACAGAGGTCATTTGAAAGCCAAGTAACTTATGTCTTATATTTCAATTTAGTCAAGTGTTAAGATGACAAAGAGAGAGGCGGGAGGTAACATTCAGTTAAGCAAAAGGGAATTGTTTTGTAAAATGTATTTAAGGTTGGATGTCTTCAGAGTGTTCACAGAAGCCTGTATCACTGGCTCACAATTAAAAATTCATCAGGTCTTGCAAGGCCTGGATAACATTTTGTAAATAGAAGCAGCATGTGAAAAATTTGAATGAATGCAAGGGCTTAACAGAATAATCATGGCTTGAACTAGTGCTCCACAAAACAACAATACATAAATATGTATGCTAAAGGACCAAATAGAGCTCACTCTACTTACACTACCAGCCCCATTAACTTTCGTTATTCTGGAATCAACCAAACTACTTAGAGTAATAAAACAAGCAACACCCTAATAACTTTGGTGGCCATTCCACCATCCCTATTTCTACTGGTAATAACTTGTTATGTAGGCATAACCCATAAAATGCATGAGACCACATCAATAATTTCCCACTGAAGGAATCTTTTTTCTCAGTAGTAGTTTGTTCCTGTTCCCACTCACATTAATTCCAATTCAATTCAGTGAAGGAAGGTTTAAGTCAATGTTAGTTTAATGTTTAGTTAAGATAATGAAGTATTTTTATGAAACTGTTTCCACTGGAGATCATTAGACTTCTGTCATTGATTTCAATAGATCCAGGATTTTACCACCCTATGGGTTACATCAAAATCTATCATTTACACTTACTTTTTTGTCAACTCCTGTTCATTTATTAATGATACTCATATTCCAAAAGCTCTAAAGGAAGTGAAAAAGCATGCATTGCCCTAGCTAAAGCGAAGAATAGACCTTTAATGAAACCCAGCATCTAGAAACACTTTTGCCTGAAGTCAGAAGTCACCAATATTTTGTCATCACTGGCACAACGCAACTCTCACTTCCTCTGCTCTAACAGTAGCAAATTAATCTACCTATTAAACTAGTGGCATATGCAATCAGCACACCAACCAGTGCTTTCAAACACTGATTTGAAATACCTTGGAATGATCTCAAGTTACTTGAATAATTGTGGAAGGCCCTGCTTGACTTTGAACCCAAAAAGAAGCATTCATACACTTGATACTAATAACATCTACTGGGTTTAAGGACACAGTAGCACCTGCTGTATGTTTGCTTTCCCCATCCAGCAGCAGCTATGGTGGATATCAAGAACCTAGGAACAGCTACCTTAACCTCGATGTAGGAGATGAATAGTGCAAACTATAAGGAAGCTAGGGAACAAACATGAGCTCAACATTTAGTGTAGATGTACTGTCTGCCAGATACTGCTGTTGTAATTGGCCTGTTTGGCTGCGATGACTCCACAGTCTGTCATCATCATCTCCTTCACAAAATTAAGGAAATGTTTTTGACTTTTCCCCTGGTAATAGCACATACTTAAATAGTCAGGAATATTTTGTTTCAACATTCTTCCTATTTCTTTAGGATCAAAGCTTTGGCTTTCTCCCTCCTCTGCTAATTTGCCATAATTAGCCAACTCTACACAAATGCATAATAGAGGGCATAACATGCTGTTATGTTATTGTATGTTTGAAAGTTTTCCTTATAGGACAGTGTAATGGGTTTACGTGGCAAGGTTTTGGTAGTGGGGGGGCCACAGGGGTGGCTTCTTTAAAAGTTGCTAGAA
>JAVKLA010000030.1:18539418-18562285 GCA_034782735.1 Sagittarius serpentarius | reverse complement strand
TTCTCCCTCTCCTGTTTAATTAAGGAGGGGGAGTGAGAGAGCGGCTTTGGTGGGTACCTGGCGTCCAGCCAGGGTCACCCCATCACAGACAGGTGAAAAAGAAGTGGCTGTTTGTTGTTCAAATCTTTTAGTCCTTTCACTAACTTGATGGGACTATTTTTCAAATTTGAAGAGCTCAATCAGGATTCACCTTTAAGAGACTGAAATGGTTTCAAGAGTTACAAAATGATCTCTCAAATCTGTATGCAGTTCAAACAAGACAATCCCTCTCTACATGACCTTCTCATTTGAATTATGCAGATTAGTTATTCTGATCTCAACCCACCTGTCAAAAACATTATAGGGGAAATCAAACACCCAGAAAACATAGAGAGGAGTGAGAGATATGCATTGTCAGAGAAAGTTATTATTACCTTGTAATACCATGGCAAATGCTTTGTTACAGGAAACAGCTGAGAAAAAACATGTAATATTTCATACTAGAAAAGGACATACAACCAGATGAAAATAAATACAAATGGAACACTTAAAAGATAAATTGTATTGTTACAATTGATATAGATGCTACCGTACCTTAATGTTTTCTCAGAAGCAATTCAAATACTTATTTTCACCCATCTTTGTATCTTTTCCAACTCTACACACTTTTTATTTTATTGCCTTATGCATAAATGCCCTTTTTACTTCTCTATACACTATTTTGTACTGTACTTTTTCATTAAGCAAGGCTTCCTTTCATACATTTTTTTTCTATGTCCAAGCTGCAGCTAGACATCTCACAGTGCCTGCAAATGTAATTGACCCTAATCATTACATGACAATAATCACTTTAATGACTCCTCGCCTAGTCCAGCTAGTGACATAGTGTCAGCTCTTCAGTTACCAAACAAGAAACTCTGAATCAGGACTTCAGTTATACAGGTTTTTGATCACCATGTTTTTTCAAGGAGGTGATCAGTTAGATCTCCAGCGAATGCACTGACAGTTCAGCGGAAGGCATTGCCAGCCACCGCTCTGAATCCATCTGACACTAATTTCTGCAGAAGGCAAGAATCCCAGTCTTTCAGCCTTAACAAAAGAGAGTTTCCAGTTAAAGGTGAAGGCCGCAGAACATACAACACTGATGCTTTTGCAGTTGATGTATTGCACTGCACTCATGCCAGTAATCAACCTTGCCACATATTTTCTTTCCAGTCTCAGCTAAGTCATCTGTTCTCCTTGCAAATCAGTGCCACACTGGCACAGTGGGGAGGACAGTACACTCTCCTGCTTGTCATTTGTCTGACTTGTAAAATTAGTTTCAGTTTTTCATGGAGAAGCACACAGAGCAGCTTTGTCAAACAAGCAGAACCCCGCTGGTGTTAAGACCTTCCCCACAGCTGCAAGGCTCTGGCTGCACAAGTTACACCTGCCTTGGCAAGCGTAGGGGAGCTCACCCACACATGCTCTCTAAGTGATATGATGATGTTAGTATTAACAGTAAAGTGAATGTTGAACATAAGAATGAACAAATGTCCTCAATAAACCAATGGAAAGAGTTAATTAAATCTATTCATTTATACTAGAATTTTAAACACTTCTCAACTTGTCTTGATATTACCACTATTTAGATGACACATATTAAACATTTGTTAACATTTAATTTAAAACCTTGCTGTTTTGGGATATTTGATTTACAATTTGAAGTTTTTAATTCAGAGTCAAACCAGGTAACTAAATATTTTACCAATTCATACAGTCTTTCCAAAGTTCAGATGGATTTTTTCATTTATCTATTAATTTATTCTCAGTATTTGAAGTGTGGGACAGAGAAACCAAAACACCACCTGTGGTTCTCTTTTATTCTTAACACATCCTTCACTTATCATTTTAAATACTGCATCAAAGGGAGCCTCTTAAGGCGATAGTGTTCATTGTCATTCCATAAAAATAATATAGTATTATCTCCTAGTGATGTGATTCACATCTATAATAAACCTAAACCCTACTTTCTACTTTATTCTTCCCTCCCAAAGTCTTAATAATACCTGGAAGATAACTAGAGGAAGAAAGTCATATCTGATCTCTATACCCTCAGTTTTATCCAAGGTATGTTGTTTTAATTAAAAGTAGCATATACCTTATTCAGACTATGCACCCCATTGCTCACATTTGAAGGAATACTAGGAAGAAGTAGATTGATTAATATTCTATATATGAAAGGGAAATAATCAACACTGTCTGAAGGTTTGGAACATACATTCATGTTATGCAACGTTACAGCCATTAATCAGATTATTACTCTGTCCTCTGGGAATGGTAAGAAAGTGCTTGACAGTAAAGTTAAAACATGTACCTTCATGTCCTCCATGTAGCAAAAAACTATATTTATACGTAAGCACCTACTGCATCTTCATAGTTTTTAGTTCTTTAACATGTAGACAGTTACTTTTTACAAAAACGAAAGAAACTTAGGTCAACTTTAAAATACTGGGTTTGATAAATGAATGTATTAATCATAACAGGTAACAACTGAGACCTTTATCTACCCTTAACTTTCAAAACTTTCCCTCACAGGTTTAATGAGCAGAACAGCCTAACACTAAGTCATTGTAATATCTCTTGAGTAATCAAATCATTCCCCAAGAAACAAATCAATTCATTGGCTGAGGAAGCCAATGTCAATAGCCATGTCTCAGCCTTACTAGAGGATGGACAAAGGTGCTGATTTGTTTGTAAGGTAGCTAGGATATCCTTACTTCTGCTTCAAGTGGTAAGGATTTCTTTTTTGCATCTTTATGTAGAAATGCACATAAACAACTTTTGCCTCTTAGTTCTAATTTCTTAGCTTTCCACCAGACCCATTATTCCAATCCAAGCTCACAGTATCTGTCCTGGACTATATCCAATACCTCTTACAAAGACTTTTTGAGGACTTACAAAGGCCTGGAGTATATTCCTCTACTTCAGTGTTTCTTTGAATTAAAGAAAAGCTCTCACAAATAACAAGAACTACAAGGTTATGTTACAGAAACCAAAGGCATTTCACTTAAAAAGGGCTCTCCCCATTTCATATCTTCTGTCTTTATCATTCACGATCTACCAGTGTGATTATGAAGTACTGCATAGATAAAAGTAGACATTTCTTTTCTAATACCAGTCTTATAACATCATTAAACCAATATGAAATACAATAAATCTCAGCCATATAATGAGGTGGAAAGCCTTTTTTAATACAGACTTTCATCATCCAACCCACCATCCTTTTACCTTTGGTTTCTTCCCTCTCTGCTTGACAACTTAGTATTGATAGTCAGTTTTATAAAACTTCTGTATAATCTTGGAAAATGGAAATTAGGATGTAGCAAACTGCAGTTTAAATAACAATTACTATTTTTCCAGGCATATCAGCCACGGCATGAGTATATGCGCACTATTTGTCAATACAGTTGGTGTATTCAATAAGTATTTTAATGCATCTGCTACAAGAAAGTAAGAAATTCTGAAATGTACTGTGGATATAAGCACCCAGACGATGGGCTTCAGCTGGTGCATGTGGAGACAGCACAGATTGTTAGCACGTGCTTTTGTGATTATCCATACTTTACACCTATTTTGCTACTCTCAGTAGATTCTAGGCAGTGATAGTAACTACTATGGACATTGCAGCGCTATGTTAAGTCTTTGTATTGTTCATGAGACATTTGTCAAGAACATCCTCTCTCAGCTTTTGGCTATTAAAGGGTTATTTAGTGTGAGATTCATCTCACTGAAATTTTGCTGTTGAAAAGACACTTACTCTAAAAGTTATATAGGCTCTTGTGGTAATCAGTGAAGACAGAGAGATACCTCCAAACAGTGATTTTACTCCATTTATCTTAGATCTGTTTCTAAGGAAAAAATTAATTTCCTCCGTGGAGGCTTCCAACATGAGTGACAGGAATCCCACTTACGTTTTCCAAAAAGAGGATGTTTTTGAACATCACTTTTTTTTCTTTGTTTTGTTTCTATATCAATGGAAAAAAAAAAAATACCTGTGAAGAAATTAAGTCTAAAAGTTTTTCTACAGTTTCTCTAAGGTTTTGGTAGTATAATTACATACTTCCTACAGTCTGTAAGACATATTCTGAAAATTGATTCAACCAGGCTAGTACAACACCACCACCATTTCAAAGGGATCTGATGAAGAGCATCTTGGTGACAGGCATCTTAAGTTCAAGGTCTCTTAATAAGTTATAATTCAAATCTACAGACTTACCTACAAGATTACCCATATATCCAGATGGTCACTGGTCATTCGTTTTCTAACTGTGCATATTATTTCCCTGTCTCAATGACATTATAAAAGCATTATGATATGACTACATGCAACTAAAATAACATACTGCTAAGGTCATAGATATTCAAATAAACACTAATCCTACTTATTTTCTATATAGTATTCAGTGGTGCAGTCATTTCTCATGATCTAGGCATTTCTTCAATGGCTCTCAGCTTTTCAGCATCCAATAGCAATGCCGCAGAGACTCGAATCCTGCCTTGATACACTTCACGAGTGTTGCAGCTTTCTCAAGGCTGCAACTAGAAAGCTGGGTATATAGTTGGACAATATGAACTGTAATAAAGGTACAGAATTGACTACGGGAAATCAGAGAAAAACAGCAGGCAAACTTTAGATGAAACGAGTCTATTTCCTGTCAGATGAGGGGAATGAAAAATCACTCTGTCTTCAAACCGGGCCCTACCACCAACAGCACATCCTGCACCCTTCTAGAGGATACTGATGTCAGGGACAGCTGCCAATATATGTAAATCTTCAGCCTTCCAGAATCAAGATGTCATTTTAGCCCTTAGACCTATTCTAAATCTAAACAGGGGGAGACCTTTGCTCCTGTCCCATATGCGGCTGATTCTAGCCATTAGGTTAAAACTGACCGAGGAGGAACATGTAGGAAAATACATATATTTGTAACTTCATTATCAAACAAGACCAAAAAAAGCTTTCCACAGTTAGAAAAGTATAATGTCTTTTCCTCTCCCTCAGTTAAAATCTTCTGAGATTCTCACATGTCTAGATTTTCACATTCTTCTTCCCAATGTGACAGCAGATGAAACCATACTTCTAACACAGAATGTCTCTATTACACTTTTCAAGTTTCCTGACATGTCAGGGTCTAATCATACAAGATGCTCAATGTAGCTGGTCCAACCCTGTGTTACACTGGGAACTATTGGAAAAGTGTGAAAAAGGAGATTTTGTGAAGTTTATAGTTTCAATGGTATAAACAGTGACAGTATACACAGAACAGATAAAAAAGTCCTCTTTTAATTTTTCTTTCATTCCTTTAATCAAAAAAATACTAAATCTCCTGATGAAGGAAAATATCAGTCTAAAGTCTCTGAAGCAGAAGTATTAAACCTACAGATTTTGCTGTTTGTGTTTATGCCGCCTCTAGGATTATTTGGAGTAGCAATAGCTAGTTCAGCTGTGAGGGGAGTGAAAGTCTTTTCTGATGTGCATGTTACATCTACACCTGAGTCTGCTTTAAAATTGACAGTCTTCCCACAAACATTCCGTTCCACTCCTCAGGCTGGCTCTGTATCATTTCTTGTGACTGAATCCAGAAAGAAAGTAAAGTAAAAAAAAAATGAAAAAGCACACTTGACCCAGGTGCTTGCTTTCCGTGCTGCCTTTGTGTGACATAAATCAACATTTTTGTACGTCGGTGACATTTGGCTGCTGTAGCTGAGCAATTACCTTCAGATATTGGTGTCTCCACCTCAGCTATACTCTAGGGAAAAGGTATGAATTTGGCCTGAAATATCCCACATAACCCATTCAGGTCCACTCTAAAGGCAGTTGGTAAAGGGAGACCTCATGCAGTTGCAATTCTATAACACAGGATACATCCTAGGAGTCAGAGCTGCACTTCTACAAAAGTCAGGTCAAGCTATTCTACTATTTTTATGGCCATCTCAGAATCCTTCATACATCTTCTTATCTCTGACTGACTGTGAGGCTGAAGTTAATTGTAACTTGTAAATTATATGCATTAATATTACTCTCAAAGAAGAGCCGCAATAGTGAATTGTTAACTTGAACCTTTGTATTGGAACTTAATAATAGACTGTGCTTTCTTCCACGAGACTCAATAGGATGGTTTAAGAATACTATAATTAAGGATAAATTCATTAATTTAATTAAGAAATTATATTCTACCAGTTTCAAATTGTTTATTATATCATAATCCACCACCTCTCCATTTCACCACTGATTTTACGATGCTAACGGAGTGCAATCACAGCCTTACAATGCAGAAAGTAAAGAAAGGATGAAACTTGGAAATAAATGTAAACCGCATCTCAGAAGATTTTTTCAATACTATTTAGCTTTTGATACTTCTAGCTGCAAGAGTAAAGAGAGGGAAAATAAGAGGTATCTAGGCTTAGGTAGCTTACGTCTTGTATTTGTGGTAACCATATACGTACAGAAAAACTGAACGGAGGAGAAAGAATACTTAAAGGCTTTTGTCTAGCTGGCAAGTTAGGGATATCTTTTATTCACTTGGTCATTTTATTTGGGGTGTTTTTGTTTGTTTGCTGTTTGGGTGAAAGGAAGCATCTTCAGTAATCCTAACATATGCTCTTTGTACCCAGAGAGAGAGCATCTGATAAAATACTTGAAAGACCTCACCACTTGCAAAGACCTGGCTATACTTAGCAGCTTTTTCCTACAGTACTGATAATGTTATACACAAAAAGAGGATCTATGCACAATACAGTGATTTGCCTACTCTTACGGAGCCTTAGCTTTCTGTTTTGCTGTCCCAAATTGTCTGTTAAATAGCAATGATACAGACACTGAACACTGCAAAATGACAGCTCCTAAAAGTTTAGGGTTCCCACGAAGAGCTGCCACACTTCAAGACAAGATTTCTTTTTATCTGACAAAGAAATTTGTTTTCAGACATGACTCTCAGAAATCTGGAGAATCCAGTGGACAACATGACAGACTGCTCTGATTTCTGAAGTCGTACACAGGAAGCCCCCCAGGAAAGGGCTACTCTCCCTGTCTCGTGGTGAAAGAAAAGAGACTGCACTGCTCTACTGTCAATGTGCTTGGGACACAGGCATCATGATTAAGGAGGCGGCCCTTCACATCTCATTTACAAACTGAGACTCAAAAGTTTTCAGCATCATTCCTTGCACATTCTCTTTCAATACTGAGTGAAGATATTACTTACTGTAGAAAGGGTTAGATTATAGAACTTCAATGATTTATTTATCCTTTATACGATTCACATGACATAAAAGGAACATCCAAAATTCACCAGAGGGTGCAAGGGTTGTAACTCAAAGTTCTCCACTCAAAGCAAGCAAGAGTGTAGTTTACAAAATCTCTGGTATTTTTAAGTTAATGGGAAGGCAGAGGCTAAGAATTTTTTTGTTTGTGTCTATAAAATGTAAATAGATAAAAATCACTATTCCTTCCTATTTATCTAGATGCTCACAAGGTCCTCACAAACAGTTTGAGAGCTACAAAATCATGAATGGATTTTATACTTGCACTCTTCAGCCAGCACAGGAAGTATTCACCTTTTACTGAGTCATAAACAGAATGATTTTTCAAATCAGGAATTAACCTATATTTGAGAGTTCTTATCCAATAAGTTACTTTTCCCATCCTTGCCTAGTTCACAGAACATGAAACCGTACTGGTGTAGTAATGTAACCCAAAGCCATCCCATCCCAATGCATCATCCACCTACGGTCAATTTTACAAAAGCACTGGGTTCCTTTTAAGACAGTATCATATTATGCACAGATGTATTATTAAATGCTCTCAGACTCATGGTATAAACTGGGCAGAGTATAAAAAGAGGATTAACTATGGAAATAATAGTCTTACAGGTTTTTGGCCACTCCTCAAAGGGCAGGTGTTCAGGAGTATGAGGGACTGCCCCCCGGGAAGCACAGAAACATAAATACTACGTACAGACAAAAAAAGAAACTTATTTCCTAGACACGTTACTTTCTCCAGGAGGCAAAGATTTCATCATTTGAATGTGAAAGACAACAGATTTTCATGTTTGAAAGAGCAACAATTGTGATGCTTGTTAGTAGCTTTTGTTGTTTCTTGATTGTTAGCATGAGCTAGGTTTATTAGTGTCCAGTCCTGTAATTTGAGATTGCTTCTCTTGCAATTTTCGTTATTGATTGTCATTATCAAACTAAAATGATATTTTTTTATGGTTTCTAACTCTTTGCACTAGCTGGCAAAAATCATGACATATTAATTAAATCTTTACATTAATGGGCTTAGAAGCAGTTCCCACCTCAATAAATCAGGACCTTCCAAATATGCACAGTTTATTCAACTTGCAATCAATGTTAATTTCCTTTTGGTTTAGCAACTTCATTTACTTCTGTATTGGAATTCCAATTATTTCTGATTACAATTTTAATGTATTAAAATTAATGTAATATACTACCTATATTGTAATACATTGTAATTTAAGTTTTATTACACTGTGGTGTTTGAATTTATTTTGAAGCTAATCTCACAGAATAAATACTAATGTTATTATCCCAAATTTTACTTTCTGATTTTCACATAATTCAGCTGCAATTTTGCTATGGTCTCTATCTAGGCTGTTGACACAGTAAGGTTTATTTTTGGTCATACGACATGTGACAAAAGAAAATTAGACATGCAAAATTACAGTTGCTTCTGCAATTATTAAAGTTTGTCTCTCAGAGTTTGCGGGCTTTTGTAAAATTAATATAGTCACATATTCTCCATGTAATGGGTTGTTTCTCTGATTTTTCAGACACCTTACAAAACTGTGAGGCTTTTAAGATGTTTCATCACTTGCCTCTCTTTCGTTACCATTCCTGCTTTATTTACAGTTCTTCTGTTAGTCTTTCATGATGTCTTGTCCTTCAGTTTAACATTACTCTGAAATAATGAGTAAGCAGTTTCCTCTTAAGGCAGATTATATAATGAGGACAATTTTTTGAAGATTGTTTAACATGGGAACCTATTACAACTGTTGTGGAAAGGAGTTTCTATGAAATTTTTTGAAACCTATTAGGATTTTCCTCTGAATTTAGATGTATTTGCCATGATTCTGCATTTATGTCAGTCTTTTCTAGTAAATGATGACTAATTGTAATTTCCCAGTTTTGCAACTATTGCCTTATTTATGTCTTACTCCCTTCTTTGCAAATTGTCTTTGTTACCTTTCTGACTTCTTTTATGGACAAAATTAATTTTTGGCCTTGCCTGTCAAAGCCCTGCAATCTTCTTCCTCTAATTAGCAAATTAGACATTAGTATATGCATCAGGATAAGTAGCTGAAAAAATGATTAAAGATTTGAAGCACTCCTATGGTTAAATGATTAAGAGTTTTATGCAACAGTGTAAATCATTGGAGGCTTCTTTGACTAAATCTGACAATTTCTTTAAATTATTTGAGGGACCATTTGAGACATATTGACACTTCATTAGGCAAACAGACTAGAGTTCCTGGATGTATTGTACAGCACTTCATTAGGTCAGTCAGTTTAGCTAATTCACCTACATTATGTTAATATGGCCACGAAAGAGTAAGGCAGAGGTAGTATTTGCTGCCTTCTAACTGCAAAAACATTTAGAAAAAATTGCGTTCAGATTATTCTTGCACTTTCTCTGGTAAAGGGTTGAAGGAAGATCCCTTCACTCTGATCTCTACGCATTTATGAATCAGACATAATCCTCTAAGGAATCCTGACTCTAATGAGGTGAATATTACCCCATCGATTTCAGGAGCTTGAAAATTTCTGAGGTTTGCATTTCTGGATACAATCCACCAATCGCTTAAGCAAAAGTACTGGGTAACTTCAAGCACAAGTTATTTTTGCACAATACGTCAGTTCACCATCCAGAAACGAATGATGGAGGTATCAAATTAGGCTGCTGCAAAACACTCATAATAGCTGGTCTACAGCATAGACTAGCTATGGATTAACTGTCCACTGTGCCTCCAATGAGAAGCTAAGAGTTAAAAGAGGAAAAGCTAAGAATCAAGAGAAGCTAGTAGAAGCCAGATTAAAATCCAAAGATCAGTAAGTAAATTCTGGGTTAGGGGTTGGGTTTTTTCCCCCTGTGTAAAGTGTTCCAAAGCTGCAAACCCTTTTTTTTTCTTTTTTTTTTTTTTCCCCCCAATGGATATTGTGGATACTAAAGTTTGTATTGGTTCAAGGGCTGAAGAAACTCTTGGAAGAAAAAGCCACTGAGATTTCTTGAATACACAGAAGTGTATCTGGATTAGAAACACTTTTGTGACATTAAAAATAAATAAATTTGGAAAAAATACAGGAAAGAGTCCCATATCTGACTGTTTCGTTCTTAGTCTTGCCTTGGCATTTGCTTAGGAACAGTCTTGGAGGCAGGATACTGGGCTAGGTGGTCTTTTAGACTGATTCAGTATAAGATTTCTTGGGTAGTTAGTTCACGTAGTAAAGTGTGATATTTTTATGGAAATAATCTGTCTGAATATCTCTGGGAGGTGGTTTTAGCAGGGAACTTTTTTTTAAGCTAACAAATCTTTTTCTTACTAGCAGTACAACAGTCCATCTAACAAGCAGCAGATTTAAAAAAAAAAAAAAAAGCAAGATTACAGATATATGAATGTTTACTTGGTGCTCTTAGAATGGGTCACAGGAATAACCAAGTCATTCAGACAGTTTTTATATAGAATGCGCTTTTCAGCAAGGCACTTGAGGGTGAAGCTGCAGAATAATGACTCTCTAAAAGATAGTTTTCTGTTCATAATCATCTTCAATCATTCCTCTTTCCTTCTCCCTTGCTCTAAGTATAGCATATAAAGGTATTTATCTTTATGACAAATGCAGAACAAAGCTGGTATACGAACTATGTAAGTTATACTTGAGCTTTTATGGACATTAAAACCTGTATCCTTCAGCCCTCAAGGAATAAAAAGCATCAGGCAGGTACCTATGTTTCTCCTTCTTTATATACCCTCTATTACTTCTTAAAGAAAGAAAACCTGTTTATTACTTTATTAGAATTCAGAGACTTCGATTATTTCTTACTTTAAAATAACAATTTAACGTATGAAAAATATTTTTTCTGATTTTTTTTTTCCCTCACACAGTTCAGTCTCACAATGGAAATGCAAGCATTGAGAACAAGTTACAATCAATCATTCTTCCTGAAATTTAAAGTATAACACAAAACATAACATTAAAAAAAAAAATCAACTGGACTTGTGAGACTATGATCCCAATTCTAGACAGAGACTGCTCTGCACAGCCTCAGGACACTCAGTAGTCTGGGTTTCAGCATTAGGAATTCAGTTGCTAAAAAAAAAAAAGCAAACAAAATTATTCAAGCAAACTTGCTGGTTATTTGAGCAGAGGCTTAGTGAAGGCTGGCATTGTTAGTTTAATGGTTAAAATTATGCAGCTCGGGCAAACACGTTGAAGTCTGGCCTTAGTGAAATCAACCGCTTCTGACAAAACCTCCATTACAGTCATTGCGGTTAACGGACATATAAAAATGGGATTTGTAAAAAGTAAATCCTACATAGCTATCTACAGAAGTCAGGTTAACAATTGTTACTTAGCACAACTATTGATATTTTCCAAGTAGAGAAATAAAACACTTTCCCTCCTTTCTTCTAAATATACTTGTGTAATGAACTTTTACAGCTAATTTTAACTCTTGCCTGCAAGTAAAACATTTAGTGCTCAAATATATTCCAAAACAGACACAAATGAAGGGTTTTAGAGAACATACCCAGCCGCTCTCTTGCACAGTCATAGAAAATACTGCCAGGAGCACACAGTAGAAATAACAATCCCATCCATGTTTTCAAGTCAGCTTTTTTGGCTAAATGCTAATTTGCAAAACTAGTTGTGTTTCAAATACAAATAGAAGAAGAAACCAGCTGATTTCTTTTTGGCCAAATGCGGAGGACACTACTATTTAACCTGAGTAAATTATGCCTATATAATCACTATGTGCAGAATCAAGGTTAGCTTCTTAAAAGCCATAGTGATCTATTTCTTTTATGGTGGCACACGCATAAAATTTTAAGTCTGTGCTTTCAGAACCACCCTACTGCTTGCAGACAGATGACGCATTTCCAGTGCAGCCTCCCCTTCCCAAAGCTGTCAGCAGACAGTTGGAAAAGGTACGGACAGACCTGTCTTCCTCCTCTGAGACCATTTACTGAGCAACAGTGTGAAGAAATCCCTGCATGTGAACTGCAAAGGACTACAACTGTGCCTTTTGTCTGTAAGATCAGGTTTAGTTTGGTCTGATGGAGAAGGCAAAGAAATGAGGCTTGGAGATTTTGATTAATCCAGAATCTGGTCTGACCACACATCTAGGGCAGCAGGGTGACATTAGGAGCAGTCACTCTCAACACCTGATTTTAACATCCTCCCTGAGCTGTAAATTCTTCATCAGAACAGCTAAATGCTATCCTATCGATACGTCACTGTTATGGGGAGTAACAACGGCAACATAATTTTCTTCTTTTTACATAGCATTCCCAGCACCTCACAGGTAGCATTAAATCCATTAAAGATTAACCATACTGCAGATTAAGCCTGACAAGATAAAAATCACATAAATAATAAATGCTGAAGTAGCATGCTATGCCAAAACCTATTTCATCAAACACGATGATGCAAACTTCTTACTATTTTTGTCTCGATATTACTGATTTTGCAAGGGGACAATAAGCTGCATCTTCCACACTTCTAAACCTCAGGGACAAAGCATTACAGACAAAACACCTTTGTCAGTCATCAGGAACCTGTCTTCCAGGAACTGAGACCCACTCCTGCATTGGCTTGTAAGAGCCGCTCTGGATTTCATCATCCAACAGAAATCAGGGATTGGGAGCCCTGGCCATGAGCACAGCCAGCACAGGATGATGGGCCAGGGCCAGCTGGGTGGCTGGGAGCAGTGAGGAGGGAGCAGGATGGGGTGAGAAAGACAAGAGAAAGAGCCCCTGGCATACAAAGCCGGGCAACTCTCTGGCCTAACAGCAAGGAAGGGGCAGGTATTAGTAAGTTTTCCTGTGAACGGTTTTAAGGGTAGTTTTAATTAGGTTTTCTGTATTGATTTAGACTGTATTTAACTTTTTTTTTAATAATTGCTAACATTCTATATTACTTAAGATATTTTTTAGCCATTTTTTAGTCATTGCAGGATTATTGTCTCTGTATTTCCACAGAGATTAAACACGGGAAATGGTAAATGAGAATTTCTTTAATTTGTCAGCATGTTTCTCTTAGGGAGGGGAAGTCTTCTGTCAGTCTGATATTAATTTCTCTTACTTTTAACAGTTAGTTCCAATTATTTCATTAAGTACATTACCTATATTGCTGCTGTCTATCTGTGCACAAAGTCATAGATCAATATATTGTATGTAAAAAAACTTTTTCAGACTGTTGGTTTATTGCATTTTGCCAACAGAGATACTCTCAAGTTCACTGTTTATACATTGCTCAAAACTTTTTTTCCACGTATCTAGTTAGATCATCAAGTTTAAAACAGATTTAGTAATTCAGCAATTTTGTAAAAAAAAAAAGCTGATCTCATCTCCTCATCTGTTATTAATGGGCTACCTTCCCTCTAAAATTCTTTTTCTTCTGAATACTGATAAAACTTAACAGGAGTTAATACAGGGATTTCAGCAGCTATGATACAGGGGACTGGGAGTTGGAAGAACTAACTTTAACTCTGGCTTTACGTTTTAAATGCTGATTTTCTGTTGGGTGACCGTACCTCTGTCTACCTCTGTTTTCTCTCCCACTCTCTTTCTGTCTTCTCTATTTATACTACAACATATATTCTGCTTTTGGTATTTATAGAATACATATCCCAAAGCAAAGGCCCCTGTATCAGTAATAAATACTTCCACTACTAACAATCACTAATTGGATTCTGCAAAAAGACTGCCTAACCTAGAAATTCTGAGCCAATTTCTAGTCCTCCCTTTCCTTCATCTCTCATGAATCTGTTCTGCACAAACATCTTTAAAACACTTTTTTCCTCGGTGTTCAAGAAAGAAGTTTTAACTGAAAACTATCCCTTTTGCCTGTGTATGAATTATCACAGAGCTACAGGACTATAAAATGGGGTGAATCAGGAGAGGGGGGGCAGACAAAGGGATCAATAAAACTGCACTGATTACACATCCCAGTAACACTTTCAGAAAATCAGTAACTCTGTCCCTAGATATTCTGTTTTCTCTTTCAGTCTGTAAAAGTCTAATGTAGGTCTCTGGAGGTCATTATAAGTCTAGTCTGGTCTTGTGCAAGATAACGAAGCTGCAGCCTAGCTTTGTATGGGTCAGTAAATATCTAGTGATGGTCTGTCCATGTTAGTAATAATTTAAAGTTGGCACTTAATAGAGGTAGAGATATTCCACAGTGCTACTATTTACATTTATGAGCAGTTTGTGGGCAATGATATTTTAATTGCTTTTCCTCAAACAGTTCCCTTGCCAGATGACAGAAACAAACTGTAAGCTGTATGGTCACTGTTAGATTATTTGTAAATATTTGCCAGGATGAGTTAAGGAGGTTTTTTACAAAAGTAAAGACTGAATCTCAGCTGAAGGCCCACATGGAACTCACTGCACTTTGGTCCTAGATACTTGCAAGTAAGCCAGAGAAACATGAAACCTAATGATTAAACTAATAAGAAATTACAATAAGGAAGAGTCAGGATTAACAAAAATATTACTTATTCCATAGAAGTCCAATTAATAATATACTTTCTCCATGACTGACAAAAATTAAACAAACACGTAAGTAAAATGTACATTTAAAGATATTAAAGAACATTCAGGAACATACTGAATATGGTGGTGATAGGGTTGTAGTACGGTTACCAAGATTTCATTTTTCCTGAATGTTAGTCCACGTACGACACGAAAGTACCCTTCCTGAATCTATGCTTCTACAAATGTCCAGTAAAATGTTTAGTTGTACGTGCATTTGTTGGATCACAACATGTTCACACCATCAACATCTTTTCTTTTTTGAAGAGAAAGAGAGAAATCCTGCCATATGCAGATCTGAGGTTTTCTTTCTTTAATAACAATGAAATACATTTAAGGCATTTTGTCTCACTAAGGATTCTGGATGCAGGACCCGTGAGGAGCTCAACCTTCATTCCTTACAGATCCTGCATCCAGAATTCAGCCTCTAGAGTGTTACTGCACTTAATCTTTATAAAACTAAAAGAAATCTAAATATTATGTTCAAAATAGAAGTTTATCAGGATATTCAATTCCTGTGATAAACATCCTGCAGGATGCGTTTAAAGAAATGCAACATCCAGTTGACAGAGAGAGAAAAAAATACGTGAGTTGAAAAAATTTGTCATAGACCTCATATGTTAGAAGCAGTCACCCAGTTCTAAAGCCTGGTGTGCTGTTTGTAGGCAAAAGAACTAACGTTTTTCTTCAATCAGTGTAGCTCATTTTCTTTGGCAATTAATGATTCCACTATAAAGTCTCAGCCAGAAATACTACAAAAGACTGTCTAAAAGATATAGTGAGGTTACACTTAACAATGTAGTATTTGTACAAAACACAGTTAGGTAACATCAGCCATAGGAAACAGAGTTCATCATCCTCTCATCGTCATTACAGTATCCACAATAGAGACAAATGGTCACAGAATCTCAGAAATGTTTCAGGATAGAAGTACCAGAGAAAGTGAGTATGTATAGAGGGAGCAAAGGGAAAAATACAGGCAGGTGAACAATAGGTTAATTAAAAAAAAAAAAACACAAGAAAAGTTAGAAAGAACAGGAGTCACTGGGAAAGAGCTTATAAAAATTTATTTAGCTTTGAGGTTTGCTGTTTAACTTAGCCTTCTTAATTTTGATCATCTACCAAAATCTACTATGCCATGCTGCTACCAACAATAACTTTCAATTTAATTCTGTTGGAGATTCATTTATATGTAGATGTTCAGCATCAGATGCATAAACCCAGTGAAAGAGAGTCACTAAACATCTGCCACAGAATTTTAACAGGGAGCCAGGTCTGTTTGAGGTATAGCATTGTCCAAATGTCTGTTCTTTCCATCAGATATCTTTTAATTTACTTTTTTTTTTCAATAAAAGTAAAAACAGAAAGGAGGAAATACACCTCCTTCTCCTTTTTATGATGATTATATAACAGTTTGTAAAGATAATAATAAAATATAAAAGATTCCCCAGCTGAAAAGAGAGCTGAGGGCAATACATGGTAAATAAACTCCTGTGCTATTGATTTGGAACTAGAAACACAACACTGAATCTTATACCAAGGGAGTGATTCATGTACTTAAACACAAGCGTCAGGTGCCATTTTAAATACCCAAGCGTATACAAGACAGTTGCAACGCACAGCCTGGATTTCTGCTCTTCTGCAGGAGCAGCTGCAGGTGTGGGATATCTTTGGACATCTAAACAGCCACTAGATTTGTGATTTTAGGCACCATTATCATTTGTGAAGTGACTTGCCTATAAAAAGTTGCTGCCTTGTATTAGTGGTAGCAGGATCATTCTCAATAACATATTGTCTACATTCAGACCTACACTCAAAAGACAGCTTTGGCCAAGCTTTTGTCTTATTTTAGCTTTTGTCACTTCAGGAAAGTAAAGTTTTATCTGCATTTTCACATCCTGCATCCACCAATACAGTATGGCTGTAGAAATACCATATTTAAATGAGGAAGAGGAGTTAGATCACCCATACAAATAAATATAATAGCTTTAACTAGCTCCCGTAACAGTGCTGAAAATTCCAAGCTTTCTATGAATAAATTGATTAAGTGGGTGCCAGAAGATACACCTCCTATACTCTGAAAAATATGACTTTGATCATTTATTTTAATTACTTACTGGACAGCGTTGTCCAGTTGCTGAGCTGCTCACTGCTATGGAATCATTCCCTCCAGCAAGCCATATGATGGACAACACACCTGCAACAGGTCAGACAACACAGGTGACACAATAATGCAAGGCTGTGATGGGAGAGGGGTACACATTCCAAAGGCAGCTCTCCTACTCTGGATGTCAGCTGTGCCTGGCACATGGAACCTAGGAGCAAGAGAGAAGCTGTTGCACATAAAGTCGTCGTCTCTCCTCCTAGGCTACTTCTGCCACGTGATGGTTTTCACAGCATTTCTATTGCTTCCCAAGAACTGCGCACACAGTAGCTATTCTACTGCATGTATGCAACCAGTTCAGTATCTTTTATATATGCTATAAAGTTTAAAATTTCAGGAAGATCCTGCTGGAGCCAGTGCTGCTCTGTGTAGCTCCTTACTGATTACAAAGGTGAGCAAGTGGATGTGCCTTCCCAGAGAGGAAGTCTTGCTCCTTCACTGTTATCCCCTTATTTTTATCAGGTGGAGAAAATGTTTCTCTGTAATTGCAGTGCTTTCCTCCTCCTCCTTTCCTATATATTAGCACAGGTTTTTATTATTCTTAAACCACACAACTCAAGAACAAAATTATAGGATGTTGAAAAGTAAGATGCTGCTAACAAAGCCTAGAAAAAGCAAAACTGATCATCGTGAGGAGAGTAAAAATAAATTAACTTAGTAGAGCTCAGTAAGGAAAGATGGAATTAAGTTGTAAAACAAAATAGAGATTCTAAGATTTCGTCCAGGAAAGCAAGGACACACCTTGAACAATAAAGAAGGAAGCTGCCACAATCCAAGACAACATTACATGCCAAAACAGACTTATCCAGCTTCCATGTGCTTTACTTCTTTTTTTTTCCCTGACATTTGGCTATAAAGCACAGTAGTACAAGATCCAACCCAAAGTTAACCTATTTTATTATGCCGTTTTTGAAAGATGTTCTTTGGACAGCAACATCTGACAACCAAACTAGTGTTGCAAGATTATTCAATTTTACCTTACATTTCACTTTGTTCTTAAAATACATGTCCCACATAACTGTTGTTGAAGCTTAGCTTACGCTGAAAAAAAATGAGAAAAATCTAAATAAAACATGTACCTATACCTTTTGACAAATGTCTTACAAATTATTTGCTTCCTTTTTATTTTTAAATACATTCTTTCCTTTCTTTCAATCAAATAAAAAAAATCCTCTTGTTTTAAGAGAACTAAAATAGCATCTGTGAAATACAAAACATGATAAAATATGGTGCCAGAGTTTCCGTCATAGACTTGCAGTCTCAGAGTCTCAAGCATCTTGAAATTCAGAGTTCAAAGCATTTCAAATGATAGTCAGCTTTTTAGAGACTCATGATGGTGTCACACTTACAGCTCAACTTTCAATATGGAAGTAGAGAACAGACAAATGTGGGTTATCTGTGCAACAGTGAATTTTACTTATTGTTGTTCTTGACCTCAGAAACTCCCATCCACCTACATTCATAAAATACACTATCTCGGATTATGATTGCTCCTATGAAGCACTTACCTCTGACTATCCCCTTGTCCTACGTATCTGTCCATATCTGTCTTCCCTACAGCCTCCTGGGAAAGTACCTCAGATACCAGGGATGTGTGCATAACAAGATTAGAGATAGAGAAGGTTTAGTCATACTTCCCCCCTTCAAAGAACCAACATTTTTTTGAAAATTAAATCATATTTAATCTTTGGACTTCGGTAGAGTTATAGAATGAGATCAGGGTTCAGAAAAAGAGAAAATGATATTAGATGGAGAGTTCAGATACGGAGTCCTGGAGGCAGCTGTCACTCAAAGGGAAAAAAGGAAGAGATGTGTAATCGGTATGTGGTTAATAACAAATCTCTGCACACTGATGAAAGCCCATTACTAATTAATACACAGAGATTTCTCCAGTGTGACTTATGAGAAGTGGGCACCAAGTCTTAATACCACTCATAACATCTTTCACTACTCCTCTTTCAGACAATCAGAATTCAGGGAGTTGTAACACAGACAAACACATATATACATATATATATGTACTTTATAGATGAGCATACAGCAGCCCTGCCTCATGGTAGGCTAAAGAGATTAGGGGATATTAAAAATATTTTCTTTTATTCAGAGAAGTACTTTTATCATTCTTGTTCACTTAGATTTGCTTTATTTTGCCCTCAGAAAATACATGACTTTGAATCAATGGACTTTAGTGCCTTGTGCAGGTTGTCAGAGAAGAATGGCAACATGTATATTTTTGGGCAGGTTAAATAGACCTTTTACTGAAAGACACAAGGCTATGGTACTCATTCAAAACCATTCAGTCATGAAGCAGCTTGGACCCTGCTGCTTTTTGTTTTCTTGAAGTTAGAAGTTCATGTTTGTTTCCATGTCTATTTATTCTGAACATGCTTCATGTTTGCAAAGCAGACAACTCATTGCCTGACTCTTGAAGGGGAAATAACGATTTACACTCTTACCTCTACAAAGTCCTGGTAAACTTCTTAAAACAATTCACTCATTGCTCTGTGAGGAGCAGCCGGGGCTGCCCCATGCCGGACACAGCTGGTTCCAGCCGGTTCCAACCGACCCACCGCAGGGCACAGCTGAGCCCCGCAGCCACGATGGCAGCGCCTCGGGGAAAGCCGGTGTGAGAAAGGGCAAAACGCTGCCCGGCCATGAGGGGTGAGGGGAAAAGTGTGAGAAACAGCCCTGCGAGCCCTGAGGGGAGGGGAGCAGGAGGAGGGGGAGGTGGTGCTCCAGGAGACCAAGCAGGGGTTCCCCTGTAGCCTGTGGAGAAGACCATGGTGATGCAGGTTGTCCCCCTGCAGCCCGTGGAGAACCACAGTGGAGCAGGTGGATGTGCCCTGAAGGAAGATGCAGCCCGTGGAAAGCTCACGCAGGAGCAGGTTTATCCTGAAGGACTGTGGCGCGTGGGGAAGACGTACAGTGGAGCAGAGGAAAAGTGTGAGTAGGAAGGAGCAGCAGAGAGGAGCTGTTATGAACTGACCACAGCCCCCATTCCCCACTCCCCTGCGCTGCTTGGGGAGGAAGAAGATAGAGGACCTGAGAATGAAGGAGTGAAGTTGAGCCTGGAAAGAATGGGTGGGGTGGTGGGAAGGTGCTTTAGCTTTTGTCTTTGTTTCTCACCATCCAACTATATTTTAACTGGAAATAAATTAAATCAACTTTCCCCCAGTCGAGTCTGTTCTGCCTGTGATAACAACTGGTAAGTGGTCTCCCCATCTCCATCTTGACCCTTGAGATTTTTCACCTTATTTTCTCTCCCCATCCCATTGAGTGGCGTCTGGCAGTTGACCACAGCCAACTGACCTCAATTACTTTTCAAAAATGGACAGACAATGCAGAAAACTGTTCTGAGCTAAGTACAGGTTGACAGTTATCTGCTAGAGTGAACTGAGCGTGTGTCCCACCAAATGACTGCCAGCTATTTGGCAAGAAGATGGCAAGAAGAAAAAAAGCAGGGAGAAGTCAATTCCTTCTGGTGAGTACATGGGGTAAGAGGAAGATTTCTAGTTGTACAGAGAAGTCAGAGAGGAAAAAAGAGTTGGCAAAATATATTACATTTAATGTGAGATTCTGCTCCCACTGAAGCATGCTCCCTCTGACCATCAGAGTCATGAATAGGATTGGTTTTGTGGGGTTGTAGATTTTTTGGTTTGTGGTAGTTGGTTTTTTTCGTTGCTGGTGTGTTTTTTTTCTTTATTCTGGGTTGTTTGGGGTTTTTTTAAGATACTAATGCTCCTCAAACATGAAGAAAGGGAATGGATCAGCCCTGAGAGAACACTTAAGAGTCTTTTTCAACTGTGAAGAAATGCCTCAAGAAATTTAATTAAATTCTTCCTAAGCTTGGGGGTGTGTTTATATAATTATTTATTTAAGCTTGCTTACCAGATAGGTGTTTGCAAATGCTTTATACCATAATTCTAAAGACAGACCACTTCTCAGAGCTAAGCAGTATCAGTAAAGTGCTACAAGCAGATACTGTATTATTTTAATTATTACAACATTAGTTGTAATGATATTTACAGTTATTGGGATCTAAAGTATTCTACACCAGCTTCAAAGGGAAGTATCAAACTCCAGACAAAAACAGGCGTTTCCATACAGCAATGCTCGTTGTATCTGCCTTCTGCTTTCTCATTATCCACTCTATTCTTCAGCACCACACCCCTCAACTGTTGTCCTCATTCTTTCTCCCTCGCTTACTGATCTGCTTTCCACATTCATTTCTCAAGATGTTAATCTAATCCATCCATCAGTCATACACACATACACATACTCTCTCTTTTCTGTTTCTGTCCATTCTGCAAAAATCTTTCATTGTCCATTCTAGGAGTCCAAAGATTTCACACCTTAAGCTTAGATCTAATGCACACCTGACAGATTGGTTTTCAGATGAAATATTATGGAATATAGCTCAATATTTATGAGTTATGGGTGTATATTGTTAATTTGACTCCACTGATCACAAAAAAAAAAGACAGAGATGGAACAGCTTGCAGATATTTTAGAGAAACTATGTAAAAGACAGGAATAACATCAAGAATTCTTCACTAAAAATGGTTTAGGAGAGAACTCCTGGCAAATATTTTTTGCTGAAAATTTTTACATGCTGTACTTCTGACTACACAGTCTCATGCTTTATTGACCAAATTAATGTTTATAACACAAGGCAAGAGTATTCTCAATTTACATGATTGTAATTTGGCTATCTTCAATGAAATTAGAAGTGTACACGAGAGTTTAAAAAATGCCTGAATTTTAAAACTGAGTCAGTATAGCAAGTCCTTTCATGTTTTAATTGCTTACCCACATAGAATTACTAGGGAGGAAAAATGAGGCAAGTGCTTATTTTCCTTCTATGATCTCCAGTTCTCTCAAATCTTTCTGCTGATGGTAGGTTTTAACATACAACATAAAGTTGCCTGAGTCATGTCACACTAGTGCTATGTGGCAATTTTCTCATTTCAAAATATCACTTTTTAAGGGTCACTGGTAACTGCAAAATCCTATTGAGATTATTTGCTAAGGGAAAGCTGACTTCCTAATAATGTTACTCCTTTTGTCCCATACAAATTCCATAGGGGTGAGACAGACATCCATTTACCTCCCAGTATGTAGCCTGAGGTATAAATAGTATTTGTAAATATATGCAGGAGGCCTCTGTAAAGCTCACATTTACCAAAGAACAGTGTGAGGTATAGACTAAAATAAGAACTTCTTTTTTTACATAGCCTATATGAAGAGGGAATAAAATGACAGATATGTAGCCTCATTAAGGGCTTTGTTAGGTTTAAAGCTTCAACACTAAGTCTTTTGTTTACGAAACCGTACAACTGAGACTGTCTAAAATCTAGAAAGGTACAGTTCATACTTCTACTGAAAAACTGAAGTGCAAAAAGAAACGCGAGCAAGGCAATGGCAGTTCTGTGTGCCTGTTCCAGGCAGTATGTGCAGTCTACAGACATAAGAATGTTCTTTGTAAATATGTGATGGTGGCATCTTTCATCCCAAAGTGTTTCAATAACTATGAGATAGCAGTGTAAAGCAAATAATTCTAGACTGGATGTTAGAAATAAAACAGAATAAAAGAAAAGTAGTGCACAGCAGTGAGTGGAGAAGAAAACTGAGTCAGGAAGCAGGACATGTACTTTATCATCCTAAACATACTGATAAGCAGCTAGGAGAACAGGGCTAACACAGCGTTAAGATGTAAAGGGAGTACGGAACTTAGAAGAAGAAATAGAATTTATCTTTGTGCTCTTCTGTTTGTAGAACTTCTCTGTCTGGGAAAAATTTCCAGTTCCAAAGGTCCCAAGACATAAATTAGTTCAAAAGAGTCTGTCCTGGTTTCGGCTGGGATAGAGTTAATTGTCTTCCTAGCAGCTGGTACAGCGCTGTGTTTTCAGTTCAGTAT
>JAVKLA010000030.1:18519719-18539318 GCA_034782735.1 Sagittarius serpentarius | reverse complement strand
ATCCCACTGGGTGGGGGGGGAGCGAGTGAGCGGCTGCGTGGTGCTGTGTTGCTGGCTGGGGTTAAACCACGACAAGTCATACTGTCTCCATGGTATAAAATACATAAGGATCTACTTTAATTAAAGCCATCAGTTACACCACTATATGAGGAATTTTAAATCTACAGCTCTCACAAATCTTGCATATATCTTGTGAGGATTTCAAAAGTGCTTCCTTCCCTGGGTTAGGTTATATGACTGCTAACTAGACTGTCCTTGGGTAGACGTTCAACAATAATCCAAATTCCTAGGTTTAGGAGGAAGAAAACAGAGGAGATTGAGGCACATACCACCGGCAGTGCTGGGATCCTTCTGCATGTTCAGCTCCACACCGCAGAGTGGTCAAGTATAGTCACAGAACAGTCAATGTTGGAAGGCGTATCTGGAGACTGCCTAGACCAACAACCTGCTCAGAGCAGGGTCAGCCATAGGAATTTGCTTAGGATTGTGTCCAGTCAGGTTTTGAATGTCTCCAAGGATGGAGACTCCACAAGGTACCTGGGCAACCTGTTCCAATATTCTATCATCCTCACACTAAAAAAGTTTTTTCTTATATTTAAATAGAATTTCCTGTATTTCAGTTTATGCCCACTGCCTCTTGTCCATTCACTGGGTACCACCTGACTCTTCAGGCTGTCTTCTTTACTCCTTCCTACCAGGGAGGTACACATTGATAAAACCCCCTTGAGACTTCTCTGCTCCATGCTGAGCAGTCCCAGCCTCTCTCAGCCTCTCATCATCATCCTGTCCCGATCATCCAGGTCATTAATGAAAAGGTTAAACAGTACTGAACAGGCCAGTCTGCTCTCTCGACATCAAGGGTTGTGATACTGCTTTTTTATCTGTTCCTTCCTGTAAAGATCCTGAACTCCACTGTCACAGGGTCACTGCAACAAAGGCTACATTCAACTTTCACATCCCCAAACAGTTCCTTTTGTTTGTAAGTATAAGGTCGAGCAGGAGTATGACGTCTAGCAGACCTGCTTCTCAGTACTCCAGGTTAGGTGGTACATGCTTTCTAACTCTTCACAAGGTAGGATCTCAGTTTATAGCTCACAGAATCAAGGCCTACACTCCACAACAGAGTCTGTCCTAGAACTGTGAGATCCTGGATACCCCTCCGTCAGAAGTAATCTTTCTATAGCCAAGTGTACCAGCTTTATTACAGAAAACTGGAAACAGAGACAGCGTTATCTTCTAGGATTTGACCCATGGGACTTACATTCTAAAAACTCAGCTCACATGAAGCAAACCACATCTGCAGAGACACCCCCCCAGCCTCTATTAAGATAGAGTTTACTTGTTAAAAAATAGTCTCATTACTTGTTTTCAGCTTCTGCTTTGACTTTGTCATCATGCCCTCATTATCATATTCAATTAATTAGTGTGTAAAGGTAATATTCTAGCATGCATACCTCCCTAAGAAACTTTATTGACTTCAACTAAATAAGGTACATTTGCAATAAAAGAGGAGGATTTAAAAAGAAGATTTAGGGGCTCGCATGCATACAAAATTGCATATCTCTTAGGAAAAGCATATTATAGTAAAATTATATTTTCCTATAGGGGCACCTGAAAGAAAAGAGCAAAAGAGGAGAAGAATTCAAGAATGGGTAAAACTAGGGAAAAATGCATACCTAAAGAAAAGTGCACTCATTTTTGCTCCACCTTGACCTCATTATCTTTATGAATATCAAGATGAAGGGAAGAGAAAATGAGCATATATTAAAACCATATATTCCATTTGCCTGTCTCAAAGAAACAAACGTTTTGTCACATTTTGGGGGGAGAGTAAGGGATTAATTTCTGTATTAATTTTCTTTTCATCAAAGCTCTCAAATCTATTCATGAAGGGGGAAAAAGTAAGATAGTAAAAACAAAATTACTGTGTTTGTTCTAAAAAGAGGCCAAATCATACAGGGCGTACCTAGAGCTTCTCTAGCTTGGTTCAAGGGTGCTTTTGAAGAAAATGGCATGAGCATCTCCATTTCCTGTACTTTGGTACTCTCTGTGACATGGTTTCAAAGCACATGATCTGGAAACCTACCAAATGAAAAAGAGCTGGAAGATGCGCTCTGGAAGCATCCCTGGTATACTTCATTCAGTTCATGAAACCTTATTAGGGCTCATACAAAACTAAAGGCAAACAAACAAGCAAATAAATGAAAATAAAATTGGTCGGTGTGGATGTCAGCTCCCCAGCATAACTGACCAGTCCTTTCTTATTAATGTATACTACTTGGCAATGTATTTAGAATAGAATAGAATAGAGTAGAATAGTTTTCAGTTGGAAGAGACCTACAAGGATCATTTAGTCCAACTGCCTGACTGCTTCAGGGTGACCAAAAGTTAAAGCATGTTATTAAGGGCTTGGGGCATTGACCACCTCTCTAGGAAGCCTCTTCCAGTGTTTAAGCACCCTCTCCGTTTCCTAATGTCCAGTCTAAACCTCCCCTGGCACAGCTCTGAACCATTCCCATGCATCCTATCACTGGATCCCTGGGAGAAGAGACCAGTAGCTCCCTCTCCACTTCCCCTCCTCAGGAAGCTGCACAGAGCAATGAGATTGCCCCTCAGCCTCCTTTTCGCCAAACTAGACAAGCCCAAATATGTCTACTATGTAGACATAGTAGTAACTGAAGAGGACTGAAGTAACAAAATGCTAATCATGCTGCACAACTTGAAGGGAAGTGCACATGCATACATCTTCTCTTAGACACTCATATAATAGTTTTTGCAGGGTGATCTTTAATGCTTGCTCTTGTGAAACTCTGGGTTTCAAGAAATTTCAAGATTCCTGTGGTTTAGGTTTTCTCGTGTTCATGATAGTTTACAGTGGTGTTTTGCACAACAGATAACTGAATTATTGCTTTTCTCTCTGGCTTGGTGTCCTCATTCTGGAGGTAAAGGGGACGGTTTTGGTTTTAATCAGTAAACAGTCTCACCCTTTTTTCTTACATATTTTTCAAATTAAGTAAAATATATATGATGCCACATTTTTACATTAAGCACTTCCAAATCTCATTAACTACAGCTTAATAAATGTACTCCTGCTATTGGTACTACTTGATTTCAGGGAGGAAAAATTTATATGTTTCTAATGCACACAAATTGCATTTCGATACAACATATGACCCTGCCTACTCAAGATACAGAATAATCACTAAAAAGCTCTTTGCTTTGTTTTTCCCTACAATCTTTTACCAGAATAGCAATGTTGTACTGGAAGTAATATAAATACAGCACAAGACACTGATCTCATTTGGGTCGTTGCTGTAAAGAGGTTATACATATATTCCCTAAGGCCTCTTCTCCTAAAATCCTTTTTCTCACTCTTCCCCTGCCAGAAGATCTTGTTCTAACATCGCTACCAGAATTATCACTACAATATGCTCTGTCTGCCATTAAAAATGCATTTCCAGTTCCTTGGTTGGGAAAGCATTCAAAACTTCAGTTGCTTGTAGAACAAAGAGTTAAAGTGTTAAAAAGTTAAAAAATATTGTGCATGCTAATATAAGGTATTAGGAAAACTACAGGTATTTCTCTTAACAGCACATTCCCTGAATTAAAGCACTAAATTCAACTTATACCTAAAGCCATTTATTATATGCTTCACTTAGTTGCAGGTGCATTTACTACATTAATATTAATGGCAATATTGATTTTACTGAGAAGTCCCTCTCTTGGACATCTGCCTCACTACAGAAACTTCTTGTTGCTTATATCCAAGCTCTGGTCCTATCCGTGTTATCGTATGCCAAATTAACACACAGAATCCAAGTGCATCAGAGTTGCCATGCACATCTATAATAGCTGTAAGATACGTTTGTGACAGATCAGCAAAGTCCTATATTAGACCAGCTGAGTATCCACAGCTTGGATGTACGTGCGCATTCATACCTACAACATACACGCATGATAGTTTGCATGAGCCGTAGCAGTGACAGATGTGACCAACCTACAAAAAACCCAATGAGAACAGAATTCCTTCCTAGTTGGAAAAAAATGACCAGTTGGTAACCGTGGATTTAGAAAACAGCAATAGAAAATGACTAAGAGGCATCCTTTTGTAGGTTAAAGGCTGTGGTTTTATCTCATTTGTTGCTGAACTTTGCAGTTCTTGGTATCACAAATATTCACCTATTTGATTTTCACAAAAAGTTCTGGGTGGAATCAAAGTTTCCGGATTCTCTCTATATATATTTTTTAAAATTTGACACAGAACACCTTCACTGGGATGAATAAATAAATCAGTCACGACCCTGCATTGTACACTTACTTCCTCTTCCAGCTGCGCCACCCGTGCGTGCTCTAGTTGGCTGGTACAACACTTGTAGAACATCAGCCAAGTAAACTGATCACTTTTGAAGTCGTCAGCCACTTCCATTACTATTTGTCTTGACAACTGAACACATCCTGTGAGTCAGGCCTCCAAATGTATAGGTTTTTAAAAAAAAAAAAAGTCTACAACAGTTATGATCACCTTTTTGAGCACTTAATCTATAGGTTAGCAAGGACACCATCCCTTCCAATTTGGAAGCATAGGTTATGTGTTTGCAGCCAACACGAAGGGATGTTTATCTTAGAGGTGACACTTCCTTTGCAACCTCTCATTTCTTACAATCCCTATCCTGTTCCTTGTAAGTATTACACTTTGTCCACCCTCTTCTTCCTACCTTTGCCTTTTATTTTCATATGAAGATGAAAGTTTTCTTAGGAATTACTTTCCAGTACTGATACTTCTAAAAGAGTAAGGATTATTTGATGCATTGGTTAGTCACAGAAAAATCCATGCTAGGCATTTGTTTATCCATCACTTGTTTGAGTAGAAAATGTTGCACTTCCAATCTTTTCTCCACCACAATAAGGCTCTTTTTTTTCTAGCAAGAAAAATAAAATTATGGGCTTTCTAAATAAACTCTGATTCATGTTCTTGAGGAGAATTCAGTTATCATTCTTTAAGGCTCACAAAGAAAAGTTCTCCTTTATATACTTAAATTGGTTTATCAACATTAATACAAGCTGTACACTCCTAAATGCCTACTGCCAGTTGGTAGTAAATCAAGTTTTCATTTCACAACTGACATAAATGTTCAGCTTTTCTGAAATAAATTTTAAAGCTATACTTTCACTGACAAGCATGCAAGGTTTTCACATTATCTTCACCATGTGAAATTTGAAGTTATTTTAGATAACTTCATATGTCAAGGTAGCACAAGTTGGAGGCCAAGCGAATTGTTCCACAAGCACTAATTGCCTTACTAAGATAAACCAAACATCACACTATAGTGCAGTGTCATCTTGCAACACATTTTTGTGCACTATGTTCAAGGTTTCTCTTAACTGTAGAGATTGTAGGACAAAAAAAGATTTCATGCTATTGTTCACTTTTAAAACAAGTCAAAGAACTGACAATCTTTAACATGTTGTGATGATAAGAATCAATGCAGTATAACTGAACTTCCAGTAGCAGAAAGTATATTTCAGTATATGTCAGGATCTAGAAGACAGTTTATTAAAACTATTAAATAGACAAAAATTGCCTCCCTAGATTTGTATTCCAATCTGCCAACAAGTTTCCATGCATCGAAAGCAAGTAAATAAAAAAATCTCTTTCAGATAACTTCAGACACACCACTAGTTTAATAAAACTAATAAAGGAAAGCACATACATTGAAATAAGTGGAATCCAACAAAATAGTATCAAAGTAGTTTGTAGAGTAATTTCCATGCCTCAGAGTACTTTAATATTGTTCCCACCCAAAATGCAATTTTCTGATGAAAACCACAAAATACTCAAAGGAAATATATACAGGCATTATTAAAACAAACTGGAAATATGTATTTCAAATTTTTTTCAGGGATGAAAACTAAAGGATCAAATTCATATGGCCTTGACTCCAATAAAAAAAACTCTTCAAGAAAACTTAATTAATAATACAGGTGATACTGTTCTATTACCTGTCAAGGGACAAGAAACATTAATGATAATTGTGAAACTAAAATGTAAAGTAGCTGAAAGACGGAATTAAGATCTATCAGATTTTCACATCTATGTGGTTCAGTTGAAAGTAATGCTGAAGCGGTATTAGGCATAAAAATAAAAGTTGCTCTAAAACACCCTGCAAAGAATTGGTCAAATATCAGTATCAGATACATTGAATAAGTAAATAAGTACATAAGAACCTTTCAAACACCTGGTTTTAGCAAGCTATTAAAACCTCATTAAGCTGAAATGTAACCTATCGAACACTATTGCCTGAAAATGGCAAATAAAATAGACTCCTTTGTTATTACAAAATTAATAGCATAAATTCTGACTATGTGTTACTTTCTGTTACTAGGAATCTTCAGCTTTGGAGGGGAATTCTGCTCCAGTAAAGTTAAAAAAACAAAAAAAAACAAAAAAAAACCAAACCACAAAACAGGCAGTGATTTCACTGTAGCCACAGTTCTCATTTTGAACTCACATTACTTTCACTTATAAGAGCTGAACTTATTTCCCTACCTCAAATGCACTGGGAATCAACCACTGTCTTTACCAGCAAAGTGTTTGCATGTGCTGAAATTGGATTCAAAAGGGCAACACCTTGCATGTACAAGAAAGTTTTCCTTTAACTAATTCTTGACTTAAGTTGTTTTTTTCTGTACAGGGCATGTTGTTCCTCTAGATAAGCAAAAGATCACAAAATTGTCATCAGATATAAAAGGCCACTGAGTACTATCTTTCGGATTTTGGAAAAAACATCAACATCATATGCTGAAAAGGCCATGCAAGATCTAGCTTCATATCTGTATTTGTTAGCTATCACAAGCTTTGTTATTTAGGAAGCTAAGTCTTAACTTCTGATACAACTCGGTCCTTCTGCTGGGAAAACAACTTTAAAAAGAAATACTCTTTTTAATTTAGGTACTCAATTTAGGCACAGAAGTATAAATACCAGTTAAAATGGTGGGAAATGATAAGTCCATAAGGGAGAATTTGGTGCAAACCCCTGTTGAGAAAGTGCAGTTTGGTCAAAAAACAATGCTGACTTTTTAAAAATTATTTTTTTATTTTTTAAATAAAGTCTTGAGTTGTCCCTCACAGGTGCCTTAGATCTGAATGCAGCTTTGCAAATAAAAGAATTCTTACCTAAAGAAAAACGAGAATTACATTTGGACTTGGTATTAATTGCACATATTAAAGCACAGAAATACAGCAAGTTTGCACTGTTACATTTACGTGAGCTTAAGTCTTGGATGGCTTGTAGAGCTCTTATCTGCTCAAGGAAATACATTTTCTACTTATTAGTGTCATTACTATCAATTAAAGTTTTGTCTGAGACAAAAAATAAACCAAATTCTGTCTCCAGGATGTCTAACTAGCTAGAAAATATAACTATATGCACACTGCTGCCAACTTTCATGATTTTATCAAAAGCTGCAGTGTATTCAGTATTTTCCTCAGAGGCTAAGGTCAGTGACTCACTTGAGCTCCCACGTTTGCCTAATGTGCAAAAGACAAAACCATCAGAGCAAAACTCTTGCAAAACATGAGAGTTTGCAAAGTCACATTATTTTCCCTTGGTTGGGGTTACTAATACTCATGCGAAGCTTTCTGAAAAGGGTAATAGTGGAAACAGAAATCATTCACGTTAGGAAAATACAGTCTCAGGTATTAGCTAAACTCCCTGTACAGATGAACCATTTACCAGCTTGTTACTCATCATCTATTATTACAAACCACTACTAAAGCTGAATGGTTTAATACATGGATTATATTAAACTGTAAAAATATCACTTTGCCTTCCTAGATGTTGAGCGTTGTCACAGTCATCTTTCTGGTTTCTCTTTGTGAATACATTGTTTAAGCTGCATCTATACTGCAAAATTAATCCAAGTAATTGGAACCAAGTTAATTCGGTTCATTGTCTGCCTAACAAGCGCCTCCTTCCTCACTCTCTGCGTATCTGATTTTACGGCTCAGTTAAGCCTCTTGATTATGCATGCCATTTAATGGCACTTCCTCAGCCCAGAATCCTGGTGTGCAAACACAACCAATATCTACTGCACTGACTTATCAGGCATTCTTTAACTCATAAAAAGATCATTCAGATCTATTTTGCACTTGAGAAGACCTGCTTTTTGTTAATAATAACAGAAGAGATTTCAAATGCCCAGCAAAAAGTTAGAGAGAAAAATCAATGGAATCTGCATGCTCAACACATCTCAGTTTCTTGGAAAAATCTCCCCTAATGTTACCTTCACTCAAACAATGATTTCTATCTATATTTACAAAGTAATCTGGAGTACAGGAATTCACTACTCCTTATTTCCTTCTCAGAGATACTGCATGCAGTCCTGCAGTAACAGTCCATATTAGATGTTTCTCATTAATACAGCCTTAGAGGTTCCATAATCACCTATGCCAGCATGTATTTTAGAAATTTGTGCTCATTGTAAGCAGAGAGAGAGAGGGAGGGAGGGAGGGAGGGAGAGGGGGGGGGGGGGGAGAGAGAGGTGTTCATTGCTATTTCAAATGAATGATTTTCAGTTTGGTTCTGTTGCAGTGAACTGAGTGTACTGAACTGGAGTGTGAGTGGTTTGGAGGTTTGCTAAGTATTTCTCTCAGTTCTAACTGAAACCAAGATGCAGGAAGCTCTTGGGATTTTTTTGTCCAGTCCTCACAAGGCACTTTATTCAAAGCAGTTGCTATTTCTTGCTTTACACTGACACTGCACGTACAGTACAAAAAATATAACACATATGTCCATAACGCTTTGGCTACCTTTCCTCAGGATGCCCCTGCTTGTTTCATGGGTCTTGTGTTCAGTGGTATGCTTAAGTCCAGTTTCATTCTTCTTAAATGTTTGTTTTCTTTACCAAGACTCTTTACTTTTTAGCCTTATAACTCACCTTCAGTCATGAGCAAGGTGTTTACTGTTTGATAAACTTGATGGATTTTTTCCTGACTTCAGAGGTGTAGAGATGTTGGCTTTATTACTACTGTCAGAGCTGCCAGGTACCTCCAGCACAACAAAAATTGTCTGCACTTTAAAAGTGTTGATGTAAATGCTTCTAATGTGATAATTTGCATTGGGTGTCAGAAATGACCATGTACTTACATCTAATACCTTGCAAGTAAGTGCAAGAACTATAAAATCACTATGGTGTGGGTCTACTGGAATCAAACCTTTTCCATCTGTCAAAGCCATCAGTAGAACATACTCAAATTATCATTCCTCATTTTGTAGTGTATTTTTGAAAAAAAAAATCAACCATCTTAAAAATCAGTGTTAGATCATCTTATTTCCATTCAGTTGCTTATTTGCTTTTAGTGGAAGTCAACAGCATTGAAAGTATCAGTACTATCTTACTTTAACCCAGTCTCACCAAAAAATAACTACATCGATAACTGCATGGCAGTCATCACTGCTGAGAAATTTGTGAAAGGGCCAATTTAAAGTTTCTTGAAAGTGCTACTAAAATAAGAATAATCTAAACATGAGAAGAAATAATACTGATACCATAGACCCTGCCTCAAAATGCTAACACTCAAGTGACAGAACTGGGTTAGAAATCTGTGGTTTGCTGCAGAAAGAATAATCACACCTCAGTGATCTCTTAGCTGACTCTAAGCATTCATATTTTAGAGAAGAATTACTATTTCTTAACTGACATACTGCTTATAAACAAAGTACAAAATATGCATGAAGAACAATGAAAAATAAAGGAACATAATATTCTATACCACCACATTTTTTCCTTTCCTTTGCACATCACACAGAAATTATGTATTTATTAGAGAACTTTAGGAATAACCATAGTTTCTAACTTGATTTTCAAGTCCTTTAAATACTTTTGAAATGCCTAGTTCTAAATCACATGCATATTATTCTGTTAGCTGATATGAACGCAAGTGGAAAATGTAATATTTTTTGGTGGCTGGTTTCATCATGTTCTGCTGTATAGAAACTGTGGGAGTGTGTCATTTCCAGTCATGTTTACAGTGTCTTCAAAACATGAAGATAATCTTAAACAGCATAGATAGATACGTTTATTGAGCAAACCAGCCACATTTTAACTCTTCAGTAGCAACAGTGGCAAGTTATTAATTATTGTTCCTTAGATTGAAAGTCTCTGATTTGATCTTCTTGAATTTAAAGTATGACTGCATTCAGTCTGTTTCTTTGAAATATCTATTTTTCACTGATCCCAGGAAAAAAAAACAACAAACCAACCAAAACATTTTTCTAGCCATGTTACTTCAGATGCCTTCCAGTTTCTTTCCTCTGTACTTCAGCTTTCTTATTTGCACAACTACCTATGCACACATTAATTCCTCAACTCCCAATTTTACTCCTCTGTTCTTACCCTCTCATTTTATCGAGTCCATTTGACAGGGTGGAAAATTTCATTCTCCAACTTTTTATCTTCCTTGAACACCTTCCTGGGTGGTTTTTTTAGGCAACTAAATCTCTTTTCCTTCTACCCTCTTAAGAGTTCTCATCCTTTCTTTTTACATATGATCTCATTCACTTTGAAAACTTTATCAACATCAGAAAAGTCTTACTCACAAATACTATTTCATTGCCCATCTAGCTTCTAATATTGCTTTTCTTTTTGCCCTTACTTTCCGGTTGTACTAATAGCAATAAGCCTAACACACTAAATCAAAATGCTCTTTCCTTCTTTCCAGGAACAAAACTTTGATAAATCAAGATGACTTACCTTCTTTGATCCTTTTAAGCTATCAACTATATACCTTTACATCTATTATGCAAATTTAATGAAAACCTCATATATTTGCACTGAAGAGGCAGTGTTATCTCAAGTTTCTAAATCTCCGCACCCTTGTTTTCTTCTATGTTTTTACAGTGTCAAAACAATGCAAGTAATCAATAAGTACCTTGCTGTTTCTTTTATCAGGCTTTGCTCATAGCTAACAGATTTGTATTATGTTTCATCTTCTTATCTTTGTCTAAATGTCTGTGGGTGGAAATGGAAGAAGACAGAGAAAGCTATGTGCCTATTAAATTTACAACATAATGTACTGTATGGCTCAAGATAACCCTTATTTATGCCTAACAAGAGCCTAATCAACATACATTACTGAAATTAGTTCTTATTCTTTGCATGCTAAATATGTAACATATTTAAGAGAAAACCAAAGTAGTGTAACAAGTGCACACTAAATTACACTGATTCAGCATACAGTAGACACTTTAAATTGAGTATATGGCAACTTCCACTGATTTGATATTCTGTCAGGCTGTTAGGAATGGCAGAAGTATACATTAAGCAAGGAAGCGCTTGATTTATGTTACTCTTTCCTGTTCTCTGCCTCTGCTCTATCCATTTTGCAGACCTACTGAATGCTAAACTAATGTAAGCTGTATTTCTAAATGTGCCCATTTTTATGATCAGCTTAAGCCATCATTTACATAATGGCTGAATTTGACTTGGAGGCTTTCAAGGGAATTGCAACCTATTCCATGGGGTAACTGGACAAAATTACCACTGCTCTGAACTGCAGTATTCAATGGTGTCATTATTACTAATTCAAACTAGTCCCAACTACTTCTGCTACAAATCCCTAATTTGTATATATAGCCTACTTGAAGGCCTATAATTAAAAAAAAATATGGTAGCATTACAGAATTATAGTCAAATATTAATTCTGATATGCTTACAGTACTGTCCAAGAAGACATTCTGGAATGGAGATATTTATCACTACAGTGACAACAGTTTCATTAAGTCTTTGGTATTTTAGGCTATGTATAACCTTTTTGGTGGAACTTCCATATAATTAGCCAACAGTCACAAAAATACTACTGTTTCCACTGCTGTCTCATCATATTCTAGAGGCACAATAGGCACATTTTTCACTTAAAATGAACACTACATGAAGATCTTTCATTGCCGAAACTCCTAAGTCAGACACGTATCTTACTTTATTTTCCTTTTTCTGTATTAGCTTTTTGGGTGGGTTTTTTTACATATTTGAACCCACATTTCTGCCAATACTAAAAACACCAGTGTATCCCTCCATGGTCACAACACTCACTGCAATTTATTTTTGTTCATTGTTTAAGACCTTCATAAATTTTCTTTTTTTCATTGAATAGGAACAAGAACCTTAACCAAGGCATCCTGACTAAGAATTCAAGAATGAAGAACCAGCATGATCAGTTCCAAACAAATATACCAGCACAGGAAAAAAAAGATTGACTGTTTCCAAATATTTCACTCTGTACTGCACCCGAGACATCATCTTTTCATGTCCTGTCCAAAAACTGTACAACTATGAGCAGCCCACAGAATCACAGAAAATAATACTTTGAGATACAGGTTGCACAACACAGAAAAATCAGAATCCATGCTCTGGTCAGCCCTATTACTATAGCACAGACACAGCCTAACAAATTTATTTACCAAAATTTTCAAATTAAGACTAATTACACCTCACAAATTATAGGAATTCTCTACCCAGGAATATCAGGTATTTCAAAATATATTTTCAGCAGAAGCCAACATAAAAAGAAGAAAGGGAAAGATCACAACTAGAGTATTTTGAAATATTTTCAGTAATATTTTCAAGCAAAACCAAAAAATGCCACTATGCACACAATTCCCTTACTCTTGGCCTTAATTTTAGACACCCACTATATAAGTGAGATTGCACTGTAGTTTGGAAGAGGCAGTAAGCACAGCCAAACCACAGCAAGACAACTGAACAACATATGTCATATTGTTATAGTTTCAGGTGTTTACTTAATGGAAGTCCAGACATTTGTGTTTATTCAGTTTATTGAGAGTATTCTAATTTACATGAAGATGACACACAACATGAATAGTGTGTGTATGGGGAAGAAATAGATTTCTTTTGTGAGTAACTGAACAACTAGAAATCAAAGTTTCATGGGAAATCAATGCAATTTAAAGTCTTCAGTGAACTTCCACAGGAAGGTTGAGAAACTTACTTTTCAAAACTGTGTCTGTTATGTGCAATCTATATAGATTACTACAAAATAGGCCGGCAGTTTAGATCACTGTAGTGGATATAGCTTCTGTATAAGGTACCTACAGAGAACATTGCTGTTAAAAGAAATAAGAATTTTACAGGCAATATAACATTTCAAAAAACACTTGAAATTATTCCTTCTCTATGTTCTGACTATGAGACATATGCATTCACCTATTACATTTGTTTAAACTTTTTTCTTGAAGACATATTAACTTACATTCCACGAGAGAATCACTCTAATTTTACTGTTTTCGGAAGCTTATGCAGTTCTATGAGGAGAGGAAGAAAAAAAAAAGCGGAGGGGTGGAGGTTTTATGGTAGTGGAATGGGAACTGCATGAGTGTAAGAGGAATAGATGTACAACATCTACCACGTCTTCTCATCTCACATCATCACTGTACGACATAGTTCCTTGTCTCCCATCTTATTCTGAGACAAGAGCATTGGACCTTACACCTCATCAGTGCTGAATGTGGCATCATCTACATGATGGAGAGAAAGATATTTTTAGTACCAGCCAAAAAATATTATTTTGAATGTCTTTTTTTCCTCAGTGTTACAAATCCTCCCCCACCAAGATGAACAAAGAGTACAATACTATTTTCTTAGCTTCTTTGATAAAGGCCAATGAAACTTACACCTTGTTGCTGGATTTACAAAAATAGAAGTAACTAGCATCACAATCTGCATTTTTCAGCTAATCAGAGTGCCTACATATGTCACATTTCCAGTTTCAATAGAAACACTGTTTGCCGCTACATGTAAAACTCTGACAGATTATAAGGTGGTGTTTGAACCCTGATGTTTATTTTGCCAGGATGCAGGGATCTGAAAAGCCCTGTGTAGCTACCTAATATAGGCTGGTTTAGAATAATGATATAGTTGCAGCTCAGAAGACAAAAAATGTGAACCCAAGTCTCCCATACAGTGAATAAGAAGAAAGATGATTTTTGACCACCTAAATAGAAGCCTATGGCACTTAATGAAAAACCCCTTAGACACTGTTAGTTTCTTTAGAACTATCTAATACAAAAAAAGGATCGTTTAATGCTCTGCGCTACACAACTCTGCATACGTCTCCAGCCTTACTTCTCAAGTAAAACCGCTCATTATGTAGGGAGCAGAAGAAGGGTACTCAGAGTGGATATGTTTCATAAACTAAAGGGATATTTCTGACGCTATCATCGAATTACTACAAGCACATGAATTGCTTGTATTTTGTTCATAACTTGTAAACGAAAGCTTTTATGACTTTAACTAAACAGGTCCACTCTACACTATCTACTGCCTTCTTTCCAATGCGCACACTTTGGCCTTCATCACTAAAAATATGGGTATGGTACTACACACAAAAATAAAATACTGTAATAGTGTGGGTAGAGAGTCCTGCCAAACACAATACCTGCCAATTGAACCTACCCTACAAGATATTTGCTATTGTAAATTTAATCTTTGAAAATACCCTTCATGACAGCAGTCCTGCTGTGGAAAGCAATTTTGTTAGTATTTGCAGTTTGTAATCTATGAAGAAATTCAGTCTATTTACATTCTGACTCTAGCTGATACTCTCTGAAAGATTTTTTTCTTTAAAAGCACTTTTCAATACAATGTCTGAGGCAACTTAAAAAAAGAGTTCATTTCACACACTTTTTTTTTTTTAAGAACTGGATTCAACTGAGCCTTAACAAATCTGTAAAGTACAATGGGGGAAACCTACTTTTACCTGTAGCTTCACAGGTAAGTGAAGCCTTCAGTCCCTCCAGTACTTCTGTTTCTGCTACAGGGATAACTTCTGTAAACCACTTTTTGTCATCTCCAAAAACAGCAGAGGGCTGGCAGCTTAGGTAAAAAGCAACTTTTTTTGGTTTTTATTTTACTTTGCTTGGGTAGCTAAAAAAAAAAAGTTACTCTTGTTCAGCTCTGCAGATTATAAAACAGTTTTATATAAAGTATTTTTTATATTTAGCAAGTCATACATAATAGCTTTTAGTGCTTTTAAATTAGAGATTAGATATTGGTCTTTTTTACTGTCCTGCCAGCAGGATTTGTGATTTCTTATGTATGTCTTAATGGTATTAACAGAACTAAGAAATGGAACCTGGTATACATAGTATGCTCTATTATATGAAGCTTAGTTACCTTCAAAACCTTTCATTTTTTAAAATGCTGCAAGAATTTTTGCAGCATATTTTCTATTATTGCTTTTTTTTTCTTAAATGAGATGCTCATCTTTATATATATTTGTGTATCCATTTAGTTTTGTCTCATGTATTTACAAATAAATTTATTAATAAAGAAATACAGTTGAAAATATACGGAATTTGTTTCAATTTCTGGTATCTATACTATTTGCCAACTGTCTAACAGTTATTCTACAGTATATTCATGACTGAAATACAATTAGAACTGGATCCTCTTATTTGAGTGCAGACCTGTGCATCCAACATATCAGAAGTAATACAGAAAAATTATTTTAGCCATAGAAAAATCATACTCAGTTGTGACAAAATGTAGATGAGCAAGTTATTGTTTGATAAGTTTGTCTTAAGTTCTTTCCTGTACACCAGCCTTTTTATGATATTGGGCCTTCAGACTGCTGAAATGTGGCAAAGCTATGTTTTAAGTACCGGAAACTGCTGTCAACTGTAGCTAAATATTTCTTCCCTTTTATTTCACATACGCTGAGTCCTCAGCCTTTACCAGATTCTGTATGATAATTGATTAAACACTTAAAACTCTGACAGGCTACAGAGAGCTCCACAGGATCATTTACATGCCTAAGTCTGAAATACCTGTGCTTTAATCTTCATTCACTAGCCACACTTAACTCAGGGAAGATCTTACCAGTAAGATTTCTTAATAAGATACTGCGAGCTCTCCTTGCTGGCACAACTAGAAGCAGCTATGTTTTGATGGTGCTGAGCAAACTGATGCTGAACAGGGCTCCCAAGACATGGTTTTGATTCTCCCTGATGAGCCTCTTGATTCTCCCTGATGAGCCTCTGAGCCGCTCTGCAGGGCCCGCTGGGAGAGCGGCTGGTGCGGTGCACTGCCTGCAAAACACACCTGGAGAAGACGGTGACAGTGATGCTCATGTCTTTCTCCAAAAGAGCCAGTGGTGAAACCATTCTTCCCTTATGGCATGCATGCTCAACTCTTGCTTCTCATTAGGGTGTCCTAATCATTAACTTACATGGGTTTTTTTCTTGTTTCTTGTTTTGTGGGGATAGGGGAGAAAAGACACTCCTAGTCAAGTTTAGTTCTTCTTCTTTAAATGGAATAAATGGAAGCTCATTAAGCAAAAGAGAAGAAAGAGCAATGGTTGGTCACGCAGTCTACTGGTAAAGATGTTTGCTTGGGAAGATAAGAAGTTCCAGTTTCTTCTATGATCTCTATTAAATATATCAAAATAAGAACCGTAATTAGAGAAGAATGACATCTCAGTCCTCCTCCCTCTGGGTGAGTATGCCAAAACCATGTGTCTGTCTCTCCTTCTGGATCTGCCATGATATTAGTTTCAAATCATGCAGAGCTCTCTTATTAGACTCCATCAACTACGAGCAACACTGCCTGCATTGATCTCATTTCCTACATAAAAATCACAGAGCTAAGATCAGGATTTGATCTGTGTCACTGAAATTCGTATCAATTCGCACTCCCAGGGTGTTCAGATGCTCTCTGAAGAACAAGAAGTCTGGAAAGCACATGCTTCAATTACTGTGCCATAAAGCACTACTGATTAATTCCCCCCTTGCCTTAATGCCTGCGTGTCTCAAAGCCTTTACTGTTGATCCAGGGTTTGTAGTGAATAGAACACTTCAATGGTAATTCATGTATCTGATTTTCACCCTATATGCCAATACTGCAAAAAGACGCTCCCCTGATGGAGTAAACTGATCCTGAGTCAGTCTACAGATACCTTCAGCTGCCATCCATGATGCTTCAGTAGGGCATCCCATAATCCTCACCTTCTAGCACCAACACCTATAAGCAGCTATCATTTCAGAAAGTCATGAGGTAATACCTGGTGCTTTCAGAGACGAGTTGTTTCCCTCTGCGGGAAGCTTGTTCTTGTACTGGTTCCAGGAACAAGCTTTTTCGCTTCCTGAGACTTTGTTCAAAAGCTATAGTATTTTTAAGAAGTTTAATATGATAGGCACTGAATCATTCTGAGAGTAGCAGTCTTTTCACTAATTCTTTATTAACTGTGTTTCTTCTGAAGTTGGACGTATGCCTGTTCCTTTGTAAAGAAATCGAGTTGTTTCTGTCACAGCAGGCAGTTCTCAGCAAGCTTTAGATCCTATTCCCCACCCTTACTATACACTAGACAATTTAACATGTTTCTCTCACAGCGACTGTACACAAGGATAATAAATGACTAGCCATTCCAAATCCTGCCATGCCTCTGGCATTTTCTTCTTGATGATCTCAAGAGCACTATTAACACCAAATATACACCTGTGGCTAAGAGATAAAATAGCAAAGTACATTATTCCCTTGGAAGAGTGCCTTGCAGCACAAGATTCATTAATCTCCCAACTATTTTGTTTGGGTGCTCCCAACCACACATTTAAACACTACTCCACATTTCATCTGATACACAAAGCAACACTCAATGAAAACTGTGATTTCCTCTACAACACCCCCCCACCCTACCACCACCACCCCCCTCTTTTCTAAATCTTCTGGAAGGCCTGTATCATAAAATTTTCATTTTATCTTAGTTGAACATCAACTAAGGCATGACAGAAGCACTATTTCTCTGAGATCACCAAGACCAACATTTTCCAAGTCCCATCTGAGAGAAGTGCCAAGTTACAAATTTGTTGGTGTAGTCAAGCAGTCACAGTGCATGCCTGACCCTCCCAGTACTGACAAAGTACTAGGTATCAACTTTGCTGTTTTCTTGTTACAGGGAATGCTTCAGCAATTTGAGCATGCTGGGCAACATCTGCTGAAGCTGCTACTGCCTCTCTCTTTTCATGTGCCACAGTAATCTGCTTCCTGTGGAAAAGATAGTGCCAAATGGAGAGAAAAAAGGGCCAGATCAAAAGGGGGAAACGGGCAAAATTTGTGCAGTGGGTTGAAGTTTAACACAAGTAAAGACGAAAGAACAAGGCAAGCAGATGCGCGTCTCTGTTATCGGTCTCACCAATGCTGCTTATGTCTCTGCCAACTTGCTCAACTAATCTTCCCACCATTCAGTAGGTTGACACCAAACACAAACAACAGCAGCTGCAAAGCATGCATAAAAATGCTGGAATTCAAATCTCTAGATGATAATGCAATACAATGGCACAGTCTTGATTCTTCCTCTTGTCTATTTATTATGGCAAGGCTAGCAATGAACCATTCCAAGCGGACAGTGCCAGCTTGGAGGGCAGAGTTAAGTAAAATTTAATAAACTGAGCTAGCTAGCAAAACAGGAGAGGTAAAGGTGAAAGGCAGCAATTTCTGACAGAGATTAGAAGCCATCAGAAAAATTGCTACCATTGGAAAAGTAGCTGAGGAAAACTAGGGTAATTCTGTCAGGCAAGGCCTCTTCTGCTGTGCCCTGCCTCTGGGCTGGTTTAGGGATGCAAATTCCTTCACAGAGCTTGCTGGTGTTCACCAGCGTTTGCTTTTACAGTCCCAGTTTAGAAAACAGCACCAGGACTGACACCGTTCACCCAGTTTACTTCTCAGTGACCCTGGGGAAATGTGAAGGCTAGGACAGTGAGATAAATAAGAATACACTAAAATAAACAGTGGTTTATGGAACTGCATCTCCCACATGGCATGCTGCATACATCCTGTACCTATCCTCAACTCAGAAAACATAGTAGCACCCCATTCATCAAATTTCAAACAACATTTACGCTTCTTTTTTCCTCTGTCAAGCAGATTAAAACCCTCTTTTGCTGTATATCTATCCTTCAGCTGACTGTTGTCAGCTCATTTCTGCTCAGTTTGGATCAGCTCACCATGCCAACTCAGCCTGCAAACATGACAATTTCACCAACCTCAGCCCAGCTGCCAGTGTTGCAAAGGGTGTCTCTGATGACTCCGCTCTGCCCTGGACATACAGTTTCCTTCCCTTGACTGAGGAGCTCCATCACGACTCTTCATTTTTGAAAGAGGCTTATTCCAGGTCCTTATTCCCTGTCCCAGGAGTCTATCCTTACTCTTTCATCCCAGCATTTCTCCTCATTAAGCCAACTACACATAGGGATTTCACCCTTGCCAGTTCAGTTACATCATATTCTGATTAACATTTAGCCCCTTTACCCAATTTGTAGGCTAATCCTTTCGACACCTCTCTCTATAATGAGGCCATGCTATAGATGGAGGATGACTGCATTTAAGCCCTCTAACCTGAAAAGGGACAGGCCATCCCATTAGGGTACACAGTTGGTGGAATGCCTGAAAATGGAAACTTGTAGATTTGGACCAAGAGTGAAGTCTGAAGTCATGCATTTAGAGAGCTTCTTTGGTTAAAAACCACCATCACACACAAAACCAAAACCCCTTTACTCTCATTTCCTGTATCAACTGAAAATTAGGCCTCAT
>JAVKLA010000030.1:18478904-18514085 GCA_034782735.1 Sagittarius serpentarius | reverse complement strand
GAAAAGTCCTTGACTGAGTCTAAACACAACTGAGCAACAACCGAAAACATCAGGGTGTTATCAACATTCTTCTCATAGGAAGCCCAAACCACAGCACTGTACCAGCTACAAAGAAGACAATTAACTCTATCCCAGCCGAAACCAGGACAAAGACTATGTGATCAGAATCTAAAATTAATGAAAACTAATAAAATGCATTTTCATAACATACCGTAATGCATGTGGATCACAGCAATTTTGCAACAACTTTTAGCACCATGCAAACAGCAAAAACCATTCTAAAAGCAAAAGATTTGAGTGGAGGGTAGTATACACAGCCACACATTGAAAATTTTAGAACAAAACCACTCTGGCCCCACGGGACTCTAGGGCAACTTTGTCAATATGTTTTGTAGAATTACACACAGTAGCTTTACCTGGAATCATTGTGTCGTGTTCCAAACAATATCCAAACATGGAGCAACTTGAAATCTTACTGAATTTGATGGCTCTCCTAAATCTATCCCACTGCATAAGTGAAAATAAGAAATGATTGTGGTTTCCAAAATTCTGTATACTAAGAAAGACAGTGTGCTGTAGGAATTAATAAATTTTAACACAGTCTCTGAGTTAAAAAAAAAAAAAAAAAAAAAAAAAGACAGCAGTAAGAATGATGCAAACAAAATTGCAACTCTTTATCCTAAAAGCTCAGGTAATGCAGTTTAAGTTATAAAATGGGAATTAAAAGACACTAAGAGGCTAATGTTTTCTGTCAACTTAAAAAAGTGTTGACAACCCCCTACCTATAATAATGCCTGCATAAACCACAACTATTTCCAGTACATTGTTTTCTTTACCGTTATTAGCTTACCTTTCCTGAATCATACTCTGGAATTGTAGAAGAGTTTTAATACAGAACCTACTGTACAAAAATATTTCTAAGTTATACAGCTTCAATTTTAAGAAGAACTGCAGTCCAGAGTTTGAAGTTTAATATCAGAGAACCATAATGGAATAAAAGATAATCTGATGATTAAGAACAATGTTTCAATGACTGCTGATACAAACCTTTCAATATGCCTATGTGTAGCCACCATTTTGGGCCCAGTTTCTAAAACATCCTATGGCAGACACCCAAAAGAAAACAGGGAGTATAAAATAATGATCCAAGTTAAGATAAAAGCCAAATTCTCATTCAAGATTTTAGCAGTGACGGTTGGGGTTTGTTTGTTTGTTTTTTCTTGTATTCTGTCTTATTCTTCAAAATCAATTAATGGCAAACCTATTTTTAAAATATATAAAAAATTATCCAACTTCAGACTGAATGACTCTATACTTGGTGCTTGTATTTGGGTTCATATAGACTAGAGAGAAAAAAACCCTAATACTATGAGTAAAAACAATTAAGAGAATTTATCTCTGTCGTTCTTTGTTACAATCTCTGTGTCCCCCTCACTGATCCTCCACATAGATCTCTTCTGTACAAATGATGTAACTTCTGCTTCTCCTCCCCATTCCATACCACTCTACATCATGATTCTGAAGGCTCAAGTGGGAGGGCACATAGAGATGCTGAAGCAGGGTTTTCTTGTTTGTTTGTTTGTTATTAAGATGTAGAAGAAAAGTAAGATCTTGTTTTCATCAGACAAGATCCTGGTAGAAATATCAGAGGTTTTATATCAGTCACAGTGCACTTCAACTGTCAGGTGAATGGGCAATCAGCACAATTGACCACCTTCCCTGTATTGTAGCGCACGGGGGTTTTCACTTTACACCTCATTGTTTAGCCTGGTCAGCTAAGAGCTTCCTAATCTCTCCTTTTTTTTCCCTGAGCAACACCAAAATAGAGTCATGAACCACGAATTATCTCAGTTTAAAAACTGCTTCAACTCGAATGACCTCTCTGCTTCTGAGGAACCCTGTTTGCTCCTGAGCAAATCTTACCTAAGAAAAAGAAGAAAAGAGGGGAGAGGTCCATTATTTTATTTGATTTGTTTTAATTCTGACCATCATTGTTACAGATCTCACAGAAGATGGTCTGTGAGGTCAGGGCCACGCTGAACAGACATGGAGCAGATGAGTAGGGTGGAGTGGTTGGGCAGATGAGGCACGTCTGTGGAGAACAGGGCGCTTACCATTCCCACCTCTGGTGTTGCAAAGACACTTAAGGAAAGATAAAAGGCTAGGATAAATGAATATGTTTTTATATTGAATTAGTTCTGTTCTCAACACATATGTGACAGTGCCAAATCAGCAGCAGGAAAGAAAAATAGGCATAGTTTATTAGGAAATATGTGATATTCTAATAACAATATTGAAAAGGTAGCTGGGGAGGTAGGAAATGGCCTCCTCAGGCTCCTGTAAGATGCATATATCAGGTCTGTTCCATGTAAACAAGCAGGGAACTCCGAAATACCCTTTTTTGGTTTGTTTTAATAAGATGTGCATTCTTAGCTCGCTCTTTACATAGGAAGATTATTTAATGATTTCCAAGCAGAACTTCCCACAAAGTTGCACAAATCTGAGCTCAAAATTTGGTCCTATTTGAAGCAACAGAATAACTTGCCTTGTTAAAGCAAGCTAGATTTGCTTTTTGAGTTGAATGCCACCTAAGGACCCTTTCATTTTAAAAGATATGCTCATTCAGTCAATCTCTGATGGAACAGAATAGAACAGAATGGACCATTTCAGTTGGAAGGGACCTACAACGATCACCTAGTCCAACTGCCTGACCAATTCAGGGCTGACCAAAAGTTAAAGCGTGTTATTAAGGACACTGTCCAAATGCCTCAAACACTGACAGGCTTGGGGCATTGACGCCTCTCTAGGAAGCCTCTTCCAGTGTTTGACCACCTTCTTGGTAAAGAAACGTATTGTGCATAAAAACCACAATAGTAAATGACTAAACACAAATAGCAAGTGATTAAATATTCTTGATGCTACAGTATAGACCTGTATATTAATTTAGCCTGTTCTGTTTCTTCCTGGCCTACGTAAACACAGACCAAAATGAATGCAAATCTGGCAATAATTTATAGATTGCTTTTCAATGAAAATTATTGACTCTCTGTATCATAAGAAATAATCAGTTCGGCATTTACTGAATTTTTAATTCATTTTAATTTCTAGCTTCCGGAAGGAGCTGTCTTGCACAGTAACTCATAGACAGAGATTATGTTTAAATATCCACAGCTCACTTCTCCTCAAAAACACCAATATTTTACTCATGCTTACGAGACCTGAGGAATTCTGCCAACTAAAGCATTATATTTGCTGTTTTAAAGGCTGCTTTCAGCTGCTTCTAGTACAGTAATCTTTCTGAATTTTGTAAGCATGAGGTGTCACTGAGATGAAGTGTTATACCTATTCATGTCAATGTGCACATCATATTATCCTCTATAATCATTGCAAGGATTCATGTCAAGAATGACATACGAAAAGATGAAACTCACTACGAATTGCAGTTAAGAACACCATATTTTCCAATACACTGCTCAGAATATGAGTGATTCCCTGTACTGGGATATTGCTTTATTATTATCATTATTTTTATTCCAGCAAATTCACTGTCCTTAATGATTTGAGCTTGCAGCACAAACTTGCCTTGAGCATTTTGTAGCCAGTCTGGGTAAAACTGCACAAAACTCACTGTATTCATTATTCACAACGCCTTTTAAGACAGGACCATTAGAATTTCACTGATGGGTAGAGGTTTTCTTTCTACAAACAAATGGGGTTGACTACACAAATCAACCCTCTTCCCGCAGGGTGTTCTTTGATAGCAGTGTGCAAAGATGTATTGGAGATGATTTGTTATACAGTTCAAACCTTAAGATGCAGCCCACCTTTAGAGGAGAGGCAAAGTGACACAAACCCAGAGAAGTAAGAGAGATTCTGGGTGATTTAATTTACTAAGTAGTTTCTTGAAATGAGTAACAGGACTAGAAGGGACCTAGAAAGATCCTTCAGCCCCTTCCATAGTAAGGCAGTTTCAGTTGCAGCTTCGTCCTACCTGACCTGTTTTTATGTAAACCTCTCTTAAAAGCATCCCATGGCAGAGACACTACAATTTGCCAGAAAACCTGTTGCAGAGTTCCACTCTCCTTTCCCTGACAAATTTCCTTTTCCCATAGTATCCAAGCTCAATCTTTACTGTAACTTAAACCCATACTTCTTGGGCCCCCTAACATGTACGTAGAAAAAATTTCCTTCTTGCAGCAAGATTTACAAAATAATCTGGTTACAGATAAAGATTCAGCTGGAGTAGTCTGACCAGTTTTGGTTCTCACTGTACAGTAAAAATACAGACTGACATAGCTCAGAAATCATCACTGAGAATGACCAGAGGTCCTATCACACCTAGATACACTGCCACCTTCTTTCTCAGTTCAAGGCTGCTGCCTCGCTCCGTAATCACTGCTATCAGTTATGTCATGCAAATGATCTCTGTAACAAAGATGATGCGGTGAGTTGTTATAACCTTCAACCTTTGCAGAATCACCAGTGAGCAGCTTTCCCTCTTTACGGAGTAGTGGACCACCGCACAATTATGTTATACAAACAGGTATCCACAATAAGTTAAATATAATTACCAATCTCAAAATTTAAAAGGGGACTATTCCAGCAAGTAAAAATACTTACTGGCTTTGATCAGGAAATGACAGTTTATAAAAACCAACATGACAAACAAATTTGGGGTGAAATATAAAAGCAGCATACAGAAAACTTGCTGCTTCTTGCTGCTTCCTAGCTTTGCGTCACTGTTGGAGGTCTAGATGCTCCATGAAAAGGAGCATTACCCAGCCAAGCACCCTGACTGTCCTCAGATCTGAAAGGGTTTCTGTTTTCCTTGTCACAAAGCCAGCATTGCAGACATCCATGAAAGACTCCCATAAACACTGGGGGCTATGACTAAAATGACAGACTAGTTTAGAGCTCCTTAGCTCAATTTCATTTTGAAATGACAATGACGGGTTGAGCTTATGAGCTCATAGACAGATTTAGACACCCTTAGGGCTTTAAATAGTAAAAATGATACCCTTAATGGCATCCTGGAGCACTTGTGTGTTGCAGAAAGATGACTGCTATTTTATCATTTAAAGGATGGAAAAATACTTATGAATTCTTGCCCTTTTTAAGCTGTTTGCCTCAGAGTCATTAGCCATGAGCCACTTTGCATTCAAATCACAAGGACAACAAAAATGCCTTGATCTTAGGTAGAGAAAAGAAGGCTGTCTGCAACTTGACCTGCTCTGTTCCACTTAACCATGGGCCAAGCCTCTTGCTGGCAGTCCATCAGATACTGACATGCAGAAAGACACTGGCAGCTCACTGCTTTTACTCAGCAAGAGCAAGAATGAAAAAAGAAAGTTTGGAGAGCTTATTCTGTATACACTAACAAGTCTTAGCATTTGTATAGGACAGGTTTACGCTTACTGATTAGCACTGCGAGTACAAGTGATCCTACTGAAACCATGAGGGCTGCTTGGGGAGCAAGGCTGTGCTTCACGTGTACTCCTTACAAATTATTTTGCACTCTATGTCATACATTGGAGTCAGGAGCAAGCTTAATGAACATGGGGCCTAACAACTAGGATTAGCAGCAGGAAGTTATAGAACATTAGATTAATGAGCTAAAGCTACTAGGCCCAGAACAGGAACAATTGGTAAGAATCCAAGATTCACAGCCAAGGACCAGAGTCCTACAAAACCAGTTGCCAGAAATAAATGCCTATTGTACCAACACAAAGGGAACAGAATAAAAGAGGTTCACTTTCAAAGCACATGACTTGGGGGGGGAGGGGGGGAAGTAGGAATGACAACCTCCTGCTCAGAAGCAACAGTAAATAAAAAGCTAATGCACAAGTAGGAAGAATTTTACAGCAGTTTTTTTAAAAAAGAAAATAGTCGTGTGGAATCCAACTGAGGGAAGCCCACAGAGCCAGAAAATAAAGTTGATAGAAGTTCTCAATATTTTTCTTTTATTCTGACAAAATCCTTTCTTCTGCTTTTAGCTGCTGACGTAGATGCCTTGTGAAAGTGACACTCTGGCATTGTCTCAAACATCGCATGGGTAAGGTCTAGATGCAAAGAAGTAAACAGCCGTTTTAGTGTATTTGTTTCCTGTTGTTACTTAAATCTGAACACCTCTCTTGGCTGCATCACTGTTAAATCCAAATGTTGATTCCAAGAAGAGATTAGCATTTGGGGGGAGTGGATTTTTGTTTATTTGTTTGGTTTTGCAGGGGGTAATTTTAAAGGTGTGCATTTTGAAAAAAACAAAACAAAACAAAAACCAAAACCCACACCAGAATCTCAGTGGGCACAGATAATTTTGTTAACCAACATCCTTGGTTCTAAGTAAAAGGCCAAACAGTCTTGCACAAGGTAAAATCCACTCCAAATTACCAAATTCAAAGTCCCAAATTCAGTTTCTTCTCAATTCATCAAACAATTAAAAAAACTCAAAGAAACAAACAAACAAAAAAAAATAGAGAAAAATGGAACTTCAACCTTTCTTCATAAAATATAATACAAACAATACCAACATAAGCAAGAAAAGGTGGCTGGAGTATCATTCCTTACAAAGAGTTCTCAGATTTCCAGCTCTACTTCCTCAGTTTATCTTTTATGCATGAAGCACACTTTTTTTTTAACACTAACTTATGAGGCAGTGAGCATTCTTGTTTATACATAGTAAGTCCTTCTGCACTATTATATGCACAATTATAAGAGATGCCTAGAGCATAAGGTGTTTTTCTACATATCTATTTTGTAACTGAAAATGAAACAGAAGAGCCAGATCATTAAAACTAAATCCCTAGAAGCCAAATCTACAAAGATGATTCATTATCTAATAATTCTTCAGAAATATAAAGAAATGGAAACAAACGGACCTATCCTACTCATGGATTAAAATGGTGGAGGACAGCAGCATCTCATTGTGCTGTCCTCATCACAGATATTCTGATTAGTCTCCTTTTCCCATAGATACTGGAGGGAATACTATGTTTCTCAGCACATTATTGGTGTGCAGGTATTGACTAAAAATATAAATTATATGAGTGGCAGAGGGCACTTACTAAGTGGCACCATTCCCACTGCATACACAAGTCACAGGAAAGGAAAAAGAAGAAGAAAGTATGATTAAAAAGAAAAGGAGGAATGGAGGAAATTGTTTCTTTGTTGTGCAGCGATTCTCTTTAAAATGGCTCACCTTCCAGATGCTCCCCAACTAAAGCAATTGGCAGGTGGCAACTACTGCAGATGGATCAGCACAGCTGAGACACATATACAGCTGCGAATAGCTGGCTCGGCAATGTTTGCTTTTCTTTCTGCCAGCCACAGTCACAGCACTTTTTGAGAGTGGGTGGCAAAGTAGGGAGAGGATTTCCCAAATTCACGACAGAAGAAAAAGCCTTCTGTAATATCACTTTCTTCCTTATTATCTTGAGTGTGTGACAGTATAAGACATTTTGCTCATTCATTAAAGAAAAAGATATATTTTGCCATCTATTAATTAATGTGTGTGATTAATTTAGAGATCATTTATTAGATGCAAATCTGGTGTTAATTTACCCTCTTTCTTACAGATTGCCACTCAGTTCTTATGAAGCCACAAAATGCTACAAGTCTTTATCTGAGTTCTTCGCTAGCAACTCCTACACTTAAGAGTAAATGAGAAAGAGTAAATAGCAGGCTGTGAAACAGAAAGTCCATTAAGGTCAGTATTGTAATGTGCTCACTAAGACAACCTTAAGTTGCATCACTGAAAACAGTAACACAAGGACCACAATTTGAAACCATCTAAGTGTGCAAATCTCTTCCCCAACCCATAAAACATGCTGCAGTATTTTTTATCCTTCTGATTTTTTTTGTTTCAGTTTTAGTCTTTATAATGAATTTTACTGAATTCTGTGTGTCATCAAGATATATTTGTCTAGGTGAGCCCTCAGTGTAGCAGGCTAACAAGTCTCCAGTAACAGAGATGCTAGTAACTGTATCTAACTAGAGTACTAATGTATTGAATATAATTTAAAAGGCAAACTGTGATTAAGATCTATGCATTTTAATAGCATAAGAAAACATCCCAGCACATTATCTCATATTTTGAAAGAGCACTGAGTAAAGACTGTGCTGGACTATGCTTAGAGGCTCCGATATTTTGAGAGCAAGGACTCATATTTGCATGCTTACTTTACAGACATAAGCTTCAAGCCTGCAAGTGTAAATATGTGCTAATAGACATGTGCGCCCTCCACCTGCCCTCGTAATTATGGTAACTGCATACATGGATAATAGGAATGTTAATACATTGGAGATGTGCATTCATTCTGTTATAATGCCTACAATCACGTATCCTGCAAGAAAGCACAGCTGAAGGAGCCTGCTGAGGTCCAGCCTCTGTTCAGACAGACCACTTCTGGAGCTCAGAGTTTTCCTCACCTTTTCCCTCATTCAGTAACATCCACCTGCTGGAGTTTCAGTCTATCATAACTGAGATTACTTTTCCCTCCCTCTTGGTTAATAAAATCTCGTATAAAAAGAAGCTCTCTGTTGGTAGACAGGACTACTAATGCCACATTTAAAAAGGCAGGATGCATCTTTTCAGAAAAGGGGGAAGAAGGTTTTTCTGCGCCAGCCTGGCTGTAGAGAGGCAATTTTCACTAAATTGGGCTGACTTATTACGATGGAAAAAGGCTATGTGATAGAGAGGACCATATGCGTCCATACGCAAACGGTAATACTAACCTATTTCTTCCATATAATCAGAAAGCATAGAGAAAAATTTCAGAGGAAGAATGAAACATTAATGATTTAACCATTACAGCACAAGCTTTTGTTCTCTGGAAATAAAGATATGTTTCTGAGACTGTCATAGTCCTTGAGATCTTCTTTAAGAATTATATTCAAAACAAAATGCTCGGGGAAGATGCTATAGCACACGACTACCATGTCTAGCATACTACATAAAGCGTGAGGGAATGGGAGGAACGTGTAAGCTGATAATAACCTTAGTTATTATCAGCTGGCACACATACTTATTTAGTAGTGTTTTAAACATGTGCAGAGTACATCTCTAACAAGTTAGAATAAACAAGTCTATAAACTGTTAAATTGACTTGGTTAATAAATCAAATTCCTAAACAAGCTTGCCAGGCAGATTTGTCAATGATTTATGCACCTCAGAGTATATAAAAGACTTGTCTCTGGGGATGTTCTTACATAAAAGGCTTTTATTGGTATCCCATAAATCCATCTGTGCTATTTCCACCACTCTGAGGAGTCGGATTTGTGACAAGTTTTTGTTAATGCAGGTCACAGGAGATTCTATTGATGGTCAGTTTTGGATTGCTAATTTGTATACTTTTAGATCAGAGGGGAAAAAATAAATCAGAATACCAAAAAAAAAAATATCTAAAAATAATTAAACAGACAACTAAATCAATTAAAATACAGATACACCACTTCCATGAAGTAAATGCGTGCACTGTCCTTGTCTCATACATGGCCTTATCAAGCCAGATGAAATAATCCTGTGATTTTACTAAGAGTGCATTTCATAAAACTGTCTAAAAACACATTTAAGGACCTACATCAATACGTTTAATAAGTCAAGAGTCATGCACAAATAAGAATTGTAAACCTTAGCAATGAAACACTTAAAAATTCTCCAGTATGAATCTATGACTTCCCCCCTTCCTTTTATCAGCGGGCACTTTCCTTCCTTCCCTATTCAATGTGTTTCTTCAAAAAACACTGTGGTTTTGTGGCACTTTCAACTCTCTTCCTCACAAACCTCTCTAGTTAGTATTGATTGTAATTGAGTTTTTGGAAATTGCCTGTGTGTGGTGGCTCTATTAAGGCACTTAATTACCTAGGGCCAAAATTAAACCAAGCTATAGACCAAATTCAGACTGCCAGAAGCAAGATCATTTCTGTCTATTGGAAACATACCTTTTGAGGTTGTCCTCTATAGAGGAGTAATCAGCATACTACCGCCAGCCTCATCTCCAAGCTGTTTTCCTTTCCACGCACAACTGCCTGAGACTCAAAGCAGAAGAGGAATCCACTTCTGCAAGACAAGGCTTAACTTTTATTTTTAACCTTTTGTCCAGGGACATAGCTTAGCAAATTTCTCTTTGTATGCAACACTTCGCACACAGATCCAGAATTTTTATGTACAGATCACCCAGACTACTGAGCAAATACACACTTAGGAAATTATTTAAAAGACTTATCTGGGAGAAAGAAGCAACTCTTAAGAAAAGGTGCTCATCTCATGCAAATACATGTTTTTTAAAAGGTGTGGCGGGGGGGGTTAATATGTCCAATACATTGACTAAAGCACAGTATGTGAGAGGACAGAATGTCTATTCTGCAAGCTAAATGCACAAATACGACTTCTTAAAAGGAAAATAAAAAACAACAGCCATACTAAAACAACATACTAGTGTAGTTCCTTTGGAAGCAAGTAGAATACTTTTTAAATGTATATCTCTGGTATTCATGCTTCTGTCTCAACTTCAAGTAAATATTAAAATCCAGCTAAGTAGTTGGAATTATACAGGTTGTATCTCCTATTTTCGCACCTCTTTTTTCTTTTCAGACTAAACAGACAATCAAACTGTGCTGGACTTCAACTTAATCTTTTCATACTTTTGAAGCTTTGTCAAAACAACAGCCTTATGTTCTTAGGGCTCAATTCTGCAGTGCTTTCACAAGTGAGAAACAGCTCATTTGAGAAGTATTTTTTGATTCACTGAGCTCACACACACACACACAGTGACTGTGTGGATGTTTACAGAGTCTGGTTCCCTAACCAATGCATTTTTTTTTCCTTCAAAAGCGTATTTCTTTACCTTTTCATATTTACATTCCCAGCACGCATTTACCCTGAAAGCTTAGACATGAACTGTCAAACTTCATTACTGAACATGTTGACGCAACTGGGCACAGTCCTTAGAGTTTTCCCTGAATGAGGAATGCCTAATTTATGTCTCTCTTCATGAGCTCTTAAGTACTTCTAGCATAATCTCCAGTAAAAGGATGAAGACAGAACCTTCAACAAGTTCCAGGTAATCCAGGGGACTGAAGCGACCACATTGATCCTTTTCACCAACAGGCAAACATCTGCATTTGCCTTGCCCTGGCTCTAGCAGCTGGAGAGTGGCTCTGGGGAAGAAGAGCTGAGGATCAGATTCTAGCTCTTGGTATGTAGATGTCTACATTGCATATATTGCAGACCTAATTCCCTGCAGAGGCTAGCTGACAATAAAATGAAATAAAACAAAACCAAACCTCTGGGAGAAAAAAAACCCCACAAACAACAAAAAAACCCACAAAAACAAGGCAGAGATGATCTTAAGCAAGATTTACTACTCCCCCCCATTAAGTACTGTAGATAGTCTCTACCAGAGAAAACAGACGCTGAGAACTGCTAAAATGCTAGCAAGCAGGATATAGTTCTCACAAGGCACAGTTATCTTCCTAATCTCTCCTGGTGTATTCATAGACTTTGAATTCTCTAGCCAATTCTGTGGCAGGGTTATTTTGTTTTACTAACTTTTTTTTCCCCTCCATTTATAAGAACTCTATTTTGCCAACAGACCTGAACTTACCCAACAAATCTGACTCAGAATTTTTATTTAAGACAGCTACAAAAAGCATTCCAGGTACAGCGATCCTCCAGTTCTCCCACAATTTATAACAAAAAACATAACAGATGCAAACTTTATTGAATAAGGAACATAAACCCATTTAAATCACTTTCATTTTACATTTTATGATACAGTTGTGAATTATGTTCTTTTTCCATTTGTGAAGAGGGTAGAACAGATGGTGAAGGCTAAGTTTAAAATGGTGTATCCATTAAAATAACCTACACTGCCCAGAGATTGTTCAAAAATGACAGGATTTGTTTGCTTTTAGAGGATTTTGCTTTAATGAAATACTCTGCTTTGGAAGGAGGCTGGACTTCAGAATATGTTTGTTATATCATAGGATTCACAGTAACAAAATTTTGCAGTAATTCTAAGGATAATTTATGTATTTTGTGTGTGTGCACATGCATGTGTGTTTGTATACATACATCCTTTCTTCAAAAGGTTTATGCTTGGAGATTTAGAGAAGTGAAGCACTGGTTAAAATGATATATGACTGCAAAAACTATTCCTGCTCCTGGCTGGTTTATTTTGTGCACCTGCTGTTTGGAAAAATGTCTTTTTTTTTTTCTTTTTCCTTTTTTTTTTTTTTTTCAGTAATAGGATTATGGTACCTAGCAGGCTTGCAAAAATCTCTTTCCAACCCTCTCCCTGTACTCTGCCTGTGTTAACGTCATCCCGGCCCCAAAACACACACTTTCAGATCTTGACAGATAGTTATTAAAGCAAGGAAGATGCTACAGCACACTACTACACAAGAGTCAGAAGATTTAAACCAACAGCTACTGAAAAGAGATTTTTTTTTTTTTCCCCTCCCCTTTTTGGCAGGATTCTTTTAAGTCTTGCAATAAAAATAATGTGTTGCATGGCACCTGAGACCCTATTTAGCATTGGCAACTTGTTTATTCTCTAATTGTAAAATGTCTTACTCAGTTAAGATGAAACGCACTCGACATAATGACTCTCAGGGCCCCCTTAAATTTTTAAACTCTAGAGCTGGCAGTATACTGATGCAAAAGTCACGTACACAAAGGATAAGTACAAAGTCTAAGGCCTATTAAATATATAATAAACCTTTAAGGCAAAACATTTGCATTCCAACTTCGTTAGCAACAGTACAGAAAATCCTTATAGAAGGAACAAAAGAGGTAGCACCTACTGTTTCAGCTTTGAGGCTGGAAGCAGGAGCTGTTTCAGCTTCGAAGTGGAAATAGTCATCGTTCCCTTAAACTAGAAAATATTCACCTGGAGTTCCTAAGAGATTTTTGTATTTTAGGTATATTTTCCATTACCTCAAACTAACAAAAAAAAATGGATTAAGAAATAGCAGTGCCTAGTGGTTCAACAAAAAGTAATTATTAAAATGTCATGATTTATATAAAAATGACTATATGTGTAAATAGAGTTCTGAACCAACTTGGAATTTAACTGTTGTTAGAAGCTGTTGGTAGAAACTTAATTTTTCAGGCTTAGAGTCTGAATTAAGGATTTTTTTTCTTTATGCAGCTCTTTCTGATATAATTGAGAAGTTGCTCAGATTGTGAGCACAAATTCAGCAGATCAAATATAGCATATACATACAGCCCTTCAAGACAAATCTTGCCCAAATCTTGTTTTCTAAATGCTGACAGCAGATGTACCTTTCTGGAAAGTACTTCTGATTATACCATATTTCAGAAAAACTATATTGTACACCTCAGGAAAGAAAGTAGATAACATCAATCCTATTCTTGCCTTCCCAGATAGTTTTAAATGTAAAAAATGCTGTTTCTATAAATTAACATTCATAAAATTCAGAGGGGAATTCCATGTTTTGAAGAACTAATACAATATAAAGCTAGTACAAAATCCTGTTATCAGACCCTGGATGCTGTTAGAGGGGAATGCTTTTAAATAAGCATCCGATGGAAAAAAAAATCCTTAAATAACAGGATTTCATAACACACTGCCAATCATTTTACAACCATCTTGTTAAAGATTAACCCTACCACCTAGCCACTGCATCTTTAAGAGAATGAATAATCTCCATTGTTAAATGATTTCCAGATAAATAAATTAAACTGATAACATGTAAGTTAAAACAGGTAAAGTAACCTCCTGTTTCACTGTTAACTAGTGCATGTTTACATGTGAAAATGACAGGATGTTTTCTTATTAGTTGTATTAAGTAACTACATATATTTCCTTGCTTTTTTCCCTACTTTTCACCTTGAGGGCGAGTTCAGGTTTTTTTTCAAACAAAGACAACTGTAAAAAAAACCATTCATATGTGCATAAGTAAGATCAGAGAAGAGTATGTACCCCCAATCATCTGGAAGATGCCAGGAAGATTATTCGCTTTAGGAAATAAAAAATTTAACCAAAGTTGTGCTCCAAATAGCCCTTTGTCTTCCTAGAAAGCAGAGAAAACCAAAACACCAAAATAAAACACAAAATTAATTAAAACCAAAGCAAGTTGAAACAGCCATTTAAGAGATGGCAAACCACCTGCACAGTCAGATTTTGCTTTCACTTCCACTGCCTGGGTTGAAACACAAACCACTGACAGAAAATTCAGACCTATAATGTTTTATCTACAGAAGTATTAGCAAAAGAAAGAGGAGAAGCATGTGTATAGTTCTCTGCAGAGGACAATATCCTATGCAATACCTCCAAAAATCTACTGTGTAATCTAGCAAGAAGTTATGTTTACCGCACATCTACTGTGAGGAGAGACCACGCTCTGCATAGGGGTAGTGGACTGTGCAGGTTTCCTTCAAACCATCGCCACACATGGTATCTACAGATTTTATTATATGGACCAACTCAAGTTATTCAGCCTCTTTCCTAGAAAACTCCTCCAAAGTCTGGCATGAATTATGGACAGTTGAGGAGATGTGTGCATAAAGCACAGCTCTGAATATGCATTTCAGCTTTTATTTTACAATGTTCCAGGACAAAGGATTTTTTTTTTTTTTTCCATTTTTTTTAAACAGCTGGTTGTTTCACAGAAAGGAAGTTTGTTTCCCACTGGCACTAATAATACTCCTTTCCGTCAGGGGCTTGAGTCATAGCCATTACTCACCTCTCGCCTAACCATTAAATCGGGTCCTCCCTCAAATTCTGCTCCTGTTTTAGTGACAGGGATGTAAGCTGCATCGAGGCAGAGGTATAGAGCTGTTGAGGATTAACCTAAAAACGTGAAATGATCTGTTTCTTTCTACACAAGGTGTTCTTTGTATATATTAAGCTGACAGTCTAAAGATACTTAATCATTTGTAATCAGAAAACAGCTAGCATTCTTTAACCAAGGACATCCTGGAGTAACTGGGCCTTGAGGAACCTCAAAGAAGAATTAAAAGACTGATAAGAAAGGAACATCCTGCCCCAGAAAGCACTGAAAGTTGAGTAAACTGAGTCCAGAGTTGGCATGAAGTCAGTGGACATCTGTGGTAACTGGGGGAAAGGCAAAAGCAGCAGGGGGGATCAGGACCACCGACTCAATTCAAGACCAAAAAGACTTACCCCCGACACACTCCTTCAGCATGCACTGTAGAATAAAAAAAACACTGTACCTTTAATTCAAAGTGGAGAAAACCTTAGCCCAATGGAAATGCTGACAGATAAGTGACTACCAATAATGATTTTGGGGAAGGACTTTGGAAACTAAGTGGGTGAATCTAAAACTGTATAAATTGCTTGCTTATTTAACTACAGGGTGTGCTAGCTTTGTGGAATTACCACCTAGCACCCATCTTTGTGCAAATATGAATAAATAATGTCTCTCCTGAGTGTGTAATCATTGGCTCGTTGCACACCGGGTAACGAATCCACTTTTTGGACAACAGGGCAACAGTATGGGAAGTTTGCTCATCCTCTTACTAAATTCCTACAAGTTAAAATCAACACGCATTGTTCGTGTTCCTTTCTCCATAGGTAAATAATGGCAGAAATCAGCCTTTAGTTGGTTATGCACAGTAAAAAAAGCATGCAAACAGTAGTGGTGTCCTGCAGGGATAACATTCAAGCAGCATTTTGTCATTTTGGTAGTCTCCATTATAAGCAATCCCAGTCATTAACTAACTAAAAGTTAGGAATCCCACACACTTTACATCTGTAAGGTAAACTTACTTCTCCACTTCCCCAAGAAATCCCTGTTTCCCCCTATTTTTACATTCCTAGATTTTCATAGTTCTCTGACATGCAACCACAAGGAGGTTGTTACCCCAAAGAGCCATTCACAGAAACTAAAGCTCCTCCCATCCTCACTGCTACAATTAGCAGTAAACTAACAAAAATATCATTGATCAGCCTTCCTGAGCAGGAAGCACATCTTCTTTTTTAAATACTATGAGATCATGTTTTTCCAAACAAAACCATTTTACAGTTTCCATTTATGGGATATGAACAACCCAATTTAAAAAAAATAAATCATTAATTGCGGATTCTGGCATTCAATTATCTGTCAATGGAACTTTACTTGGCTTGCTGGAATGCAGAAGGAACGTTACAGTTGTGAGACCTAAGCATTTTATCTCAGTTTTTCAGATAAGGAGAAGTTACTTGATGCAGGTCACAAATGAGATGTTCCTACAGCAGGAACAGAACCCAAAATACTTGGTTTTCTAGACTCATAATCTGACCACTTCACTATGCTTCCATGGCTTTAAAAAAACAATAGCACATCAGCAGCCATTGCCCAGCCAATTTTGTTTAAATCACTGCTTCTCTGTTGGTGATCTAATCAGGACGGCAGTCAGGCCTGCTCTGCTCATGACTCCTGCAGCGCTCATCTCAACAGGAGTTGCAGCATAATGCACATTTATAATGGATGGCTGAATCAAAAATAAAGGTAAGCTATTTGTTTGAAATGTTCATCTTATTTATTTTATGTTCATATGCTTGCATAGGAGGTCGCTTAAGTGGTTGTTTGAGATCCAAGTCAGAAAGAGGTATACAACAGGCAAAGCCAACAAATACTCTTACTCTTTGATAGCATAATAGTAACGAAAAACACCCTCCATTTTTCAAGTGTATAGAATTCAAAATCTGTTTGGTAGTTCTACATCAGTTAACTATTTCAAATATATGCACACAAAAATTAATGTTGTACAAAACCAACTCCCACATCCAATGATTAAAAGCTACATCCTAAAAATTATAGGTGTTTCCCTAAAAATAAATGAAGACTTCGCTATGCCCATCTGTTGTAATGATGGGGATAAGTGTAATCAGCCAGCCCCAAAGCTCTCTTCTCAATGACGATTTCTATTGACAGATGCCCATACATATTTCCTTAAAGAATATGAGCCTCTAGCTAACTGACTTGCCTGCAGTCCTAGCTTTGGTGACCACAAATATTGCAACAATAAATAGAAACTACTTTAAAATACTGTTTCTTTTAACAAGGACAATATCCCACAGTGTATGTCACACAGACACACATACATCTACACACAGAGCCCTCAAAAGATTTGTCCCCAAATGTCTGGGCAACTGCATGGTTATCTGCATATCACCAAATGCTCATACTGATTTTTGATTAGATACAGGAAAAGGACTTCTAGCCATTGAGTAAATAATATCATTAAAGATTCCTGGAGTCAAATACAGTCAGCATAGTGGTGATTTCCCACAAATCTATATTCCTTGAGTAATGTCCATAATATAGCTTCAGTGAGTTAGATTCAATAGTTTATATCCACTGAGATGTTTATTTTTTTGACCTCTTGGGGACTACAGGGCAATGACATCTTACTTTCTGGTGACTTTTCTCCTATGGTAAGTGATTTTGAGGGCTTGTCTGCCTGGGAAGCATAGTGAAGGACAGTGTACACTTTGAATTTACAGCATAGCAGTAGGCAACAGAAAACTATAGTCAGTCAAAACAATATTAAGTAACAAGATTGTCCACGTGGACAATTACTGTGGAATTACCAGTGCGTTGTAAATTCACAGATGTACTGTACACTAACACCGTTTCCCCCTTACAGACAAGCTCTTCACCCTTTCTTGATGAGCACAGTCCTAATTTTCTAGGGAAACAAACAACTACATACAGAATAAAGACTTTATGGATGGAAGTCTGAGCAAAGTACATATACAAAATGGAGGAAGGGTTTTAAGTCAGACTATTCAGATTGATTGGAGCTGGTCTATGCTTTAATGAGAGCTAGCTGGACACTGGCTGTTTGTTTTTCATGGTTAATTCTACTAAAAATATAGATAGATTCTCAATCCTGGTCAAACATTGAATTTCAGCGTAATACTAAATCGATATTCTCAGAAAAAAAATGGTTTTGATCAATGTTATTGATTTAACAAGGGAAAATGTTTCATTTCAATTCACATTTTTATGTTAATACACCAAGCCTTTGAAATGAAAATCAAAAGGTTCCTTTTTGATAGAGTAAAAATGTTATTTGAAAAAAAAAAAAAATAAAAATCAATACAATGTTTTTTCTCCAATCTTTTAATTTCAATGAATTCAACATTTTCTGTCAGAAATAAGGTTTTAACAGAAAATGCTTGATTAGCTCTTACTTTAGTCCCACAAGATCTCTAGAAAGCCAGCTTCACCTGCCCTCAGAGATCAAAAGTCCTGAAAACACTACCCGTCAACACCCAAGCTGCGACCTATGGTTCAATGGACCAAAAGCCACAAACAGCTGACAGAGCAGCGTAACAGCAGAAAATTGGCTGCGTGAACATCATCACAAGTCAGACTGTTGCAAGGGCTGCATCACAGAGGCTTCATATCCCCCACTCCGCCAGCTTCGCAGCAGTAAAAAAGAAAACTGAGATCACTGGATCAGCCATCTCCACGTCAGAGCAATATGTAAAGGCACTTATTTGCATCAAGATGGAGCATGACGTCCACTGCCCCATTTGCTATTCCATGACTACTGAGTATCATTTGGCCCATGAGTTTGTCTGAAAATTCTGCACTTCCATGTCTGTATGCACCCCCGCAAATGTACTTGCATACGTGGTACTTGCATGGTAATTCTGAACATTTTATGTTTTGCCTATAATAAATAAATACATAAATAAATAAAATAATCATTCTGATTCCCTAGTGGAAAGGGTACGGAGTATTTCTGGAAGGAGAAAAGGCACCTACTAAAGTGACAAAAAAGGGGTTTGTTTAGTTTTGTAACAGAAAAAACAAAAAAGGAAAACAAAGAAGAAAGAAAAAAGTAAAAATAAAAGTTCTACAGATTTAGAAAAGGGAGCACAGCTCTGGAAGAGGCTCAAGTCAGTTTTATCTTTGAAAAAGAACTGATATTGCTAGCATTAACAACTGGCAGAAGAGTTATATTTGAAGGAATGATTTGTTCTTTCTGGGAAGAAAAAAATCAGCAGCTCAGTGGAATCATTGATGTTATATTTCAAATTTGATGCAATCTAGCAATTCTTCCTGTGATTACTTAGACATTAATAAATGTAGCTCATTTTATAGGCTATTTATAAATCATGTGTTTAAGTATACAGCATGTCCAGGAGAAAATGAGAAGTTATTACTCACACAGAGTATCCTTCTTGGGAAATACACTTTAGTAACTGGATCAGAATTTACTACAAGCTATCAAGATAAAAAGGCATTCAAATCAATGATAGCTTCAATCTGTATACAGTAGATCCAAATCTAGGCTAGTGAAAATTTAACCTTTCACTATAAAGAGTAATTGGCTTGAATAGAAAATACAGATGCTTTCTCAACTTCTTTGTCGCGGTATTATTTTGTAATAGAATAAATTATAATTCTAATAATTTAGTTGAAAGATAATTACTGCAAATATATAACTAGAGGAAAAAAAGTTGTCCTCGTGCCAAATAAGATTTATAAATAAGCAAAGAAAAGATTTTGTACATGAGCATACCTTATGAAATGTCATGTTAACTGCAGCAAAGTCTACCCTCTAAAATCAGTTCCCTAACATACAGTACTTAGCAAAAGTTGATTTCAAAGCCTGGCTGGAATTGCTTGTAATAAATGTTCTAACCATGTTCTGAAATATTAAACATGTACGTGGTTGAAGAACAAGGTTATTCATAAGCTTAAATGCTTGTTCCTACATCAGCTTGAGTTAATCTATGGATAATTGACTGAAGTTATTTACAATAAAAATAACAGCCAAGGCACTAAACTGTGTCCCGGAACAAGCATTTATGAAATACTAGCACAAGCCCAAGCCATGTGAAATACATATGCTAACATTTATGTATCAGCTAGTTAAATAAAATTCAAGTAATAACAATACATTTAAAATGTCCAAATACAGAAAGTATGAACATGGGCAGAAGGCGGCTATGCTAAGTCATTGTTTACTAGTTTTTCTTTACTATTTTAAAATAAAAGATGCCTCATCATTATTTTTAAGATTTTGGCTCCTAGTACTATTATTTCTACGTACAGAACCTAACTCTTCCTCCTGGGAGGTGTTTTTGATATGTCTGGAAAAGAAAAACAGCAGTTCAGCAGAAATAGAATCTACCTTCTAGAAATTTGCAAAGCTGTACAATTGTTTGAATACAGTTTTCTGAACCTACGTAAAATATTCTTTTTTGCCTTCAAATATAAAATCTATTTTATGAGTAACAGCCAAAAAATAATTTAAAAAAAAAGTGTTTTATCTCTTTTTGTCTCTGTCCATGAAAAATATTGATAACAAGCATTATAGGTCAAACTTTCCATTATTTCTTTCAGGAAGTTCAGAATTAGTTTTTGATTAGTTCTCAACAACAACAAAAAAACCTGATTCATGTTCGTGCTCTGAAAATGTAACAGTCACCTATTCTATTGCTGATTTACTAAAACTGATGCCAAAAACAACCTAGTAAAAACAAGTAATCTCCTTTGAAGTTTGCTTAAATCACAGATGTAACATTAATAAAATCTGGGGAAAAAAAGAGAAACTAATCACTTTCAATATATAGTAATGGTGTTGCTAAGATACTACACTAAAGTTTAAGACTGTTTTATCTTTTTCTGGAAAAAGCAAAACAAACCCAAAAGACTACTATTCTCAACTTTCGACGCCTGGATGACTAGACACAATGTGTAGCTGAAGTTTGTTTCTTAACATCAAATCTCCAATTAGTTTATTCAAACTCAACTTAGGCAGTGAACAATGTGCTTAGTCTATGAGAACTTAAACAAAAAGTTTCTACTCCAAATCAGCATATCAAATAAAACAGTCAAAATGTCAAACGCTGAAGGACTGTGAATTGAAACATTTTCATTTGAGTTTGAATTCTCCGTTAGATGATAAAAAAATTGTTTTGATCTTCCCAGAGAAAGAACATGCATACTATGAAAGTATTTCTTGTTTGTAAGATAAAAAAAAAAAAGCAAGTAGTTGACTTACAGAAGAACCTTTTCAGAAACAGTATGCTATTTTATTATTATTATAGTACTGTTCAGCAGCTCCAGACAGTATCATCAATTCCTACACTAGGTAATATAATGACTGACAGAATTCTTAGGCAAAATACTTATTCTGATTTTCTTATACATGATAAAAAGAAATATTTTCCCTGTTCTACAAGTAGGCTGCAGAGAAAAATACATATGTCAGTTATTCAAGAAATTTGTAGGACATTTGGGGTAAAGCAGGAGCAGCTCTCTGCTGTTAGTTAGATAGGAAGACAATCGCCAAAACACAGACACTTGAGACATGCTAAACATTTAGGTAACGTGGCAGTTCCTTGCCCATTATAGTTTTACAAACTACCTTGTAATCCTGATTACAACCTCTAAGTAACCCTCTACTTAATATAAACTAATTCAGTCAGGGACCTTACTTTAGCAGGGATGCAGACGGAGTGATTTGTAGCAGAGGTCATATGGCTTTCCACCATAAGCTGCCTGCTAGCTTGGGACAGTTTCTGTGATGTACAATTTGCTCATGTTTCAGGCTACTATGGCTTTAGGTTTTCACAATGAGCTTCTCTTGGATATAACTCTTGCTCTACTAAATACATTATCTGAATTTTCTTTTAATTGCCAAATGGGGAGGGGGCAGCAGGGGCAAAATGAAGCTCCATACCTCCTCTTTGCTTTCAAAATATAATTTTATAAAATCAAGTTGGCAGTTCAGTGTTAAAACTTTTGTGGCATATTTGTTACTAATCATATACCTTGTTGCCAACTGCTACACAACAATTCACACCTCTCACTGTTTAATTGAAGTGCTTTGCCCTCACATCTAGCACAGAAGAGGGGGGAAATTATTCCTAAACTATGAAATAAGAATTTTTCAGAAGCTGATGAATATCTCGTTTCCAATCTTTTACCAAATGAAGTTAAGAATGAACTCTTTTCACTTACAATTAAAATGAGTGGATTCATAGGCTGAGAAGTTGCTACCCTCAGTCCTGGCAAGCAGCAACTTGTTACCCGTTTAGCCTATTCATTTTAGCGTTACCATGAGGGTACACTCCATGATTTGTGGAGAACGGTTACAGATAGTAGATGCGTGCGACTTTTGCATTTTATTTCGTCCATGCATACATTAAGTTATCACACCTCCTGAGTCTCATCTTGGTAGGTATCTTCATCCATTAGCTTTGTTCTCATAGCTCTCTGCGCACACAATGCTTTGTTTGACTCAACTTTATCTTCCTGACTTTTGAACAGAACTGTTTTATTGGACTTCTTTCACACTGTACCCATTTAAAGCTGCTTTAAATGATGATAAGGAAAAAATTATTGTATGATTTCACTGAGCAGGATCAAATCTTGGAATGTGATGATAATTTGTTCATTACCTTTTATGATTATGCTTAAAATAATTATGCTGCTTTTTAATAATGCTAGAGTACTACTGCTAAAGAGAGAACAAATAAATTTTTACCTATCTAAGAAAGAACTGACAAATCTCTCTTTGCAATTATATTGTGCAAAGATGTGACAAATAAAAGGTTTAGGTCAGCTTTAAGAAGACTTCACATAAAAGTTTAGAACTGAATTCTTAGTACAATGCCTGCCTAGCAATTATGATATGCAAGTGAACTAGATGTACGAGTTGCTGCACTAGCTCGTATGACCTGTTCAGTTCTTACAATGCGCTTATTTTATACTGTTTTAATTGTTGTCCTTAGTAGAGCAAAGGAACAGATATTGTTTGAGGTCTTCATTTTATGTAGGCAGCATTTCAGTCTAATCTTGCTCTGTATTTGCAAAATGTGATTTTTCTCTGAGTGAAGGTAATACATAAATATAATGAAAATACATGGAAAGTACATTATGAAAATATCAATGGAAAACTTTTAACTAAAAGTAATTTATTGGCTAAATAGCTCTAGAGTGTTATTCTGGAGACCAATATGATACTCAAATCAAGTTTGCACTTAATTTCAATATCTATGGCCTGGCATATTGATTTCAGTTCCATCAGACAGCAAAAGGATCTAAAATGGTTTAAGTAATGATTTTGTGCTAAAGAGCTTATTCGCATTAAAATACTTCTTCTGAGGTACAAGATATATCACTATCCAATATTCCAAGGACAAATTCTTCCATTACTATCAAACAAATATAGTAAGGGGGAGAGAGGTGAATGAAGTATCTGCCGCAACTGTTGTAGAAAGTCGTACGTTCTAAATGGTCGAAGCAACAACTGTCTAGTTCAGTCTATTACATGAATGTCCTTATAGGAGTCTGCAAAAAAAGTTGCATACAATGACTAAATCACTACATACAAGAATATGTACCACTCCTGGACAGTGTTGCAAGCTAATCAAGAAAACAAGAAGTATCAGAAAAGAAATCAGTAGGCCACCTCTGGTGTGTTAGGAATTAGCTCTGACTAGTTAAAAAAATATCTGAGAATACAGTATCCAACATATGTTTAAACATCCAACCCAAGCCAAGCCATCCTTATTTGGAGATGGATTCACTAGTGAACACATCTGCATGCAACATCTGGGTGACGACAAATAAGTGTTCCAATAGCAGGGAATCATCCAGTAACTGATACCTAGGCATTTAACTGCTAAATCATTGATGGTTGAATATATTATATTCCTCAGGAATAATATATAAAAGACCAAGCTTACTGCCCCCATCTCCTGTACACCTCTTAGAGAACAACATACTTAACTCAGAATCATTGTCATCCCTGTCTTAAGTGAGCTATTTGATAGGCTGAAGTTAAAAAGAACCATTTCTTTGAAAAGATCCTGCTTTCAAAAGGAAAAAGAAAAATTGCCATTTTCAGTCCTGTGGCTCTACTGTTTATTTTCTTCTTTTCAGCAGGTTTTTTTCAATGCAGATGTCATGGTGATGATTATACATAGAAGGCCAGCCAGGCCAAGAAACCTCTCATAGTGACTCTTCAGGGAGAGGGCATATGCTTTGCCAGGCAGCAGCACAAATTGGGTCCCTCCAACCAAGTTTACCTTTTCTGTAGCCCAGATAATTAACCTCTATATATTACTATACACACTTTGCAATGCTTAAGTTAAAGGAAGATCCCAGTGAATGACCAGAATGCTGCCTTCCTCCACCACAACATACTGCAGAACTGGCACTACACAGAATCATGTACTCAGGTGGCAATCCAGGTATTTACAGTCACTTACAAGCCAGGAAATCTCCCTCCATAACTCTGAGAAGTTGCTGAGACACTTTACAATCCCAGACAACACAGCATACAGCATAAGGAGGCCAAGTGTATGACCTATAATTCTAGAGATGGAGGAATCAGCTGATAATCCCTCTGTCAAATCAAGGTTCTGGTCTACTGAGACACTTCAGCCTCCAGCTGAATTACCTGAATTACCTACCTCTAGTACTGCCAGAGTCCAAAACTCCCTCACCAGTTTCTTTCAGAAATTCCATACGCGAAAGGTGTAACGTTTAATATCCCCACTCTCCTGGAAGGCTTACATGGGTGAAGCCAGCTCAAACCTGTTGCTCTCTTCCAAGTTATTTTACTAGTTGTCCAGTTTTCATCCTCTGTGTTGGACTGAGCCACGTATTTACAGCCCCCCCGGTCTGGCTGATTCAGGGAGACATTTACGTCACCAGATGATCCATTCAACTGTTGATAACCGTTTAGGTAAAACAAAGGCCACCCTCTGGTCCCCCTTCTGTTGAGACAGTCAGCTGCTTTGCCTTATTCCCTGAGCTTCACAGGCACATCACCCCTGCCCCTCTCTACAGAGACTTCTTCCATTGTAGGGGTTTATTCAGGGAGTCACATTCCACATCTAGGCGTTCAGTCAGTCACAAGTACAGGGCAGGCCTTAAAATATCAGGGGTCACCATATCTTTTATGTCGTGTTCCCTCTCCAAGAGGAGGCAGAAGGCTTCACACAAAAACTAAAGGGAAAATTCCATAGGGCTTCCATGGATGGCAGCAGCTGCTCCAGTGCAGGGAATCATTAATATGAAGACTTGCTTGAATCTCACTACTAAGCCATCAATCTGAGAACAGTGTACACAAGTCCTTACAAGCTTTACTGATGGAACTGAAAGATATGCACTGCTACCAGTTGGGATTAAAGAAAAAAAGGAAAAAAGAAGCCTTTCTGCTAGTTAATATTGCCACAAAGCTATTCTTAACTGAAGAAAACTCAACACCAACACCCTCTCACCCCGACCTTCTAATCAACTGTATAGATTGATAACCCTGGAGCTTTCAGCAACTGAAGGAAGCCAGACTCTCAGTTACACGTGACAAAAACAGGCACTGGGACCTGGTGCCCTCCTCATGGCCTTTAACTTCACCCCACTGGGGCAGCTCCAGCACACTTGGGAGCAAGCAGGGCTGTAAAAACTCCTCCAGATGCTGTGAAGGAAGGGCTCTGCTGGGTAAGAAGCACAGTAATCTCCTATCAGGCAATCCACCTTTAGTAATCAGACTCAGGATCATGGAGGCAAAAGGGTCATCCTCTTTCCTCTCCTACACCTGATGCCCAGGAGATCAATGCGCTCTAGCTGTCGGGCTGCCAGAAGCATAAGAAAGATACGTGCAACTTGCTCTGCCTGTTTGCTTATCAAACCAGGTGAGGCTGCTGGTTGTGCTAAGTAAGACCACAGTTCAAGCTGTACAAGCCACCATCTAATGAGCCACACTGCGAGGTGTTCATAAGCTCTAGTTCTTCAGGATTTCTTGTTGGAGTTCATACACCAGGGTAAACCTCTGCTTCCAGATTATATTGTTTTCTGGATGAGTGTTTTGCTAGTGCTTCGATGTCCATGAAGTCTCAGTAGCGGACCTTTTCACTAGTTCACAAGCACTTTGTAATTTTCCCTACAGCGCTGATAAGCTTTGTTTTCCTTAAAGAGAAGCAATAGCCAATAATTATTGTCCCAAATAAATAAGTAAAGGAATAGCAGGTCTTGATCCCAAAGTGGGGGAAAGGAGGAAACCCAAAACCTTGACAATACCAATCTTTGGCTATCTTCAGCTGATAACTGGTGTAGCCTTTTTACAACCTTATGGATATAGTAAGGAACATTTTTGTTTTCTTCTGAAGCAGAAATTAGCCAAAATTGTAATCTAATTTATCTTCCTCTCATCCAGGTAGCAAGTCCTACCACATACATCCTTCTTAGTCACTCTCTTATGTATTCTGTACAATGAAAGTCTGCATAAATCTATATTTAACAGAACCTCTAGGAGCAGGTGACCAGAAAGACTGGTAAAAGTGCTATCTTTAAGAGCAAAATGTGGGTAGAAGTTTGCCAGCTCTCAGAGGGGACTGATCAGATTTTGTTTAATGATTGTGTCCTTTTACCAGTAAGTTTGTAAGAGAAATTAAGGCTGTAGTTTCTTTTTTTTTTTTTTCTTTTTTCCTCATATGTTTTGGATTTGTTTATTTAGCTCTTATCTTTAAGGATAGAAGTCTGGACTGCCTTCCAAAAATCATAGTGACATTAAAATTCTAGATTTTGAATCAATTTTCTAGTTGTAATAAGCCTGTGAAAGCTTTACCATAATTTTCTGTAATATTAACACTGGATAATCTTCAAAATGCAGTACACAGTTGTTTGCCACAGTTGACAAAATGAAGACTTCAAAAAAAAAAAAAAAAAAAGCAGTTCTCACATGCTAAGGAGATTTCTTTTTCTGAGCTTAGCAGAAAAAAAGAAGTCACCCTAAATCCTTTCATATTCGTATCTCTTCTATCCCAGATCTGTAGGATTTCAGTAGGACTATCCCTCAAATTAAAGGGGACTGATGCTGTCAGCTTCTGTAACACCAGCACTGGAACTTAAAACAAGAAAGCCATCTCTGCTATTCTTTACACGTGCTTTTCCCCTCATTCTACTGTGGTGAGAAAGGAAGAATCATGACTATGACTTTTAGAAACAGTCATCATTTCTATGGAAGAAAGAGGTAGAGCTTAGGTCAGTAGAGCACATTCCCAGAGCAAGTTGGAATGAAACCCAAATTCTTGAGCTTTATCTTTTTCTGTTGCAAATATTTTGTCAATAGGTTTCACAGGTTTATCTTTCACTCTTATTATAGTGGCTAGTCCACACAAAGGACTGACTACTACTATCATCAGTCAGTTGGAACATACTCTAGGTGACAGAAATAAAAATGATGGGTTTCCACAGTTACAAAATTGCTGTTCACTTATATCAGTAGCAATACAATTCCATGTAATAGAATTTCTAGGAGGGATTAGTTTGCTTTCATAAGCAATGAAATAACACATACTTGAGTGTCCAAAGAAAGTCTTGTACTTGGAGCTCAATGATATTTTTTCCCCATACGTGTACTTGTCTGTCAAGCTGGATTTTTGTTGCCTTTTTTTAAGCCACCATTAGGAAATAGGGAAGAACTAGAGACAATTTATAGAAAGTGGCAATGTTATGTAAGATTAGACATATCCTTTCATAGATTGTTACCTATAAGAAATTCAGCTACAAAAGTTCGCAAAAGTTACTACCAGCCAACTCCATGTATTCAATAATACCAAGTAATGATGAAATTCTAAGTATAAGCTTTTAATTTCTAGATTGCAGTCTCATTTACCATACCATTCAGCTTACCATCAAGTTGATAAGAAATGCTAAAATATCATCAGATTCCTTGACTGTTTTCCAAGATGGCGAACAACAGACACTGCCAAAGCACTATAAAGTAACCTTCAATGCTAATGCTATTGACAGATATTCAGCAACCAAGAGCTAATATTCAGCCCTGTGATTTCCATGTACAAATGCAAATTGGGATTCATTCAACCAAAGTCAGAGGAATGACAGTTCCTCTTCACTTCTATTTCTTTCATGTCTGGAAGCCAGCATTTTGAAATGTAGTATTAAAAAAACAATAATTATAAAGATCCAGAAAATCTACCCAAGTCCAGCAAATTAGTCTGTCTTTGACTTACATAAACCAGGGAACTTCATAGGCATAAAAAACAGTGCAACCATGGCAACACCTACTTAGAAATTTTCATATAATCTACCATCATAAGGTCTCCAATCATTTTTCCCCTGTATCTCACAGAAATGTCTATTTCTGTTCTCTTTTCTTTCTATATAGAAGTCAGAAGAAACTCTACTTGTTTTTTAATTATTTGTATTTAAATGTACTTAAAATTAAGTATACAAAAACCAGCTACATTGTATCCCTCACAAATGAAATGTTTAGACAATATGATCCGTTCTTGAAAAGCAAACTCCACCAAATTCCTAATGCTATATGCCACACTTGTTCCTCTGTGAGAAGAAATACTTTGCTTTCTAAGAAAATAAAATATTTCAATTGGACATAAAAACAACATACATTACTTCACTTGTGTAGTACATTTTTTCCCCAATTTTAATAATCCAGTTCTACCCTTTTCTCTTCCCCTTTCCATTGCATTCAACCAAGTTTTCATTGTATTTCTGTATTTCTCTTTAGAGCAAGTGAACAAACAAAGCCAGCCAGAAAACCTGCCCTTTGAAATGGGCAGTGCTGTATACCTAATTTGGATTAGTCATACATTCATTCCAAACTAAAATCAATGTTTATGCTTTTTTTTTTCGTTATGCTTTGGCTCTTTGGCAAGTTCCATATTCATTAACGCAAGTTGGCAGACAGGAATTTAGGCTGGTGTGGGATTTATTCAGGAAACAGACGCAGTATGGGCATGAGGGAACATTTCTTCCTTATAAGTGCTGTGCACACCTTCTCATGTGGATTTGTGAGACATTTTATTTGCATAAACAGCTGTCTTCTTACCTCATTTCTGCAGCAATAGTACCATGCAAGAAAGCTGCCATGAGATCCTTCTCTTATTCTTCAAAGCACTCCCTCCATTTCTCTTTGCAGCTGGCTCTTAAAACCTAAAAAAATGAGCATTACATTATTTCCCATTTTATTATAAACTGTAATAAGCAAGTTTTTGCTTATTTGCAAGAATAAGATACCAAGACTTAATTCCTGTAGATAATTTGAGGCCAAATATCAATATTTTTCTAACTTTTAACCATGTTAAAAATTACTATATTGACTGTTATTCTGAAATTAGATATTCTAAAACCAAAAAGCAAGTATATGTTAGTACTTCATCTCTGTAAGGAACATTTCAGAGGAAAATAAACAAAACAGGTATATGGTAGTATATTTCAGAGAGTGGAACAAAATAGACAAATGTTCCAGGCCAAGAATAAGAAACAGCAGTGCATTTATGTTTTTTTTACAGGAGTATTTTGATTACTCAGAGATTTTACATACAGATGCCATTACACAGTATACCTCTAACTATGCCACTTACAACATACCCCTGGTGTTGACTGATGTGTATTTGTTCAACTGTTGCTGTGAGGCTATTCCTTATATGATATTGTAATGAATACTTACATCTCTTCTACATTTATCTAGGCCTATATCAAATGCACATCTTTGGAAGGGTTGGTTTTTTCAGATCTCAGTGAAGAGAAAAGGAACTGACACTGAATTTCTTTGTTAAGAATAAATAGTAGGAATTTGATGTGGGTAGGAGGGAGGTCAGCCCTTCGTATCTTTCCCAGGTGTGCTCCAGGGGAAGCTGACTCTGGAACTCTGTTCTTGTACTTGTAAACTTATCTCTTCTGATGGGTTGCTACTTATGATATAGTACACTGTTTTATTCAGCCAGAACCATGATGAGAAGCAGAACATCACCTCTATAATTAATAGAAAGCATTGCCTCCAGGATGGCAAATGCAATGAAGCCTGTGTCTTTCAGATTATCAAACAGCAAAATAAAAGGATTTTGAAAAAAAAAAATCACTAGAAAATATTTCAAACTAAAGGGAGTGTGAAGTTACAAAAAGCAGAATAGGAAAGATGAGGTAACGAGAAAAATGAACATAAGAAATTTAAAGAACGGCTGCAGTTTGTCTCCCTGCTTTTCTATCCCTGTATTTTGACCTTTACCACTCTCAAACACATCCCTTTCCCCTTCAGTCTCAGACTGATTTTACTGATCGCTTCCTTAGTCTCTCTTCATCCTTCCCTGTGGTATCTTATGCATCGTACCAAAGCTGAGAAGGTAATGTACCTCACCATATTTCCTTGCATCTCAGGAACTAAGACAAATGTTAATTTTCATCAGGAGTAGCAAGTCTCTCAATCTTAGAAGAGAAACAGCAAATGGCATCTAACACTGCAGCCAACATGAATCCTATCATTTTTTTTTCCATTCACTGCTAAGAAACCTGAAAATAAATAAATAAACAATTAGCCTGTTTCAAATAAACAAAAATTCTTGAAGGGCCAGAAAGAAAACTGAGGAGAGAACCTAGTCATGCATTGATTAATCAGAAGCAGCAAAGCACCCATGGCATCACAAAACATTAAAGTTGCCTTAAATAGGGATCTAGTTGAAAGGAATTTTGAGAACATCAATTTCTTTTTCAATTCATAAAGAAAATTGCAAATGTTCTCGCATGAAAACAAAGGTAAATTTGTTATCTTCCCTTAAAATTTTCTTACGACAGTTGATAAAATTTCCTTTCTATTTCAGATGCTAAAAGACTCCAGGAGCACCTAAAAGTGACTAAGGTGCATAAGCGCCAATAAACTGTTGGCCTGTTCGAACTCCACACCCTGATTCTTTCCTTTTGCAGACAAGAGAAACTACATTTAACACTTTCATCAACATCCTCCATGAATGCAGGACACAATCACAAATAACTTACAGGGGCAAAATCTCAGAAAAATACAAAAGTAAGTTTGTGTGATAACATTCTGATGGAAGTAATATTTACAAAGCAGCTTCCAAGATAAGCATTTTATAGCAAACTTCTAAAACAGATTTGTGATAGTCTGTCTTTTTATGAAAGAAAAAAAGAAGATATCCTAAATTGGTATTTTAAAATCTTGGAATGAGGGGAAAAAAAAAAGAAGAAAAACAAACAAAATTGGTCCACACATTGGAAAAATAATAGCAATGCCTTTCCAATGCAGTACTGTGGAGTTTTTGGGAGGGGGGTTGGGATGCGTTTTTAGGTGGGTTTTTTCCCCTCCCACAACCAGAGCTTTTAATCTGTTCACATAGTCTCTTTTCCATTTTTTATTTTCCATAAATAAAGCCTGAAATAGCAGACTGATAAGAATTTGGGATTAAAAAAAATAAAAAAATACAGGGAAGCATAGAAGCTTCTTCATCCCTCCCTATGTGGGTCTTTAGGTCTGATCACATTTTAGTATGAACTTTATCATATAGCTGATTTCAAGTATTTAAAATTCGGTAACGAAGATCTAGAGAAAACATGGATTTCAAAATGGTGACAATTTATGAAATAAACCTTGAGTTATCTTCCTTTGCCTTACAGAAATTTGAGGTCTAGGCACCCTAGATTTTCATGCTTTTCTACAAAATTATAGGAATACAAATGACATATACAAATGAGAGATTCCAATACAAGTATTTTTGCTTGAATAAACATGCAGAAAGTGCTCTGGGATTATATAAAGAGGTACGCAGCCATTTTTATGTTATTTTCCTGATCTTGAGTTGATGGCAGACCCCCTGCACCCAGAATCATATATGAAAAATGCAGACAAATTCACAGGCTGAAGTAGAGTATCAAAAATATATCAACAAAGTGTTTATGCTACTTTTTAACTTTTTAAAAGCAAATACTGGCCATTCTGAACAGATATCCTAACACAGGCAGGATGAAAAACAGCACACGTCTTCAAAGAGACCAGTCTTGCTAATAAGCGAGAAGGTTAGAAGGAAGGTTAGCATGATACAAAAGAGAACCTAATGTGAATGGCAAATGATGAATCAGAATTCGTAATGCCACTAAACAACTCCAGCTTCTACCTGTAGTTTATGTTGTTACCAAAGAAGGCTGATGAGTACCAAGACTGCTTTTACTACTATGTATTTCCTTCGCCTAATAATTAACTATAAACTTGATCATGCACACACATGTAATAATCTAAACCAACATTTACAGTGATTGACAATTCTACACTCCTAAACGATATAATGCAGACTGTATTATCATAAAGAAAAGATTTCTCTTCCAGGCTTTTTCTCATTTCTATATAACTTTCACATGGAAGCATCCTTGAACAAAAAATGTACTAACAAGGTTCCAACAAAGTACAACTGCAGTCTCAATTCCTTCCTTACCATATGAGGAAACATAGCAGATGAGCCCTATTCCTCTGATAAAACAATATCCTTCCCTCTCTTTTGACTCACCCAGTCAGATATTCCAATGAAAATCATTAATGACTATTACATCAAGGGTGCCACAGACACTGATTTTTGCAGTGCTTTTTCTGAGCCACAGCTCCCCAGGGATTACTTATGCCTCTGAAAACCAGTCTTGGTGAAAACCAGAAATGCTTCAGAAGTAAACTGAGGGTTCTGCCATAACACCGTCAGAAAATCCCCACCTTGAAATTCTTCCTTCAGTGCCCAGGTGACTTACACTGACCTGCATAAATTGAAATAAGCTAATGTAGCAGCCATTAGCAGTAATGTATTTGCCCTTTCGAAAAGGGAGGCTCAAAAATAAGTCTGTTCCTACTACCAGCACCTGCCAAGTAGCTTTCATCGTATCAGCAATTACTGTCCTTCCATCACTTCTTCCAATATTCTCCTTATTGAATGTGGAAAATCCTTTTCCAAATCTGGGTCCCAAACAGATTTGTGCCTTGTATTTATCTACTTGTATGCACACAGGTTCACAAGAATACTTCTCTCTTCATATCCTGAGAACAGAGCAGCCATATTTTCAGTATCACGCCACTGACCCATGTGAAGATAATTTCAGTGCCATTGGTACAGTGACTGCTCTGTTGGAAGCCAAGACAGGTAACCCAAACTTCTGCAGCAGTCTTGAAGATTTTTCTGGCAAGTCTCATTAATGTCTCAACTCTGATTTGCTGAACTCAGCTGGCAGGTTGTCATGGTTTAACCCCAGCCAGCAACTAAGCCCCACGCAGCCACTCACTTGCTTCACCTCCACCCAATGGGATCAGGGAGAGAATCAGAAAGAAAGGTAAAGCTCGTGGGTTGAGAAAAGAACAGTTTGATAGGACAGAAAGGAAGAAACTAACTGTGACACTAATAACAACAATAAAGTGACAATAATAATAAAAGCATAGGAACACACAAAACAAGCGATGCACAATGCAGTTGCTTACCACTCACCACCTGATGCCCAGTTAGTTTCCGAGCAGCGATCCCCCCCTAAGCTAACTGCCCCAGCTTATATACTGGGCATGACGTCCCATGGTATGGAATACCCCGTTGGCCAGTCTGGGTCAGCTGTCCCGGCTGTCTCCCCTCCAGCCTTCTTGTTGGCTGGGCAGGAGAGGCTGAAAAGTCCTTGACTGAGTCTAAACACGACTGAGCAACAACTGAAAACATCAGGGTGTTATCAACATTCTTCTCATATTAAACCCAAAACACAGCACTGTACCAGCTACTAGGAAGACAACTCTATCCAAGCCGCAACCAGAAGACAGGTGCTGAAATGTTGTCAGGACAAGGTAAACAAAATTGAACATACCAGATAAAGATTTTTCATTTTGCCAACTGTTTAAAAGAGGTCTCTAGTTAGAACATGTGCTTCTTTAAAGAAGAAATCACACCAGACAAAGGCAAAATCTTTGAATCCTAGCTTGAAGATCATCTGAACTCTTTGAATCCTTAACTTCACTAAGGCTGTGTTTATATGGTAAGATTAAAAACTTTGTTCCGAGTTCTTCACAGTGAAATTATCACCAACTGCACTGTGAATAAGGAGCCCTTTCATTTAAAACTGTGGTTGTTCAGTTTCCATGAAACTTCTTGACACAGATACAACAGATCTACAGATCTGTCCTCCTGATTTCTAGCAGCTTACATAAAAAGCATACAAAAAGCTATATCAAGAAGTATTGCCAAATTACTTATTAAATGTCACACCAAAAATAGACATAGATATGCTAGGAATTTGGGGGCTGCTTATTAAGTTCTGTTGTATTACTGGTTCTGTGTTCACTATTAAGTTCTGTTGTTACTAGCTGTGACTAATGCCATTTTAGGTATGTTCTGTATCCAGAGAGCCACGCCCACATAGGAGGATGACAGAGGAGCTACAGCACACCTGGTCCCTTTTGAGGCAAGTAGCCTGGGACCAAGCCAGTTACCCTAGAGTATCTAGGCTGGTACTACATACTGAAGTTTAGCTATCTGAATAGCTTTCAGTCTCAAAAGTTTTAGATTACTAAATTTTATAAGGTTTACCCCACACAAGTTATTAATGCTGAAATTCCCCCCCCCCCCCAAACCAGAAGGCATGCTTTAGGACTTGTTCAAGTTCAGCTGAATGCCATTTGCTAATTATGCATCCTAGAAGGTTTATCTGCTTCACTCCAAATTTACATTTCCTCTCTAGCAGCCAGTCCAACTCGCTGTAAATATCTCCAAACAGCATATAACTTCTCCATTCATTTTTATCTGTGTTGGAAACCAGCATATCATATGCATGGCCAAGAAAGCCAGGCAAGCCTGTCACAACCTGAAAGTCTCTTTTGGAAGTGTTTTGGCACTAAAGACATGCTGAAGGGAAGCCAGTTGCAAGTGTCATCCAAACAAGGTAATAAACATAGATAACAACACACATTCTGTAGCAAAGGGAGTTGCCAAAAAGCCTACTGTAACATCGGAGGTGCAGATCAGTCTCTCCTAACTGACTGTCATGGTTTAACCCCAGCCAGCAACTCAGCACCATGCAGCCGCTCACTCACTCCCCCCACCACCCAGTGGAATGGGGGAGAGAATCGGAAAAAAATAAAGTTTGTGGGTTGAGATAAGAACAGTTTAATAGAACAGAAGGGAAGAAACTAACAATGACACTAATAACAACAAGAAAATGACAATAATAATAAAAGGATGGGAATACACAAGTGATGCACAGTGCAATTGCTCAGCACTTGCCTACCAACGCCTCAGCCGAGCACCTCCTCTCCCCACCCCCTCACTGGGCATGACATCCCATGGTATGGAATACCCCATTGGCCAACTTGGGTCTTCTGTTCCAGCTGTCTCCCCTCCCACCTTTCCTGTGCCCCTCCAGCCTTCTTGCTGGCTGGGCAGGAGAAGCTGAAAA
>JAVKLA010000030.1:18459060-18469741 GCA_034782735.1 Sagittarius serpentarius | reverse complement strand
GGGGTATTCCATACCATGGGACGTCATGCCCGGGGAGGTGCTCGGCTGGGGGGTGCTGGGCTGGGGCATCGGTCGGCGGGTGGTGAGCAATTGCACTGTGCATCACTTGTCTTGTGTATTCGAATCCTTTTATTATTATTGTCATTTTTCTTGTTATTAGCGTCATTGTTAGTTTCTTCCTTTCCGTTCCATTAAACTGTTCTTATCTCAACCCACGAACTTTACTTTATTTTTTTTTCCCAATTCTCTCCCCCATCCCACCGGGTGAGGGGGCAGTGAGTGAGCAGCTGCGTGGTGCTGAGTTGCTGTGTAGGGTTAAACCACGACACAAGTTTAGCAAACTTCCACTCCAACAGAACCATGGAAAGAATTAATTGTATACGTATATACTAAATTAGAATTGTTCATCCGTTAGGAACGGAAGAACGTGTGTGTCAGATGACTGCAAATTTTCTAGTGAAGCCAGCAAATCCTATAGGACAAAGTCATGTCAGCTTTTTAATGAGAGAAACAGCCCTGTCAAGACTTTCACCTCCAGGGAAACAGAATGCTAACATAGTACCTGTTCTTCTTATGAATAGTTATCAAGTTTAAATTTCTTTACCTCAATGAAATCACATTGAGTTCATTATAATCTCATTTCCTGATCCAGAACCACTTAACTTACTTTTATATTAATGCTGATACCATGCATATACTTAATCATGTCTGCATTTTTCTTTTATGGGAAAACCAAAGGATGATCTGGCATTGTAAGTTGCATGTGAAATGCAAATCCAGCAGTATGTGATATTGCTTTTTTTTTACCGTATTTTTTCAAACCACAAAATTTTCATAACTACTTAAGCGGAATTTTGTTGTTGCTGAAAACTGGTGGCTCATGCTTTTTCCCACACCCTTTCCTCCACGTGCATTATGCTGTGTATGTCTGAACAGGTTTTCATAGAGTTATCTAGGTTGCACAAAAATCTCAGCACCTAAATCCTTGATGAATGCATCACTAAACAGATTGAAAAGGAAATGATATGCTGAAGTGGATTGCAAAGTCATATGGAATTGCTCTATAGAGGATTTTTCCTACATAGAGAACCCTAGTAAAAATATTGCAAGATAGTAAGTTTTTAGGAATGATTTTTCAAGTATAGGCATTATAAAAAACAGTTTCCTGGTTTGTAGCTTTCCCAGATACGTTTTTTCCTCAGTAACAAACATCCCACCTTCAATCACTGCTGTGAATTTTTTTGCATCTGTTTTTCTCTTGAATGTATGTCTGAAAAAAGGACTGGGGTCTGGTTGGGTTTAAGCCACAAGTTTCTAGAGTGGCCCCACTAAAATCAGTGGAGTTTTTCGTCATGTGTCTGGAAGTCAATCTTTCACACCCTCCCTTAGGGGGCTGATGGAAATGTCCTTACTTCTGGTGTTTTTTTATTTTTTTAAATTATGTACCACTTGATTATGTCTGGTGTAATCTGAACTAGCTTTGATATAATTATTTGAAATACTGCTGTTGTTCATGGAGTAGCAATATGTACCTCTGCCTCAAAAATCATGGTGAAGTACTTTCTGCTAAACTTCATGCTGCTCTGTCCTGAACTGTTACCTCTACACAGTGCACACAGTTTAAAGGTAGCTCAGGTAGCTCTTCACTCTGTTGCAGTCACTGCTGTGTAGGTACAGCCTGTGACAGGTTTCCTGGTTTTGATCTTGTCATATACGGAGCTGCAGGAGCTGCTAAAATCTTCTCAAGATTTCCAGAACTCTGTGTAGGATATTTCTCATACATAGCATCATGTGGGTGTTTACTTAGCATGACATAGCTTCAAAACCATCATTGCCTTTTATCCCCTACGCAGTCTGAAGGCGTTTGACAATGCCTTCCTGATTCAAATGTGAGAAAAGAGAGACTTATCTAACTCTATTCTCCAAGTATTTATCTACAGATTAATCACCCCAGTACAGCAGCAACTACAATATTCTAATAATTATACTTCAGTTTTCTCTACAACAAAGCAAAGAATTTTTCAGGTACTCATATTAATCCAAGGAGTAATTTCTACAAAGGCAGGTGGTTACAAGGTCTGAGTCCGATCTCATACTCATTTTATCCTGTCGTAGTCCAAACGTTTGTTTTAAATGACTTTTCCAAAATTAAATCCAATACCAGCTAATTAGTTTCTCTTTGTCTTTCCTATGTTATACATTAATTCTGGCAAATAAATTCATAAAGGGTTAAATGAGATTAAAGCTCTGTAACTTCTTGTTGTCTCCCTCTCTTATCATTTGGGATCAGTGGCCAGTTGTGAACCATGTCATGAAGTACCCTCTCTGCACCTGTACTGCTGTGGTGCTTGGGGATCTGCCCGTGGGGTGAGAGCCTCCTTAGTCATGTGTTGCATACTCTTGCCCCTATCCCAAGAGCTTAAATTCAGACACAAATTTCCTAAAATCCTTTCCACTGGCTTACGACTTATATATATATATATACGACCTGTGCCTATATGCATACCTAAATGTATGCCTGTAAAATGTTGTATGACGTGCTGGCCTTAGAACATCTTTCTTACCTACAAGTTATATCCTGCTTGAAAGCTTCCCTGGAAATTCTTAGATTCATTGCATTATAAAAGTGCACGGTTTTGTCAGGAGGCATAGATTTCTGGCTGCATATTAATTTTGCTGTAAAATGCACTGCAATGGTAAGCTTCCAGCAACTCAGTCCAACTCAATTATCTGCATCCTTCAGGTAAAGATGTCAGGACTTCATGCCATTTTTGTCATTTCACTGTTTTACAGCTCAACCTTCTACATGGAGTTAGAGCAATCTAAAATTTAAAATGTCTGTTAAACTTCCCATCCCTCTGGCAACCAATATGGCAGCTGTTTTACTGGATCAAGAGCAATTTGCCTTCTGGAGATTAACTTTGGGTAAATGAACCCATCCTTGCACAACAAAACTTGCTTGAAAGATGAACCAGAATGGACTAAGTTTTGATTCATGCATATTTGGCCCAAGTCATGAAACCCCACATCACTTTCACCTTTACTTAAAGACTACACTTTTGAAGAGGGAACTTCTTCCTCTGAAAAGCATCTTTAGCTCTATTTCCTTTAGGCTGCCTCCAGGAAGCAAAAATAATCTGAGGAGCAGACTTTCCAGCTCTAAATCAAGTAACTGGAGAATGAGAGGGCATCTTTTGTGAAGACAACTGTCTCAAGTCTTTCCCTTTGATGTTGATTCTACCAGAGCTCTGTGCCTTGGGATATGCTGACAGAAGCTGACATATGAAAGAGTGGAATCAATACCAAAATAAACTCTAATGGCCCACATTTCAGCTTGCGCTCATTACTTATTCATAAAAATTCTTTAGGATCATAATTTTTTAACCACTGCATTAAAAACATCAATTAAAATCTGACTTACCATGTACATAATGACACATACACAGGATTTTACACGGAGATCTTCTTTTAGAAAAAAGAAGAACGTTAACAAAGTGGTGCAGGCATGACCTTTTGTAATTTAAAACATCCTCATGATTTCTTAAGAGACAGAGTGTAAACCTTATAAGGGCAGTGACTCAGGTGATCCACCTTACATTCTACATAGCTTCTGTGCAAACTATACCTTTAGACAGCTTGTGATGTGACAAAATGTAGCAGGCGCATTTTCTTCTTCGTGACAGCTTTAAAAGAAAATTTAAGAGGGGAGTATTTTTAGAAGTTTATTTCCCTGAAAGATCAGATAGTCATTTCCTTCATCTCTCCTCCTCTCTTCCTTTTCTTTGTATATACCATTCTCTAATAGTGAAATATACTTCCACATTCACACAGTATTTCAGTATCAAATAACCATTTTTCACCATACTTCACTGGATGCATAGCTTATCTATATCTTTGAGAGGTACATTCTATAACAGACATACTGAGAGAAAAAAACACTAGTTGCACAAGGACAATTAAAACAATTCTGAAAGATCCAACTGCTTTTGCATTCAAGTCCCTGAATTATCTCTGCTTTAAAAGATATAAAACGTCAAAGATATAAAACATTTTATTTCTGAACACATTCCCTAGGTTATCAACTAGATAATAATTTTATTGCTCATAAGTCTAGTTGGAGAATGAAGATCGAGATTCAGGATCCACAATCAGTCATCCAATAAATCTGAGGAGTTGACAAGAATTTTTCATCTAATTTTCACTTATTTTTATTCATATTTTCTTAATTTTATTGCTGTTTGTATGTACCATGGAACTCTGTAATGGGAGAAATGCATTGGTCCTATTTCTATAAGTCAGATCTCTGAGGTCACTAGACAAAAAAGCAGTTTTCATCTATGATAATTACTAGGTTTCATTCAAATATGATTGTAATTTATGGAGTAATATCTTAGCTAGGTGATTAATTGATCAAAGATGTCTTCTTAGAAGGGCAAAATAATCAATACACATCAGCACCAAGGTGCTACAGTCACTACAATACATCACAAATTAGTGCTTCCGGACCCCATTTGTCCCAAACTTTAGTAATAAATAAACATTAGGCCAAACTTACAGTGTCCCTATAATAAGCCAGTCTGATTTAAGAGGATAAATTTGAACCTGACTTTCAGCTGTTCACCCTGTCAAAATTAATGATCCCAAGTAGCATTTGTTACGTCCTAATGCTCATTTTATTAGACTTATTCCTCTGAAAGATACTGAGATTTCAGTGGTAACAACAGCCCAGTAAGCCTGTCGCTGCAGCTGTTCTTGTCATACATAGTCACAGCATTTGCACATTGGTACCTTTAGGCAAGTATCTGAGTTCACTTATCAGCATTTCCTAATGCACTTACGTTTGTAAGACAACGTAGGAACTTCAAGAATCATCATAAAGAGTGCTTCAAAGAGGTACAGGAAGCTTGATTGTTACTTTAGGAAATTATGAACCCTTTAGAATATACACATCATGTGAGAAATTCTTCGAGGCTAGCAAAAGTCTTTAAACCCCTGGTTATACTACATAACACTAATCAATTAGTTCTTAACAAGCACAGTACAAACCCGAGCTCAACTCTAGCTGGTGGCAAAGGTGGTAGGAAAGGATGAGTTTTGCTCAAGGGCCCTTCTGGCATACAGGGTCAGGTAGAAAAACTTCAAAAAATTGTGAGAAAGGGAGATGAGGTGATGTGGGCACCTTAGGCAAGATAGAAAGCAGACAAACTGATCAGAGATGAGTGTTAGAGAACTAGTATGGACGCAAGGGAACACTAGCAGGGGAAAAACGCTCATTGGTGGAAGGACTTAATGAGCTAGTAAGGTAGTTGATTTGGCAGCTTATTTTCAGAAGGTTAGAAGTAAAGTCATAGTGGCTCAAGGGAGAATGGGAAGAATTATGTTTGTAATAGTCAGGAAGGAAAATAATAATGATCTTGGAAAGATTTTTCTGTGGGGTAGTCAGATAAGGACAGGAAAATACAGAGATTGTCTCAGATATTACATCCAGAGTAAGACCAACAAGGTGACCTGCTTAGCGGATGAGGGAAAGGCTGTGGACCTTGTCTACCTAGACTTTAGTAAAGCCTTTGACACCATTTGGCACAGCATTCTCCTGAACAAAACTGGCTGCTCATGGCTTTGATGGGCATACTCTTCACTGGGTAAAAAACTGGCTGGATGGCCGAGCCCACAGAGTTGTGGTGAATGGAGTTAAATCCAACTGGCGGCCGGTCACAAGTGGTGTTCCCCCGGGCTCAGTATTGGGCTGAGTTATGTTCAATATCTTTATCAATGATCCAGATGAGGGGATTGAGTACACCCTCAGTAAGTTTTCAGATGACACCAAGCTGGGCAGGAGTGTTGATCTGCTTGAGGGAAAGAAGGCTCTACGGAGGGATCTGGACAGGCTGGATCGATGGGCAGAGGCCAATTGTATGAGGTTCAACAAGGCTAAGCGCTGGGTCCTGCACTTGGGGCACCACAACCCGATGCAATGCTACAGGCCTGGGGAAGAGTGGCTGGAGAGCTGTCTGGCAGAAAAGGACCTGGGGGTGTTGCTCAACAGCCAGCTGAGTATCAGCCAGCAGTGTGCCCAGGTGGCCAAGAAGGCAAACAGCATCCTGGCTTGTATCAGAAATAGTGTGGCCAGCAGGACTAGGGAAGTGGTCGTCCCCTTGTACTCTGCACTGGTGAGGCTGCACCTTGAATACCGTGTTCAGTTTTGGGCCCCTCACTACAAGAGGGACATTCAGATGCTGGAGCGTGTCCAAAGCAGGGCAACGAAGCTGCTGAAGGGTTTAGAGCACAAGCTTCATGAGGAGCAGCTGAGGGAGCTGGGGTTGTTTAGCCTGGAGAAAAGGAGGCTGAGGGGAGACCTTATCGCTCTCTACAGCTACCTGAAAGGAGGTTGTAGTGAGGTGGGTGTTGGTCTCTTCTCCCAAGTAACAAGTGATAGAACAAGAGGAAATAGCCTCAAGTTCCACCAGGGGAGGTTTAATTGGATATTAGGAAAAAATTTCTTCACTGAAACAGTTGTCAAGCATTGGAACAGGCTGCCCAGGGAAGTGGTGGAGTCACCATCACCAGAGGTATTTAAAAGACATATAGATGTGGTGCTTAGGGACATGGTTTAGAGGTAGATTTGGCAGTCCTAGGTTAATGGTTGGACTTAATCATCTTAAAGGTGCTTTCCAACCTAAACAATTCTATGATTCTATTGCCAGGTTAAAAGCAGATAATTATTATTCAGGATATTGTTGAAGAATCACCACTATTTTCTCAAACCTTTCCATCAAGCACAGGAAAAGGGGGAAAAATTTCTGCATATATAAAATAACATTAGTGCAGGCCTTATTTCTTGCTACTTCTGCAGTGACTAGTATGCCACTGGGAAAAGAATCCTCTTTTTACGGTTGATTTGTATTAAAAAACTTGTTTGATAGTACATTTTTATAGGATTTTGTCATGGTTTCCCCCCAGCCAGCAACTAAGCACCATGCAGCCGCTCACTCACTTCCCCCCAGCACCAAGTGGGTTCAGGGAGAGAATGAGGAAAAAAAAAAAAAAAAAAGGTAAACCTCATGGGTTGATATAGGAACAGTTTAATAGAATAGAAAGGAAGAAACTAGTAATGACAACAATAAAAACAATAAAATGACAATAATAATAAAAAGATTGAAATACACAAAACAAGTGATACACAATCCAGTTGCTCACCACTCACCAGCAGATGCCCAGTTAGTTCCCAAGCAGCCTTCCCCGCTAGGCCAACTCCTCCCAGTTTACATACTGGGCAAGACATCCCGTGGTACAGAATACCCCTTTGGCCAGTTTGGGTCAGCTGTCCTGGCTGTGTCCCCTCCCAGCTTTCCTGTGCCCCTCCAGCCTTCTTGCTGGCTGGGCAGGAGAAGCTGAAAATTCCTTGACTTAGTCGAAACACGACTGAGCAGCAACTGAAAATATCAAGGTTTTCTCAACATTCTTCTCATACTAAACCTGAAACACAGCACTGTACCAGCTACTAGAAAGACGACTAACTATCCCAGCCAAAACCAGGACAGCCCCATTATTGGTTTTCTGTTCCTCTACAATTTCTATATTGATTGCCTACTATGACTGTAATAATTTGTTTGTTTTCATATACATGCTTTTAGAAAACATGCTTAAAAACAAAAGGCTCAAATCCTTCTGATCTTAATACATACTCGCCTGTTTTGTGTACTAAAGCTTAGTTCCAGCATCCAGCAAACATGCAGCTGTTGCAGCACTGATTCAGACTGGAGGCACTGACAAAGACTAACAAACTTCTCCAAATGGACAAGTCCATCCCATGTTAAATATTCTACTTCCTGACATTTGTTTTTCGTAGTAATGCAGCAGACAAGCTATACACATAGCAGAGAGAAATCATGCCAACAGAGAGCCAGATGTGCAAATCAAAGTTTTGTACCAACACACATTTCTGACAGGGGCCCAAGATTTTGTAGGCATGGGGAGAAAGACTTGGGTTTTAACTTCTTGTCAATTCAGAAAGATCATTGGCTAAATATAATTCCTTCCCACTCATTTTCAGATATAATTAGCATTTTTGGTTTTGGTTGGGGTTTTTTTATTGACACACTGTGATACTTTTTCAAGTCTGGAAGAAGAATATAAGGAAAAAAATATTAATATGAAACTATCTTGAAGAATATAAGGAAAAAAATATTAATATGAAACTATCTTACACTTCCTCCCCTTCTTTCCAGAGAATAAAGCATTATATCACAGAGAATGCTTAAAATGACACAAGTTGAACTTGAAATGGAAGAAAAATTACACATTGGCCTTCTGAACATGGATGGATTTCAACTCTTCAATTTCCTTTAAGTGTTTTGGCTCACATGTCTGACTGATCCATTAAGTATCAGTTCTGTTCCACAAGTGGATGGCTCTGACCCTTGGGAAGAACACGGAGTCATACTTTCTGAAAATTACTGATACTGATAACATTTCCATTGTGAATATAAACTTGCACAAGTGAGAAAGGTGTAGAGTGTGTTACCAAATGTAAAAAAGAAAAAAACACAAACAAAACAAAACCCCAAGCATACACCAAGGAGTGAGGAAGAAATATCAACCATCAAAATAATAGCAGTCTCAGGGAAAAATTTGGGTTGCTATGAGCTTGCTGTAGCCCTACCCTTTCCTCCTCATCTGAAGATCCACTTTGGGTTTACACATTTTCTAACATGCTTGACATCTTGCTCTGTTTTGGAGCTGCATCTGAATTTCCTATACATGGTACATTTCACAGATGTTTGTAACATGTTCTTTGTTCTCTTCATTATCCCTGAAATCAGTTTTAATTCCAATCCCCAGGTAGCACTCTTTTAATGATGAATAGTAACTGTTAGGGAACTGCTTGTAGCCCAGGGACCTTTACTATCATCCCATACCTTTACTCCCATGTGCCGCATTTTCATTCTAGTATGACAGATCGGTCATTCTATACTGTGTAACTGCTTGGTGGCAGTGTTTTCTAGGAACACGATTTGCATTCCACAAAGGATGTTACACCACACAATTGTAAGTAGCTACGAAAAAGTTAAAAGAAAAAAGATAACAGTCACCTGGTTACTAGATAAGTGTTGCCACAACTAAACAAAGAAAAACAACTGCAAACAGACCAAGACAAGACCCAAGACCCATGTTCTTAGCTCACCATAAAGCCTGTGGTCTGCCAGTACCGACACCACCACCCCATTCACCAGACGATGAGGTTCACTGTATTATTTTATGTTATCTTAAATGAAAAGGTTTAAGTTCTTTATTATTACCATGTTCATCATTATGATAGCAGAGACCAACAGATCTAACTACACAATATTATTACTACTGGAAGTTAATCACAAAGAAATACAAAGGCTGACTGAAAAGTTACCCACTTGAAATTTCTTATGTTACCTAGTGTTCTTGAGAAACAGCAACCCCAAGGAAATTATCTGTGCAGTAGAGCATCAACAAAAGAAATTTGTAGACATGAGAACTAAAAAACCTGCAGCATGGATTTTTTTCCTGTCTCCTGTACGGAGACCTCCATCATAGACTGAGATCTCCACAAAGACCAGCAGGTAAATAAAACAAATGTTTTCTCTTCTTCTTTCAGAACTGTTTATCATTATTAGGAATGAAGCCAATGCTATGTCCTTTTAAAAGATCTTTTACCAAATATAACTAAGACTTAGCAAGGTCAAGAATTCTGTGGTATAAGAAAGTTTAACAGGGCAATTGTTCCAAATTCAATTAATACTTGCAGAATGCTCTTAAAAGTACATTTTCGAACCGCAGTTTTGCATTGAACAAATGAAACTGTTCATTTGACCACTCTTCCTGGTCAAACAGCCTATAGCAGATGATACTCACTACAATGTCACTCTTACCTGTCTTCTCTTTGATCCTTACCCATAAGCTCTCAGTTGGCTCCTCATCCATCCCCAGGCAGAGCTCCATGCATTCTAGCTGTAGTCTCACATAAAGGGAAACTCCCCCTCCTTATATTCCCAGCCTGACTTTCCTAAAGGCCCTGTACCCCATGTACCCACCATGTCTCCATGATCGCAACAAGACTGTGGCCCTGCAATGGCACACAGATTTTTAACTCGTTATGTTTATTCCCCATGCTGCATGCAACAGTGTGCACTCGCTTCAGAGAGGCACCTCAGCATGCCGATTTCCCAGAAAGGGTTTGGAGATTTTCTCCATAATGATGCTTGGTAGACACTTCCTCACTTACATGCAAATCCCAGAGATGACACCACTTAAGACCCGTTTTCTTAAATTTGTGATCCCTTTCTGTCACATCACTCCAGGCACTTTGCTTGTCAACCCTGTCCATCACATTCTCACAGGACCACTGGTAAATCTGTCCCTTCCCCATTATTGCTAGTTTTAAGTGTTATTTAGTAACTCCTAACAAAATAAATATATTGAAACTCCTAACAAAAAAACCCTGAGGTTACATCAGAGTCCAAATGGGAGTCAAAAGTTTTCTTGAACCAATTTTACACTGATGTCATACTACTAATTTTAGGGAGACAATACAGTCTCAGATGTGCAGGAAGTCCACTGTCATATGTAGCCTGACACATTGTCCTGGTTTCGGCTGGGATAGAGTTAATTGTCTTCCTAGTAGCTGGTACAGCGCTGTGTTTTCAGTTCA
>JAVKLA010000030.1:18434833-18451242 GCA_034782735.1 Sagittarius serpentarius | reverse complement strand
TGCCCAGAGAGGTGGTAGAAGCCCCATCCCTGGGAACATCCAAGGCCAGGCTGGACGGGGCTCTGAGCAACCTGATGGAGTTGAAGGGGTCCCTGCTCACTGCAGGGGGGTTGGACTTGATGACCGTTGATGGTCCCTTCCAGCCCAAGCCATTCTATGATTCTGTGATACTTAAAGAAAGGCAAAACGCTGCCTGGTATGTGAGGAGTGAGGAAGAAAAGATATGCAAAACAACCCTTCAAGCACCAAGGTGAGAGGAAGAGGGGGAAGGACGTGCTCCAGACACTGGAGCAGGTATCCAGACTGCAGCCTGCAGAGTACCCCACACTGGAGCAGGTGGATGTTCTCTGAAGGAACTGTGGCCCATGGAGAGCCCACACTGGAGCAGATTTATCCTGAAGGACTGCAGCCCATGGGAAGGAGCAGGGGAAAAGTTTGAGGAGAAAGGAGCAGCAGGGAGGAGCTGTTGTGGTCTGACCACAGGCCCCATTCCCCATTCATTCCGCTGCAGGGGAGGAGGCAGAGGAGTTGGGAAGGCAGGAGTGAAGTTGCGCCTGGGAAGAAGGTTTTGGGGGGAAAGTGTTTTATGGCTCTTTATCTTTGTTTCTCACCATCCAGATCTATATTAATTGACAATAACTTACATTCATTTTCCCAAGTCAAGTCAGTTTTACCCATGATGATAATTGGTAAGTGATCTCCCTGTCTTTAACTCAAGCTTTTCCACCCCATTTTCTCCCCCTGTCCTGTTGAGGAGGGGCACTGAGAGAGCAGCTGGGTGGGCATCTGGCAGCCAGCCAAGGTCAACTTACCACAGTATGGTTACATTATGAAGAATTAAAAAAAAGGAAGAGAGCAACAGGAAATTAGTGATTAAAATACTGTATTTGGAATATAAAAGTTAATAATTAGTAAATATTTATGGCCAGCCATTATAATGTTTAATTTGAAGTAGAATTAGGTTGTAGAAATGTGTAAGCTTTCACAGAAGTTTAAGCATGAAAGTGTGTCAGATAAAAGATATTCTTCTAAGGAAGCCTCAGCTCTTACACTAAAATACTTGAACAGTTAGAATGCATTATTTGAAAAAGCACTGTAAAGATGAATCACATAGAACTGTTGAGGGTTTGTTGGTTTTTTTTGTTTTTTTTTTTTTTAATTTAACCATTTATAGAGGAATTGTAACTTAAAATATCTTTTGGAGAGTATTTGGAATAGCACAAGTAACTTGAGATAAAAGTGGAGGAGTTATCTTTAAGACCTTAACAGTTTTGTCTACCATGGCTAAACAGTATTTCCTTAGATTTACAGTATTACAAAAATACTATATTGCTACTTAAAGCTTTGGATAGTTACCCCATCAATAAGATGCTGTAGCAATCTGGATAAATGAATAACGAACCTGCCCCTTAACGATTAAACAAAATGTCTTTAGGAATGAAAATGAAGTACTAAGGTAGTTTAAAAAAAAGAAAAACACATCTGTTTGCAATAGATCACAGTAGTGCCAAGCCTCTAGCTGTGAAATTGTTATGGTTTAACCCTAGCCAGCAACCAAGCACCATGCAGCCGCTGGCCTACTCCCCCCCACCCACGCAGTGGGATAGGGGAGAGAAAAAAAAAAAAAAAAAGTAAAAATCGTGAGCAGAGATAAAGACAGTTTAATAAGACAGAAAAGAAAGGGAAATAATAATAATAGTAATAATAATAATCTATACAAAACAAGTGATGCACAATACAATTGTTCACCACTCACCGACTGATGCCCAGTTAGTTCCCAAGCAGAGATCCCCACCAGGCCAACTCCCCCAGTTTATATACTGGGCATGACATCCCATGGTATGGAAGACCCCTTTGGCCAGTTTGGGTCAGCTGTCCCAGCTGTGTCCCCTCCCAACTTTCTTGTGCCCCTCCAGCCTTCTTGCTGGCTGGACATGAGAAGCTGAAAAGTCCTTGACTTAGTCTAAACATGACTTAAGACACTGATGTTTTCAGTTGTTGCTATCAACATTATTCTCATCCTAGTTCCAAAATACAGCACTATACCAGCTACGAGGAAGAACATTAACTTTATTCCAGCTGAAACCAGGACAGAAATATCCAACAGGCTGTAACTTAGGTGAGAAAACTGCAGTCCATTATCTTCTCCAACTTTTCCCACCACTTGAATTGCCTTTGGAAAATTCTTACGGATACAACATGAAGTAGAAAAGGTGTACTGCGTTATTTGGGCTGACAGATACGGAAAACAGATTTGCAACTTACTTTCTAATGAAGTAACTCAGTTTGCCTTCAGGAGAAAACCACCTCTAAATGAAGTAGGGCCACTGTTTCTAGCTATGGTGAAATAGTAACTAAAATTTTACTACAGAGACATCTGTTATTGCGGGCTGTTGGTCTGGAGTAATGGAGTATTGTTTTTCTTTGGGGGTGGTAGGTTTTGTCATATGTTCAGCTGAAAATGTTACACGTTTAGTGTAGGTTACACATTGTGCAGAGAATTAGGGTACTGTGAAGAAAGGTAAACTCAGTAGTGTATGAACGTACGTTTGCTTACTACATGTATTGTAGTTATGAGGACTCATTACTACAAATTATATGGCATCCAGAACCTAAATTATAGAGGAAAGCATAAATTTGAACAAATTAGTTCCACTTCTAGAAAAATTTAATCTGTATTCTTATTATGCACTTATACAGGTATCTGTCATCTCCAAGGACTCAGAAACTGATTCAGGTACGTGTTAAACAATAAGCATAATTGGTAGCTTTCACTGTTTCCCTTAGCATTTTGAAATAAACCACTTGACAAAAAAAAAAAAAAAAGAAAAAAAAAAAAAAAGAAAAGCAAGATTAACACCTTGACCTGCTCAGCAATTGTTTGCCCTCCCTAAAGTCAGGATGCAATACAAGCTATCGGAAGATCATGCTGTTCTCCTATTATCCTTTTACTGATGCAAGAAATGTGCCAAATGCTGCATTCCAGAGTTGTCATCCAAAGTGAGACAAGGTCTTTAATACATGACATCTAGCTTCCTGCCTCTTTTCCTACGCTCTCTGAATAGCTGATGGACCTCAATGCCAGAAGTATGTCTAAGGCACTAGATTAAGCAACACCCCCTTAGAAATTATGCATTGGTTAGCACATGCCCTCCAAAACTGAAGCTGAAGAAGCCTCCTGTGGAGCAGAAGGAGTATTATTTGTAGTTCTAGACCTGAGCATTAATCACAACGAGGTCAGACACACAAGCAAACCCTATACATTTAAATGATTCAAAGCAATCAAACTGAGCTTGTAACACTATGTTTTTAGCATGGTTATTCATGCTTCCCCTCATATAGTTTGTCACACTTGCAGGCTTGTTTTGGCTTTGAATACAAGTCCTTGCTAGCAGTAGTGGGTTTTCCCCATGTGATTGTACAGCATCTCCCACCAAGAATTTCTAATGCTGACTGGGCAGGTGGGTCACCACCTGTAAATTTGGTTTGCATAGCACAACAGGATGTAGGAAATGAGGATAAAAGCAGCAACTATCCTCAGTAAAGGTCATTTGACAGCTCATAAAAGAACTCCAAGTAAAATTTTTGTTTTAAAAATTCAGGTTTTGGTAGAACAATTTTTTCTCAGTAAATATTTCACCTCAATTCAGTTGAAAACAGAAAAATTTTTTCCCCAAATGACCATTAAAATAGCAATCACTGACTGAAAACAAGCACAGATGGAATTGTTTGGAGCAGCTGCAGCCAACCCTTCTTGCATTTTAACATGCATGAACAAAGTATGTACCTCATGCACTTGTGAATGATGCAGAAAGGGAGCATCAAAAAAACCAATTAATGCGGTTTGGTAACCTGGAAATACAGAATCTAACGAACACCATCTATCAATACTGTACATTTTGCTTGAATATTGTGAATAATAAATGCACTAATGTGTCACCAGAATTAGTACTCAGACTGCAGGAAAAAGATCATTTTGGATGTTGAAGGACTGAGTGATTGAGGGGATCAGTAACCACAAAAAGCAACCAGAAACAGTCTATTTGAATATTCTGAACATCAGATAAGGTGAATAAATGGTCTTAGCATAGTTCTCAAGGTGCAAGAGCCCGCGCCATAAAACTGTTAGCATTAATTGATTCTTTTACTGGTATTCTCAGCAGAAAGGTCACATAATGGGAATACTACCAGATCTGAAGCACATCACAGAGGCCTGAAGCTTATACAGATCCTGCCTTTGCTGTGCCCTGACTGAGCTACAGATTTTATTCTCAAAGGTTGTTAATTTGGAACTTTCTGTGAACACTAAAACTTAAAAATATTTGCTAGTGTCTTCTACCTATAAATCTAAAAATAGAAACTTGGAAGGGAAAAAAAAATCATTAAAATTTACTGTTGGCTTCTACTGTTAAAGGAAAGTATAACCAACAGAGAGCGGAAGGAGGATGAGTAATCCTGGCACATCTTCTATATTTCAGTTCCCTACATCCTTTCTTGTTTGCCTAGATATCACATAAATTTAGGAATTTACTGTTTTCAAAGGTATATAGCAACTATTGAATTGTATGAGCAACATAAACAAAAGGCCAGGTTCTTCTCTGGTGCCCCTGAGCGCAACCTGACATGCTCTCAGAAATCTGAATCCCACCCAACATCAGATTTCAAGTCAGAGAAGCATCAGTCATTTATGACATTAATTAGGATAAGATTACTGCTATTCTAAATATTTCCCCAAAAAGGGGCAGCCTGTGAGTGGTGCCTGCAGGAACTGGATATAGATTTCAGGATCCCTCCTCCTGTCCCTGTGGGAGGATGCTGCTGGCGCACACATGCATGTTCATGTACTGTCCGTGTAGGCAGCAGCTCCCACCCATGGAGCAGCCTCCCTTCATACGGCCACCCACCCTCCCTCTTCACCTTCCCTCTCAGAGCTGCCATCCTGGTGAAGGGGAGCCCAGCGGACCAGGGGAGGGGAAAGGCATAGTTCAGTCTGGCTGCTGTGCTGGGCATAGGGAGGGAAAAGAAATGGCAATATAAAGGTTGCTCTTCTGTTCTGGATGGAAGATAAGGGACTGCTAGGAAGTAGGAGAGGCTGGGGACAAAGGCTACCACTGAGCTGGGCACGTACGGCTCAGCCCAGCCCAGGCTTCCCACTGGCAGTGGCGGCAGCAGCAGCAGGAAGAAGCTCGACCTGTACCTGTGCAGCCAGACATTTTTTATACAAATATCGCAAAGCTGTATTAAGCCTTCTGTTTGATACGCTGTAGGTTTTCCCTCTGGGCCTACCGAACATTACATCAATCTATGCATTCACAGAAAGTCGAGTCCTCTAGAAGGAGGACACTATTGCATTTGGCCCTTCCTACCGCTGAAAGAGACATGTGGCCTGCTGAGAAGGCTGCGCTGGCCTCCTCCCTAGGCAAGGACAGTACTTGAAGCTGGTACCTCCAGAAATGTTTATGAGAGACACAGATTAGACATGAGGAGCATTCACAAAAAAGCTTCTGAGAGCAGAACGCAAGCTAGATAGTAATTCTCATACCCCATTGTTTAGGTTCTCCTGTATGAAGTAGATATTGATCTCAAATGTGAAAAACAGTATTGTGACATGGATATTGAAAGATGCTTTCTTGCAAAAAGGGAGCAGGCGGTAACTCATACTACATGAGGTTGTTTGTTAGCTTGGAACGGTCACATGAATTGTTCATAAATGACCTTCAAATGCTGTTATTAAAAAATTCAGAGGACAACGCTTGAAAAAGTGAGTAATCTTAAAAAGATAATTAAAGTGTTCTATATGTTATCTATTGGTTATTATTTTCCAAACTTCAGAGGTATTAAAATGTTAATTAATCTTAGAATGGTTTTATATGTAAATGAGCATTTTTCAGTCCATTTCTTCTGATCTCTTAAAAAAAAAAATATGAGTGGAAGTTGATGAATAGAAACCAGCACTTCCACTGAACAAGCAGTTCCTTCTCCCTCTGTCCACTGCCAATTTATTGACAACTTTCATTTTACTTTTTCTATTTTATTTTATGCTAGATTAGTTCCAATGCATGACGCAGCCATCAAATGTTTCTACTGCTGCACAGAAATGGAGAAAAGACGTGTATTGCTGTTTAAATGGCAGTGACACATTGACAGCACATGGCACTCCAGCCTTCCAATCAAATACTAGCTCGACTAAAGAGACCAATTATCCAGGTGCCATATCTCCATTGAGCTTAATTGATATCATTCCACATCCCCCTTCCTAAAAAAAATATTACTTTAAGGAACAGTGAGTTAGGATGGAGCCAGAATAAAAACTCCAGTCCTGGAAGAAGCAATAAGCACCAACATGACAGAAGCATTGCTTTACCTTAAATACCCCCAGCTTCCTTAATCCATATCATGAAGATTTCTTCCTGTAGCCTTCAACAGCTAGAATCATGGAGTAACTTATCCAGTTTTTGTAGTCAGCCCTAAGCCTATGCTGTCAAGTTTTATCCACTGAAAAATAAGTTTTCGAGTTACAGGTTTTCTGTTGGTATTTTTTTTTCTTTCCTTTTTTAAATTGGGAAGCACATATAATGGTTTCATCATAAAAAGTCTGCAGTATAATACACATCAGCATCAGTTTTCACAAGGGATATGCATATGTCTGCAAGTGAAACTGTGTCCTATAGACTGTTGATTACAGATTCAGACTGCTTTGTTTTAGGATAATAATCATAACTGCTATAACTACAAGGACGAGAATCATTCTATTAAAATAAATGCACTCTATTATAAATGCCAGTGTCACACCAGCAAGGTCTGCATAAAATACAAAACTGCTGACAAGAAGGGTTAAGCAACCAAAATATATCAATGCTAAGTCTCAACATAATTGTTTAAATGTCAGCTGAACCTTAGAGGACTACCTTTCCAAATCTTAAAACTAAATATGATTTATAGAAAAAAAGTTAAATATCAATCTCTAGACACAGCATAATGTTTTAAAAGGCTGGGTTTAGAGATAATTAACTAAGGATCCTTTTGAGAAAGGTTATAAGACTCAAGTAGCACAGTCAACATTTTGAATGTTATTAATCCCAAGATTTTAAGCTATTTAAACACTTAGATCTCATTTAAATACCCTCTCTTATATGTGATTTGCCACATTAGCAAGGTCATTTGACAACAATTTTACACAATTGATGTAAATTACATGTCAATGGCAGATGAAACTCTACTTCCAACTATGTGATTAAAGCCAAAAATGAAAAGAAAGAAAGTGTCCCCAAATACATTAAAAGCCGGAGCTTAATATTCTCAAGGTATCCCTGTACCCTACAACAGTGTCTCAGAGTCCTAAACAGGTATTTGCTAATAGCTGAGTATGATTTGTAACTGAGCCTGTCAACATATATGCACAGACATGAACGCATATGTACATACCCATAAAATAATGTTAAAAGTATCATCAGCTTATAATGTCAATTATTTGAAAATCACATTTGTGCAATCTGAATTTAGTCCTCATGCTTATGGTACTCTCTTTAACAGTTGATCACAAGCATGAAAAGCTAACGAGTCCCCTACCTCCTCATTCAATGCACAGCTTGGATGGAAATCATTTCTGAAAAACTTCAATTTTTTATTTCTCTTCATTTTCTATGTGTAGTTCTAAGTATTATTAGTGGCACACTCTTCAAATGCTGTTCTAAAAACAGAAACAGAATTCACACATTTCTACTATATGGTGGCTTCCCAAATACCAATTTATTTTCCCAGCCTTTCACCCCTATAAATTGATGGGGAAGTATTTGGTATTATATACATTTTAAAGAGGGGTTACTGGATCACAGGGAGTTTAAGGTCGAAAGTATCAATTGATTTTGCATGTCAAGTTTGAGAGGTGGCTAGAAACTGATTTTTCAGCATTTCCAGCATTAGATAGCACTTTAATGTTTAAAGTATGGCTTTATTGACTATGATTTAGCTCTGATTCATAAACACTTCTGCACATAAGACACCAGAGAAATGAAGAACCTTGTAAGCAAGTGAGAAAAGTTGGGTTGAAGTGATCTGATAGCATAAAATAACATTACATGTCATAGATAGGAGTAAACTCCAGTTTTCCAAGGCAAGATCCAGCTGCATTCATAGTGAGACCTTCCTTTTTTTCCTGCAATCTCCTGCCTCATTCGAAATTCCCCAGTGAGAAGGCATAATAGGTCTGAGGAAGAGTAATGGCCTTCTTGCCCTAATTAACCCACAGAACAGTTCCACCCTGAGCACTGGCTGGGACAGGATCCTGAGAAAAAAGCTGGATGTGATCATTGACTTTTGTCTGGATCACCATACACAGGCATGAGAAGTAAGTCAAGCATCCAGCCCTCCAAAAGAACTCAGCTAGCTTGCAGCCTTGCCCTTGCCACCTCAGACGTACACAGATTTCTTGTCCTTCTCACAAACCCTGCTGTCCCTCCCCTTCTCCAGCGTTACCAGTAGAAGATGCAACTTAGACCTGAAAAGACTAGCAAGCATTAGGCAATTCAGATCACTGGACAAGTTGTGTAAAACAAAGTGGTTTTAAAGAGATTACACATTGTATATGTTGTGGCTGGCATTAAGAAACAGCATTCAGGAAAAAAAAAAAAAGTGTAAGAGAAACAAATGTAGGGAAGCTTTACTAGGACTTTGGGGAATATCAAGAGAAATGGTTCAAGTTACCACACTCTTCTATTAACAGGACTTACGAAAGCAAATAGCTGCCCCTCCAAAATGGCCAGAGTCATCAAAAACCTGAGGGTAAAGAGAATAAAATGAGGGAAGGTACAGACTAGCAGTCTATATCAGAGATTTCACTCTGAAAACTGTAATGTCCCTCAAACCTTACAATCAAACCAAAGTGCCAAAAAATTACATAGAAAAGATACAATACAGTTACACTTCTCAAAAACTCAGTAAGACAGACCTTACCAATACATTATAGTAAATATACAGGAAATCTGTTGTCTGAATTAAAACTCTTGATATGGTGCATCGTAAATGATGATGAATGGTGGTTAAATAAAAAGAAAATAAAATTGCAAATGTAAGCTAGTAGGCTTTGTAGGAAAAGAAATTCTTCTATGATCTTCTCTTTTTGCAAATCACAGGAAAACAAGTGCAGAGTAGTTGAACCATGAAACTTCCCCTTGATTAATCAACAAGAGAAACAGCTTTCTTACTTAAATACACCCTAAATTCCTACAATTGCTTAGTCAGAGCTTCTAATCAGACAATGAGCTTAGTTCAAACAAACTGTAGAGTCCTCGTTTGTTTGTTGGGTTTTTTTAATTGGATTGCAGGGAGCTAGCAGACGAAATGCTCTAAGCCAGAATCAGAAGGTTCTTGGGTTTAGGTTCAGTTACTTTTCAGAGATATAGGTCAAACCTCTCCAATTCTTTTTGTTCCTTTGCTTGCCTGCCATGCAAGCATAAAGAAGTATCAAGGTAAGACAGAAAGGCTGACATTCACCCAAATACAAAGCCCAGCTACTTTTCAAGTAAATCGTCAAAACAGGCTGTCTAATCCCCGTTCTGGTCACCTGCAGAAGGGTGAACCCAAGGCATTTCATAACACTAAATGCACTAAAATGCACCAGTTCATCTGATACAATACCAGAGACAAAAATTCAGGCTTCTGTCTTAATTCTCTCTGTATATACTTAAGGAGGCAAGAAAACTAAGATTTGAAAAGGGAAAAGTATCCAAGAGGAAAATGGAAAGGAAGAAAGAAGGATGTTTTATTCAAATACTAGTGTAATATTTTTTAATTATCTTAGAAGGCAGAGCTAAGCAAAGCATGAGCCTTTCTGCAATATGATCCAGTATTGCACTTACTGTTGCTTTCACTTGAGTCTATGAAGTTAAAACTATTGCTTTATTTATTAGCTGTGGTGGATCTTTTCCTGCAGAGTGTAGTCTTAGAACAAGAGGTGAAAAAAATAAATCACTTAAGGAGTCTTCACTGCTTATCACTACACTGAGCATCTAATTCATTCAGGTGACATTAGAAATGACATTCTGGCTTTTGTCTACAAACCCATGCAAATTTCACTGGTCTTGACCAGGCAGCCTTGAATACGCAGTGTGATACATCAAGCAGTAACCATGATGAACCAAAGTATTTGCACTTTCAAGTAACTGGATTCTCTTGCTCTTTCTGTGTAGTAAGATGTTTCCAAAGTCACATCATGCTGATCTATGCCTAAATACAAAAAGTTCCCAAGTGGGTGGTCCCTGTCCAAGAGGATATGCAGACTAGAAAACTACACCCAGCATCACTGAACCAGAGATTTTCAGGACATTCAGTTAATCTTCATTGCTTAACTCAGCCAAAGAAACTACAAAGGAAAAATGGGCCCTACCTATAGCCCCTTAGGGATCTCCATATATCTTCCAAATTTTACCTCCTCCTCTCTGCTGGGAGGTGGAATGATGCCCGAAATGCCAGAGGGCCAGCTGGTATCCATGATCTTTTTCCTTCTTCCCCAAATCTGAGTAACTCTTTTCTTTTAGGGATACAGTCTTAGTTTTGTTCAACATGTAGGAGAACAAATTAAGAGCGAGGAAAATATCTGTGACCACTATTTAAAGCTAGAAAAGAGAGTGAGAAATTCTTACTCTCACCATTCTACTGCAGGTTCGCTATCTCTGGGCACTTTGCCAATGTGCAGGACTACACTTATATGTGACATAGCCTTGTGTTTCAAACAGATTAGTAGCCAAAATCAAAGCATCTGGTGTTGGCTGTGCAGAACCACTCTTCTTAATTAGTTTAATATTTTATACCAGCACATATTTCATGTGTCTTAGCCTACTAATCCACCATTATACTCCGTGATGTTACTGATCTGTGTTCCTCATTCATCCATTCACTGTGACTGAAGGACATCAGTTTTATTGGTTAGTGTCCACAGTCTTTTCCCGATGGAGATGGAGGAATGTAGACTGACCATGTGACATCATAAATCCATAGGCATTAGTGATGATGTATATCATTTTCATGCTTGTGAGAGCACTGACATTGCAGTATTACTCATTGATAATGATCCATCTTTCCAGCATCTGCAACTCATTTCTGTGGAATATTTGTCTACATCAGCTTTTCCCACTAACTAGAATAACTGATTTTATTTTTTCCAGTTTTCACCTTTTATTTTCAAAGTTGCAAACATTTTGGAGACTACTGAACAGATCTGTCTTCAGCCAGCAGCCTCAGCATATTGACCAATATTCGTTTGGCTTCATGTCTGCCTGCATCACAGCTTTCATTTTACACTTGATGTGCTATGAGTCTCCCTCTGCATATGTGACCATGTGGGGTTTGATGATAGCACTTTACCAATTACTGCTCACAGCTGCAGATCTTTCCCAATGGCATTTTCTTGATGCATAGCATTTTATGCTCTTTTTCAGGGCATGCCTCACACTGGTTGTGTTGCAAACATGTTAGTGGAAGAACTAACTGGCATGACATCCCAATTTTGGCTAATATTTCTGCAGACCTTTGCCAGTTGCATGACTTTTTTTATTTATAGCAATAGGAGTATATGTCCTAAAGGTCAAGAATAGGTATGAGAAAGACAGGAATGATCTGTAAGCAATACCTACCTGGTGAACTGGAATTGCCACTACTGCCTTTACAGTGAAGCAATATTGAAAGGGGCAGAAGAGCCTCAGCTTTTCCAGAATTTACCAGCCTATTTTTACACTGGTCTGCAAGGTTTCTCCACAGCCACTAGATGAAGTGTATGGGGGAATGTCAGATGCTGGCCTTGACTGATTTCTGCTGAAAAATTCAAAGTATTTAAGGACTTTGAGGACAGATCTTCAGAGCTTGTGAAGAGGTAGCACTCCTCAGCCTGTTCCCAGCTTGACTCTTCTCTCAGTCCTCCTTTGCTCCTCTTTGCTGCAGAGAGTATTCTTTGCCTCACAACTGGATTGCACAGATATCTTGACTCCCTGCTTCTGAGCAGATTTATGTTAGCCATTTCCAGCCATTGCTTTAGAGTATAGCTGGAGGTTTAACACAAGGGACATAACGTATGTTGTCCCTGGCTTTCCAGCCTACACGTGAACAATGAAGGCAAAGCTATATCCTGGTATGTGTTTTTCTCCTTCCAATAGTCAGATATCCTTACACATTTACATCCGCAAAGCCCATGTTTTCTCCCACCAGAGGAGCACTAATTCTGTCTGTCTCAAAGCAGGTTGTAGAGGCATGTACAGAAGAGCTCTCTGAATATGCATGGTGAAAGCGCATAGAAGAAACACATGTGAATGGTCTGAATTTTCATAATGAAGCAGTAAGAGTACAGGTTGTGATGTAATGCATAAATTCACAAAGAAGACAAGCCATTGTTGGAGAAACTATGGATATGCAAAAATAAAATTGACAGGAAGTTTTATTCTGTCAGAGAAGACCATTGACACAATATGTTATGGAAGAAAATGCTTCCCTAATGCAGTTAATGTGGCATTATCCCAGATGTATCTAAATTGCTTTCATTATTGTACACCACCCAGCCTGAATGCTCCTATTCTGCTGTGTTCTTACTGTCTGTTTGGGTTGGTTTTAACTGGCAGTCTGAGAGACCAAGAAATACAAATTAAGTTCTCAAACACATGTAGATGTTATATAAGCAGGTGTCTCAGTCTTCTCTTGCTAACAAATGAGAATGTTTTTATATCAGCTGGATTTGAAGAATCATTTAGATAGTTATTTGCAGACCATTCAAGGTAGCTGGTGGTTCTTATTGTTCAGTATCTGAGTATTTCTAAGTCCGAGATGTGTATTTTATAGTATCAAGGGAAGTAATGATCTTCTATGAATCCCTCTTTAAGTACGTTACACAAGTTCAAGTACATACAACCTACAGCGGAATAAAAATTTTCTGTCCCATTTTGTTTCAACTCTGCTGCTTCCTTTTTCATTTTCATAGTAATTTTGTTTCAGCTGAAGCTATTGTGTTCAAATCTACTGCAGGAGGTGGTACAAAAGCTCTAAGAGGCATAGTGTGGAAAGAATAATTTATAGCTCAAAAAACAAGTAGCAGCATCAGCGTTTCAGCCTCTTGATACTGAATGGCTGAGGAGTCTGTTCAAATGGCATACTGCAAATCCTATCTGCTTGCAAACTCTTTTAACCTCTAATAATAAATCTGCTCTGAGCCTGGAGCAGTGGAAGGACACACTAAAAATTCAATAATTTCAGATAGAACGTAAAATTGGATCTTTACAAATGTTCATAGCCAATATTTTGCAAAAGCATGTGACTCCAGATCACTCGCTCTTACCTTTTCATAGTCCAGCTCCAGAGAGGCACAAAATCCTTCTGTAAGCAAGCCACCAGCTGAGAGGGGAGTTACTGGTGGTAGAAGTTCTTCTCCTTTTCCCTGTCTGCCCAGCTGCTTCGCATGCAGCTCTGGTTCAAAATCCACATTGGTGAAGCAAAGACACTAGTACCTCTTCATAGAGGTAAACTGGAAAAGAGGCAGCAAGAGGCATAGTAATAGGCTGCTGCTAGGCTGCTTTTTCCTACTAGTTTTTAAATTCCTCTTAGCATCTAAACCCAACAAAACAATCCTGTGACATGTTGCCTTTGATGCTCTCTCTTGCTACAGCATGCCTGACAATATATAGCATTGGCTCAGTCATTTACTTACCAGTGTCAAAATTGGGCCAGTTTCCCACCTGTTAAGTAGAGTTTCTTCACCTGCGTTACAGAGGAAATCTTGATTGAGTTGAAAAAGGAAATAACAGAATCACTACTGTATATTTATTTAGAGATAGAAACAAATATTGACCAATTCCAGTAGACTAGCATGTTCTAAATCTTGGTGTGAACATCAAATTTCAAGTCAACTCTAAATAAGCAATAAGGAATTTTAAGAAAAAAGTAGAATGCTGTGACAGAGGAGTAAGAAACAGACCCAGTAGTACTGCAGATATGGCAAACAGAAAAGAGTGAAAGATAGAAGAATGGGCAAAAGGCAGTTTATGAAGGACCATAATAATAATCCTATTAACCAGGTCAGATCAGTTTTTTTGGTTGCAGCATTTTGCCACCCATGGTTAATAGATGAGATCTGATCCACCACAAGTAAGAACATAAATATTTTCTTTGGATATTTTTAATGCAAAGTTTCAAGTATCTTGTTCTTTACCTGCAAGACTGTAGCCTCAGTTCAATTATTTACCTTTTTCATCTTTGTGCACTCATTTAAGTGAAACCCAGGTAAATGGACATGATGGCAACCCATAATGACAGCTGAAGAGTGAGGAAGGGTAATATGCCCTTTTACCCTTTATTTCTCAAACCCTTATAGATGATATAGTGGTTAGTTACCTCCCCAGATAATAAATAATCCTTCATACATTTCCTTATTATCCCATGCAGAGGATTTTGCTCATTTTGAAATCTTCTTTACCTGCAGAATCATTGGCTCTCCCTTTCTCCTTCAGATAGTAGTATTTACCAATTAAACCCCATGGTTTCCTTTATCTCTTTGGTCTTTATCTCACAGCACATCAGCTACAATTTGTGGCAAAGCAAGTATTTCTCCAAGGTTTTTCTCAGTTCTCTACCCTTTAAACAAACTCCAGTTCGCTAATGCTGCCAAAAGGTCTTCTCCCAGTTTGGAAAAAAAAGAGCACGAGAGTCAGACATCAGCAGGAAAGAATAATAAAGAGCTCATAACAACAGACCTGCAGGAAAGGAAACGCTAAAGAAAAAAGCCAGTGAGCACTACTTAAATTAGATGAAGGGTAGCAAAAGGTCTCCTGTTCTAACTCTTTATCCCCATATCTCAATGCCTTACGTCCTATTTCTGACATGGTCACATTCCTTGCCCAATAAAAAAGGGAGAAGATGAAAGAGAGACCGTTATTGTTACTGGTAGGTGTCTTCCCATTCTAATTCAAGAAATTGAACTGGAACAATTTAAAATATTAATTTGTCTGTTAAAATTTGAAATAGCTGTGAGGTATTTAGCAAGTGGCAGTAGCAATGCTGGATGGAAAAGTCTTTTAAAGCATCTGCCAGAAATGGAAGAAATAAAATGTTAGCACTTAAACTGTCTCCTTGAATCTTGATTGCCCTGTCATTAGTGTTTTGTGCCCCGAAACCATTTTGCACTTTGTGATTTTTTATTTTTTTTTAAACTCAGTTATTTAGAAGTGGCTATTGGCCTATAAATTGCCAGAATCTTAAACCGAATGGGAAGATTCTGAAGATACCATTAAAATAATGTATTTAGCATTTAAGGCCTATAAAGAAAGATTTAGTTGTTCCTTTCTCTTTTAGAAAATATTCTGATTTGTGCAATTAATTTCTATTGTAAACCTATGTGCAACCAATGTATAATCTCTGTAGTAACAGGGATTTGTACAATGAAGCACAACTCTCTCTGAAAGGGTTTGTTCTTTCCAAGCTATGAGCAGGTCATAGTAAAGCTCTGGGTTTTATGTCACTGGATAATAATTTAAACTTGAAAATAGTGTCACTTTCACTTTGGAGCTTAAAAGAAGAATTCAGAAAACAAATCTTTTTTACTTTTGGATTCTTATGCCCATTTAACTAGAAAATCCCCGAACCCGTATTACTGCAGAAACTAAGTACTTTTGAAAATTGTTCACAGACTTGGAGGACAAAAAGCTTGTAACTGAAAGAAGTCATTGGAACCTACCTACCAAAAGGAAATTATTATAACGTCCCAATTCTGAAAGCTGGTAGGCATATGCTTAATGAGAGATTTGCATTAGTTTGCTGGTCTGAATTTGACCCACAGACTAATTTGATCATCCTCCACTTTTTGTTACAAGAAATTTATTAGTGTAGGATGAAGGGGCGTTAAGTATTGACATTTATTCCTCTGGAGGTCTGGGATCCATTTTAAAAGACCCTGACGACTGACATTATCTACTGAGCCTGTTCTTGGACAATTATGTAGGATTGCCTCTCCAAAGTCTGTAATGAAAGTAGTGCTGAAACCCCACGACCGCAAAAAGCAGTTCACCAATTTTGCCCCAAATGTTAGAGTATTTTTAACTGAAGGAGGAGCTTTTTAAGGCTAACTTTTAAATTTAGAAAATTTTATGTTGCATCTATAAAGAAATCTGTTGAAACTAAACAACCAAGCAATTCAAAGCTTACCAAGAGTGTTACCTGATTTATTTCTGGTGTTGCATGCACAGGCATGCATGTATATATTATGGATTATATGAGATACTATGTATATTTATGAATATTCTGTATATTTACTGGAAGCAACACGATATTTCTTCTACAATTACAAAAAAATCTGAATACTTATTGTCCTGGTTTCGGCTGGGATAGAGTTAATTGTCTTCCTAGTAGCTGGCACAGCGCTGTGTTTTCAGTTCAGTATG
>JAVKLA010000030.1:18412044-18431869 GCA_034782735.1 Sagittarius serpentarius | reverse complement strand
GTCCTTGACTGAGTCTAAACACGACTGAGCAACAGCCGAAAACATCAGGGTGTTACCAACATTCTTCTCATACTGAATCCAAAACACAGCGCTGTACCAGCTACTAGGAAGACAGTTAACTCTATCCTAGCCAAAACCAGGACAGAGATATTGGTCATTTAGCTTAAATAAGTAAGTTTTAAATAGAATGAACCACTTAAAGTTATAATGTTGTGCGATTTATTATGCTGTTTTCTTAGCTTTACTTACTTAGAATGAGTAGCTAGATTTGCTGAAGCCTTAGGCTGCAAGCTGTAAACTTTCACTGAGATTTACTTAACGTGTACCTACTTAGTCAAAACAGGGGCCTCCAGAGCCAAGGTAAATCAGAAGATAAGGAGGCTTCAAGGCTACAACTGTCAACAGCACCTGCAACGTGACAAGATAATGAACAGCCTGTCTGGAGGCGGTGAAGGAATCCAATAAGGAATCAGAAGGTGTCAGGTCAGAATCACTATTGTGCCAAAGAGCATGTGCAAGACATGCGAAGAGAGTGTGAAGAATGCGTGAGGAGCAGGTGAATAGTCTGTAAAGGTGTAATTGCCCAGGGATTTCTTTGTTCCGGTCCTTTTTCCTTCCTTCCTTCCTCACCTCCTCCCTGCCCCAGTCTCTCTCTTGAGTTGATCCTGCTGCTGTACCACTCTAATAAATTATTTATTTTTATAAGACTTGGCGCCTGAAAGTCTGTTTCAGGAAACCGAGGGCTCAAACTTCAGAGCATGCTAACACCAGATGCATGGATGGATCAGTAAGTGACTGACAGCATGCTAAACTTTGAAATGCTAACTATGTGATATAAAGGATTGATTGTGTACATGTCATTCCCTTAGCCATAAACCATTGATCAAGTCTGGGACTAAGATTGGATCCAGCTGCACCTAGACTCCTCTCTGAGAAGATGTTTAGAAAGCAAGGAGGTCCATTCTGAACCTCATGACTCAATGGGAGGGTCTTCTTATCCTTTGAATCTGTTAGATATAAACCGTTGACCAGGTCTGAGACTAAAAGATTGGACCTAGCTGCCCCTAAGCTCCATCAGGAGTTTAGAAAGCAAGGGTGTCCATTCTGAACCTCGTGACTCAACCAGGAGAGTCTCGCTTACATTTTTGCACCTCTGATCTCTGCAAATCATGGAAAATCGATTCCAACTTGATTTTCCTTTGTATGTTTCTCCCATGCAGTAAGTAACAGAGTGAACGTACCCATCCAACTCTGTTAAGCCGTACTTTTACAGATTTTAAAAGGATCCTTAATCACTCATCCGTGACATGATGACTTGGGAAGACAAAAGCCATAACTCCCAATGTCCCCCCTTCCTCCCCAGCTTTAATTGCTGATCATGATGCTACATGGTGTGGGACGTCCCTTTGGTCAGTTGGGGTCAGCTGTCCAGGCTGTGTCCCCTCCCATCATTTTGTGCACCCCCAGCCTACTCACTGGTGGGGTGGGTGAGAAGCAGAAAAGGCCTTGGCTCTGTGTAAGTCCTGCTCAGCAGTAACTGAAACAACCCTGTGTTATCAACACTGTTTTCAGCACAAATACAGACCACAGCACCATACCAGCTACTATGAAGAAAGCCAACTATCCCAGCCAAAACCAGTACAATGGTACATTGGAAATTGAAGTGTTGCTTCAAATTCCATTTCTTTAGATTCTCTGTCTTGTCATAAGACATCTTGAAAAAAAAATCTGGAATATTTGATAAATGGCAGTGTATAAATAACAAATCACTGGTCAGTCGGGGGAATCTAAATGCTATTTCCAGAAATACAGAAATGCGTTGTTTAAAATAATTTATTTGGGCCATTCGTGTTAAAAACACTTTCTCCTGACTAAGAATCAGAACCAGTGATGCACAAACCTGCATACCTAAGTTGGACAGGTGGGCTGAATATTCAACTAGAGAAGTGACCATCTGAAAGTGCACTAATAGGAGTAATAAATATATGACGACTATGCAAAGAGCCACACGTATGGATATGGATGATGATTAATAATCAAATAGCATAAAATATAGAAATACATAACAGAACAAGATGACTAGTCATTTTTTTACCACATCAATAAAACTAATTCATATTTTGCAGGCTATTCTTAGCTGAATTTTAGCTAAAAGAAACCAACAAATATGAGAAGAGATATTGCAAATGGCTACAGCAGAATAAATTAGTAATAGCTCTCCCCAGAAGACTGGTCTTCTCTCATTTCTCTCCTCAGAAAGACGACTTCTGGTAAGAGTCTACGGATTTTAACAAGGAGCAAAATAGAGGCTTTGAAAACCAGTACAATTTCAAAGGGAAAGAGAGCCTTTCTGAAGTTTTCCTTTTTAATCAACCTGTTATGTGTTACAGAGGACACATTTTTCCTCTATTAAACTTTGTGGGATGTGGATTAAAAAAATGCAGCAGAGAGCTTTGTGCGAAGAGCACTGCACTTGCTTCCCTACACCTAGCCTTTAAGGTTGCCCTGTTGCTTGGCTGAAGAACCACTCCTGAAAAAGGATCATATCAACACCAGCACCAGTTTTCAGCATAAGCTGTATGGGCAGCTGCTGAGACACCCCCCGCCCTAGACTGGGAAGGGTGACAAAAATCACGGTTTTAAGACCTTCTGGGTCTGATGTTGACTAATGCCAAGTGCTCAGCTCAGCAGTGGCCACAGGATAGATCCCTAGCACTCTCCTTTCCAGCAGGTCAGGGACAACAGAGGGAATAAAACCCTGGGCTGAGTAACACCTGGCTCTAGGTCAGTCTGGCAAAGAGCAGGGGCAAGGACAACGTGACCAGGTGCATAGCAGGCATTTTTGGACGCTACCTTGAAAAGTGATGTGTGGGGAAGCTATCTTGTCTACATAGCAAAATGATTTTTCCATCCTTCTCCAAGTATTTCATCTTGGTCATGGGGGCGATAAAGGCAGTTTAGCCTAAGCCACTGAGAAGTCTGAAGACAGTCTTCACAAAGAAACACAACCTGCATGGAGCCCCACTGAAATCCATACATGCATGGCATCCACTTTTTGTACATTAAAAAAATACAGTGTAGCTGCCTAACCCTTTTCAAATCATGACAGTTTATGTATCCAGATAGAAGCTGTGTATCTGTGTTTGAGAATTTGAACTTAAGCCATTTCATATCACAAAAAAATCTGTTGTAAACTAGGGCAAGTAAAAATTGTGCAATGCATGAGCAAAGATTATTCTCTGAATAAGTTTAATATTATTAATATAAATCCTGATCATATATTTTTGTAGTAAGAAATAAATGTACAGCCAGCTATCAAACAATTGGATTATTATGTGTATATATATGTAAAACTTAAACAGGAATTTTTTTTAAAAAAGGACAATGGGAAACAAAAATAGTGAGCAGGTTATACTGCCAACAGTCTCATGGCTGTGTGATTAGAAGGCCAATACGCCTGTAGCAGCAAAAAAGTATATATTGTGAGAAATTATAGAAGGTGTGTTGTCATGTCAGCCCCCTTCATGCAGTGAAATGTCACTGATCCTGCTGTGGAAGAAAGCTGACAATTTCTATATAAGACTGATTGACAGCACATACGCTGTTGGACATCATGTCTGGTGTCAAAAGACCAGTGGAAAAGCAAACAGCTGTAGCACTATGATTTTAGAGCCAAGGGCAAAGCAAAGTCATGTCCAGCTTTCATGAGAAATGGCATCTGCAACATTTCATTACATATTAATAACCCTTAGTAACCCGTGTTATTAACTGCGTTAATAACTCCTTCTGAGACAAAGGACAGGCTTGGTTTCTGGCACGCCATTTAATCCTGCAGCTTTCAGAGTAACTATGGAGAGGCCAGAAGAAAATCTGGGGCTGTTAGAGTGGTTTACATAGGACAACTGAAAGAGAAAACAATAAATGTGAGCAACACATATTGTCATGAAGAACCTTACCATGTTCTTTACATCACCTTTCTATGGGGTTTGGGTGGAGGTATTTGATTTCACCTGTAAATCTCAGAAGAGTTTGCTCCCTCAAGCACGAAGGTCAAAGATTCTGTTTTGATGTACAATATGCTACATGACAGGCAACTCCACCAGAGTGAAATAGATGTAGGGAGAATCAGATCCTTACCCTTCAGTTGTCCGTGGCACTTGGGTAAAATATGGTTCATAATTCTCTTTGTACCTTGTTACTGTTCTTGAGAAATGTTGCAGAGCTCTGTCAGGCTTAGTCAAACAAGGCGTAAGAGTCCTTAAGCAGGACTCAATTACTGTTCAAGTGGAAGAATAGGTAACGGGACAACACTCATCAGTTTTAGAATAAATGATATTAGGTGCCAGATCTGAAAGCAAACCTTTGGGTTATAAAACAGAAGGAAGATTAAGGAAAGACACTCACAAAATTTCCAGTACTCCTTGGTATTCACTAGGTTAGAAATAAACAAAAACTTTTCACTGTATTTCAGGTAGAAGCAAAAGAGGAGGTGCACGTATATTTTACATTTTAAGTTATGTAGACTGCTTTCAAACTGGAAAAGGAACCATGGTTAGGGGTTTCCCAAATTATTATTGTATCCAAAATATTTTGTCCCTATGTAATTTTTATTAAGCTATGACTAAGAAGCAGCATTAATATGAAGTTTTATGAGTGCAGATGGGAAACTGAAAACACTATTCACTAATTTTATTCTACTTTAAATTAATCTTTAAATATAGGCATTGATACAAACATACATGAATGGAATCGTGCATGTACATTTTCGTAAATGTGCTTTTGGTAGTAACTTTTTCATAAGTATTGTTAAAATGTTTCAAAGCTATTTGGACGTTTGATTGTCAAAAGAAGCAATAACAAATAACGATTCCTAAACTGTTTGTAAAAGGAAGAGACAAAGTTGTAAGAGAAATCTAGTCTGTATTTCCATAATTTAATCCATGGTTACTAAAATAGAAGGTATATATTGCATGATTATTGTTTCTTATAAATATACTACAACTGAAATCCTCATCAAATCCCCCAAAATCTGGAATATAGTACATGAAGTAATCTGAAGTTCACATCTTGAAATACAGAAATAAATTATTTCAGAGGAATAGCTCAGCCAAGGTTAATGCAAAATAGTGGTGATCTGCAGAAACTCACAGCTAATTTTTGTGAATATAAGATTCTGAATAGAGGCAAGAAGAATGTTCGTTCAATCAATGCACAATTACACTGGCTCCGTAATCAGGTGTATTTGTACCTGCACTGTTTGTTCAAAAAGAATGCAGCTGCTGAGGGAACTAATTTATTTTTTAATGAATTCATAGTCATAACGCAGCCATGTTGCCAAGACTATATACTATACATATATGTATAAAATATATTCAAACTTTAGATATATATAAAAATGGTTGATATATATGGTTGATATATTTTTATATTTAAATAATGACATTGATAGAGAAACAAAATATAAAAGCTACATGTAATTTAAACACGTACATTTTACAATAATCAAATTATGAGCATAAACATATAAGGCCAAGTGTTTTGGAAAAAAAAAAAACTGGAAAAAAAGGTGTGAATTTAGAGGATCTTAGTTTCAAAGTAGCACAGACTCCTTTTTCCCTGTTGCTGAAGTTGTTACACTTTGCATGGTATAGTGAAGAATTCATTGCCTAAGCTGAGGACTGGATATGACCTTAGAGTCTAATGATCGGAACACTTAACCTAGGATGAGGGAAAGTGGGGTTCCAGTTCCTGCACTAATGAATGTTCATGTTCTGTATTCAATAATAATTGTACAAAATGCATAAATATTCATTGGTGTTGAGACTCTCTCCCCTTGCAGATGAGCGTTGTCATCCTCAGGGGAAAGTCCTGCTTCATTTTCTTTTCAGTGTGTGATTTGACCTCATAGTTTCTCTAGTGACTAAGTTGCAGAGGTTGCTGCTTTGGCCACTTTTCAGTTTACTACTCATTTAAAATGGGCTCTGTCAAAAGAGAAAATGCACACGGATTTACATGTACACTTTTCCTTAATATGTCTTTAGCTATTCCATCCCAGAAGGATACTGGACGTCCAATATTCTGTTGATCCTACAGTACTTTGGACATTTAACGTTACAGATCAAATTATAAGAGAGATCCAAATAAAGAAAAAGGCGGCACATCAGAGAAAATGTATTCCTGTGAGTGAGATGAAGACTAAATCAGGGTGTTCACACTCACTAAGTACATCTTGTATTTAATCTGTTTTCCACAGGAAGCAGTTCATTTTGTGAACTGCAAGAAAATTAATCTCGTGGATTAATAACTGGAGGTAAAACTGAAGTTAAAATTCCTAACTTTTTGTTATGTTCACAACCTATTTTTCTCTAAACATGTACAGAGAAAGCAAGTTTCAACTTTGCTTTTACCCTCTTCAGAATAGAGGTTTCTGAATGGCATGTTAACTTTAGCAGCAGGGTCAGTAACATTGCCATAATGATCAATAATGGTGTCTCACTTCTTTTTATTATTTTTTTTTATTCAGCAGCGTCACTCCCCATCCATTACATTTTTCACAAAAAAAGGTTTGCTGACTCTAGCAAGACACACAAAGGATCTTTGTGCACAGTTTATCAGTAGGACTCCTAAGAGATGCTGCAAAGCCTGAGAAAAACAGGATATTCCCCCTTCATGTTCAGTTCGTTTTAGCCTATTTTCTAGTCTCCCTTCCTGAAGATGTTGGAGTAGCTCCGTTAACTGATATCAACTATGTCTGCTTCTTTTATTTTGTTTAATCTGTCCCTAATCTCTGCTACCAACTGTAAAGTGTTCTGTGGTTGAGAGGAGCAAGTCTGAAAGAGGGATGGAGACGGTTATTTATGACAGCATACTTAATATTGTTCCCTTTGAAGTAAATGGCAGTTTTGTCATTTTGTGTAATAGAGGCAGGATTACACTAATTATAATTTTATAATCTCCCCATTAGAGAAGCACAACAGCAACTCCATTAAAACATATTGCTTAACATTAGATCCCTGGCTGATAGAATCCATAAAACAGAACTTTAAATGTTCAAAACGTGAGATATGCAACATGATGTTATATCATGCAGTATCTGCTCTTTTTCGGAGCTATTACAATCATTCTTATTAGGTAAAATTCACTCTTTTTCATATTTTATTCTCATAAAATCCCACCATATCTCAACCCTTTTCTAAAATACACCTAGTGGAATGCCTAAATTGACTTTTTTCCGTTCCTGATGCAGAAATTTCAGTTTAATAAGGGAAGAAAGTGCTCAGCATTAATTTAGCCCTTGAAAATTGCAACTGTGGGGATAAACAGACCACTGGAAAGCATAGTCTTCTAACCCATTAACATTTATTCTCATTTTTAAAAAATAAAAAATCCACCATTTTACCCCATGATCACACATAAATAAATAAAGAAGTGCAGGTATTATCATGGCATCAACAATCATCCTTCCAGGTCCAGTCTTTTTGTTACTCGTCCACGTGGAGGCCCTGAATGCCCTTCCAAAGTACTGCAGAGATGTGCTTTCCGGATTATGTATTTTAGGGGCTACATTTTCACTGAAGTAATTTCACCAAAGTTAACAAAGCTAACTCAGCAGTAAATCTGATGACAGATTCTAAAGACCTGTGGGAAGTAGGTCAGTATTAGAACTTAAATGAAAACAAACAAACAAAACTCCCACTCTGCAAACCTAATTTAATTGTTTCAGCTATCAAACTGACGCCGTATGTAGAGGAGCACTTTTAGCATTTTTTTTAAGCTAAAAGGACACTGTAGAGACATTAGTAATAGTGGGACCAGTCTATCCATAGTAATTTAACTTCCATGCACATTTTCCAAGATCTGCAGTTTCAGAAGGAATCACATCTATTGTGATGTCTAACCATATTAAGATTTCTCCTGTTCAGTCCTTCACATTAATTCATCAATCTGGATAATTTTTTACACAGGTTTTCTTACCTCTTAAGAAATGGTAGCAATAACAACTTTTACTTTTTCCCTGCTAACTTAGACTTATCTCTTTATTCTTTCTTTTCAGAATCACAAGTTTTTAGAAATGAGGCAGGTAATTTAAAAGTACACATTCTCAGGAGTTTTGTAGATAGCCACTGTTTTAACTATTTCTTCTCGCTTCCCTTCAAACTGCAGAACTTCTATGCCTGATTTTTATTTTCACTTTTGCTGTGAAGTTGATGAAGTGTATATTCACAAGCTAGAACACCCATATAAAATAAAGCTGCATGCACTTTGTGCTCATAATTACACTTTGGCACACAAATCTAGAAGTTTCTATGAGCTGCTTAAGTGTACATACAGCCTATTTGTATCTTCAAGTAGACAGTGATGCACCAATGTTGAGATGACTTTTTGGGCACCTTATTTCAATGATGCCTCTCATAAAGAAAAATGCTAAGCAGAACTGAGTGTACTAAATAATGAGATGAAAATTTTAGTGTCATATATCAATATTCACATTAATTTATCACCTTGAAAGATCCTTAAAACTGTAAAAAAATTGTCAGTCTCTTCAAATATTCTTCATTTCTACACTACAGTTTTCTTTAGCGTTGTCACAACCTGTTGAATAGACACTTTCTTGGGCTACAGAGGTGGCTCAACTTTGGCAGGGGAAGACAAAATTCTAACTAGTGAAATGATTCTTCTGTATGTGCTCCTGCATATTACATATAAAAAATCATACAGTAGGACCCACTGGAGCTATATATACTGAGGATATAGTAGTCTAAACTTACCATTAGCACACATTTTTAAGAATATCCATAGGTATTCAGACTGAAAAATCTTGAATCAATTTTTCGGAGAAATCAGCCTCTTTCAGTACTTGTTTCAAACCAGATGACTCATGTCCAGCTGTGTGCCTTTCTGGTCATACCAGACACGAGACAGGTTTCTGTAGGGCTCCTCTTCAGCTGGGGAACCACCGCACAGCCAGGGGAGGAAAGGGGAAAACACCTGAGAAGTTTTTAAAATCCCACTATGGTGAAATATGTTTTTTCAGTGGCCAAGAAGCAATTTCCATTCAAAGTTTGCAATTCCTAATTTAAGTTTATTTCAATTTAGTGAAAAAAGTGAATATTACTAACAGTGGTTTTAAAGGAATCGTATGCTAATTTAGAAAAGAAATAAAACGCATAATTCTATCACTATGCCTGATCTCTTCACCAAATGTTTCAAATCCACTTTTTTAGTATGCAAGATGTTAAACTCATACCCTTGCATGTCAGTACTGCAACATTTAAATACCATATTTTCATATTTATACCTTAGCACAAAGCAATGGGATAAATTTTGCAATGCATTACCCGCATAAGCAAGCAAACCATGGTGTTGAATCAGAGGTGGTTTTTTTTTCTGTGTGTTTACTTTACAAAATTAGTTCAGTTAAAGAATACTGGGTTGTGATGAAACTTTAATGATGAAAGGGGCACTTGGAAATTGGACAGCCATAATTTCTCCCTGTAAATGTATGAATCCTACAATAAATACCCGTGGAAAGCTGCAGCTCTTTAGGAACCCTATAACACTCCAGGAATGTAACGTAAACCAAAGTGACATCTTCCTCTGCAGTGCTAAAATTTGCAATACTCAGTAGTTAAAAACTAACAAATCTGTTTCTTGTTAATGGCACAAAAGGAACTAAAGACCCTGCAAGAACGTGGGCAGGAAGAATGTTGTCAGCACTGCTTTCGGGTCAGTGCCTGGAAGAAGAAGATTGCTGTGTGACAGAGGTTACCTTTCTTTCAGAATTAAAAGGTAAGTTAGGTTTTAGTGAAAGCTGAACATTTAGATAATGGGGAAAGTTGGCAAGGCAGCCCTGTAGGACTGCTGTTACTGGAACCCACCCATCCATCCTTTAAATCTCCTCCCTAAAGAAGTTACTTAGCAATAATCTCATAAATTCTGCCATACAATAAAAGTAAATGGGTGTCTTATTACACCTCCCCAACAATCAAAAGAAATACCTCTCTGAAACTGCATCTTGCAAAAAAACTTCCATGCTCAGAGTCAGGCATATGCAGAAGTCTTCTTTAATGAGACTTCTTTAATGAAATATTCTCAATGTACCAGGGAGGAGTAAGAGAAAGAGTTTGAAAAGCAAATAGCAACGTAGATTGGCCACATATTTGAGACCAGAAGACAAAGTTTCAGTTCTTGTACTGGGTCATGGAAAAAAGGTCTTGGACATCTCTAGTAATATTCATGTCATGGTGACCTTAGCTGTTCCAGAGCAAGTCCCTCTCTTTTGCTGGCTTATCGTTTGGGTTTTTTTTTTTTTTGGAACTTCATTGATTTTCCTTAGCTTGGAAAAGTAGTCACAATTAAAATTTTTTTAATAGACACAAGTAAATTTTCACCCAGCTCTATCAGTTAGTTTAATGTCATTTCAGGGGGGCTAAACTTAAACAGACAAATAGAGCTGTGAAAAACATAGAAACCTAATAGTCTGTCCTGAAAATATTATCCATGGCAGCTATCAACATGTCACTCCTGTGAGTATTGCTTTCAGGATGTTTTCTGCCTGCCCAATTATAATTGACTTGTGCATTGTTATTTAAGATGCATTTTGAACATCTGATAACATTTATATGTTTAAATCTTTAATGTATTAATTACATTAAAAAAAGACTACTGTAAATAAAAAAGTTCCTTTTAAATACTTCCTGTTATCCATCACCTTTCCCTGTGACTCTCAGTGTGGTTTTGTAGTGGACTTTAAATGTAAAATGTTGAAGTCTTGAAAGGCAAATTTATGTGCATTCATAATACTAAGCAGTGCATAATTAGATTAAAAAAAAGCAACCGATAAAACATGTCTACTTGCTCTGTCATTGCTGATATTTATAACTGGCACATGGAATTTAATATGGATCATTACTTTCTCAGGATTTCACGCTACAGTTATAGCATTACCCCAGTACTTCTTGATTGTTCAGATGTAAAATATTTTTTACTTCTACATATAGAAAAATTCTGTTCATCACATTTGTCTTATCTTAATAGAAGAAGACAAACTCTTACATCACCAAAGCAATGTGTTAATTTCTGTGTTGTACTTTTCTGTCTTTCAGTATGATTCTAATATTAGCCAGGACACATAATTTTTATTGAGCCAACCATCCCTAGTCTGTAAACATCTACAAACTATTCCTGGATTTTAAAAAGCAGACCATTTCTGTGCATTGCTTTATAACATTTCATGCCACCATTTATTTAAAAATAAGCCCTCAATGTGAATAAAAAAAATTATTGGTCCTCAGAAATTCACAACCTCAAATGACAACTCTTTAAAATATATACAAAATAATCTATATTTCAATATAGGAAGAGTTCATTACTTTTGTGACTTCCTAAATATTTCTTTTCTTTTTTATGCTATTTCAGGCTAGAATTTTCCTCTGATTGCAAGAAGTAAACCTTATTTCAATTAAAAAAATTCAAATTCCAAGAAACAAAACTTACACAAAGGGTTCATTATTTGTAAGCACTTGAATTTTAAATAATAATCTGTTTAGCTAAGCTAAAACAACATGCTATATTTTTCAGATTTCACATTTGATAAACACTATCATTTTCACTGTAATCCTTCAAAGACTTTTACCCAGCTTTTAATTTTGTAAATACGAAATATATTACCAAAATCATTGGAAAGAGTAGCACTGATTATTAAAAGATCTCCATATATCTTTTCAAGACAAAAGTATTCATAGGCAGGTAACAGGATTGCTACACTCATAAAAATACAACCCCTCCAAAAATATGAATAATATACTGTCTTAAAATTTAAACAGGTCGTTCAATGTGTTTCTTTAGTACAAGGCCACATTTTCTAATCCATTGTTGGAGATACAAATAAATGCCTTATATAACTTCTCTGAGTAACCAAGGATTCTTATTTCCCTAAGACTCACTCAAAAGGGAGACTCCATCTTTGCCAGAAGCCCATGAAATTTTATATGAATTATGCAATGTGGCGACAAGTTTTATTGTTTCTTAGTTATAACCAGATATTTTTTACAACATGAAATGTTGTGGGAGAACAGAATGCAGAAATCTTTCTACCTGATACAGTCTTCAAAATAGCATCTAAAAGAAAAAAAAAAAAAAAAGAAAAAAGAATAAAAGCCCAGAAGTCCTTCAGGCTTAATGATATATGTGCTACACTTAGGGGTTTTCTTTAACACGTTTTCTTTTCAGTATGTGACACTGAATAATACTTACCACTATTTAAAAGCCTAGGCAGTGTGAAAACTGTTGAAAGAAGGTAATACACAAAGCTAACTAAACTGGTAAGGCTGTGATGATTTAAACCATCATTGGAGAAGAAAAATTCTCATCTTAAAAGCATGCTTTATAAATACCGTACATTTTTTCCAGACGGCTTCATTCCTTTTAACTAAGAAATGCTACAGAACTTGTATGCGTCCTGTGCCAAGTCAGACCTGCCCATAATAAAAATATTTAACTTGCAATACAGACACTACTCCTGTTATTGACAGAAATATCAAAACTGATTTTGATATTATAAACTAAATAGGATTTGGTATGGACAGTACTGGCTGAGAGATCAGTCTGTCCTCCTGAGCCAGCAAGGGTCCCAGACCAGCTGGAGCCTCTCCAGCATTCCCAGCTCCCATAGAAGCACTGCTCTTGTGGGCCATGGAGTGCAGGTAATACTGTGAGAACCCTCAAAAAAATAGTCACCCTGGCTGATACAGTATATATCTTGCTCTTCCCCAGAACCACCGCTCTTAGCCGTGCTACAGTCTGGAAACAAAAAAGTCCTCATCTTGCTCTCTTGAACTATTCTGAGAAATTAAGGATTACATATAACTTTTTTCTTACTCAGGACAAGATTGCATGTGTCTTTACTGAAACACTATTGATACTTATATCATGCCTCCTTCTTCACCCGTCTTTTTGAATTCTATTTTATTTCATTGGTGGTTGAATAATCTTATATGAAAAGAGATTAAATAATTGATTTGAAATCTCCTATAAAATGCTATATAAACATCAGTGATGACTCAATTATATTGTTGTGAAGAGTATTCCTTAAAACAACAAAAAAGTGTGAGGGCTGTTAATATTAGATGATAACAACTCTACCAAGCTGTGCATGTACAGTAGTGACAGAAATTAAAAAGCAGATACCCTCCCACCATGAAATTCCCCCCAACTTACTTCAAGATTACATGGTTGATGAAAGTACAGCAAGTTCTAATTTCTAGAGGGAATAATGACTTGTAGTTGCAATAATTTAAGGAATAATGTACCCCAACTGTACTTAATAAGGCTATAATTCCATCAGAGGCTTCCGGGGACATCATAAACCATGAGAGTGAAACTCGAGTGGTTTCCTCATGTCACCAGAAGGCTGAGATGGAATTACAGTCTTAATTTATATTCATTTTGAAAGAGCCTTATTTAATATTGCACATTGATCATGATTAATGCCTTTGGAACTGCCAAAAACTATTAGCTGTGTTCATGGCCTTTCGAAGCCACCAAAAGTCAATTATGCCACTGACTAGCGATTCTCAGAAATTCTTTTTTTTAAGAGCTATGGCTCGGCCATCACAAACTTGTATAACTATGCTAAAGTTAACATCAATTTGGTCATATATTTTTATCGCTTTTCTCCTTCATATTGAGTGAAAATGGGAAATCTTTCTTCTGTCTAAGTGCATAGCTCTTTAGTTATAGAATTTCATTGCAAATTAAGGGGAAAATTAATTGGAAGCATTTGGTTAACTTAATCACTGAACATCACTGAATTAATATGGTTTTATTAAAGGGATTTTTCAGTTAAATGCCAATAATTTGTTCACATCATATGTGAGTTAACTGTACAGGGAGAAGTTTTATTAACAGAAGGAAGTTCTTTTTGGTGAAAGACTGCAGGTAATCTGTTTTAAAAAGGAGGGTTATATGGAATAGCCCAGACAACCCACAGACAAAAGAGTTTTGGCATGAAAAAAAAAAAAAGGAGGAAATAAAATAAAAAAACTTATTTAAGTTGTGGATCAAAGTTACTAAAGGTAAAATAATGTTCAAATAATCTTCTGGTTTCTCAAAGAGTTCTCTCTTCCTCTCCTACACTATAGAGTAGGATTCAGCTATGGATATAAGAACATAAGAAATTCCTTCCTTTGTCGGATCAGCAGTCCACCTAACCCAATACTCACTCCCTAACAAAGGAGAAAGCAAATGAGTGTCAAGGAGGATTAGGGAGCCTGTCCAATTTCTGTGGAAGTTAGAGGGTACATTCCTCCATATTTCCTATAGTATCTACTTATTGCCATATTATCCTTTAATTTTCTAATCACTCTTTGGACTTGATGATACTGTCTGCCTCCACAGCCTCCTAGGACAGAAGATCCCAGTGTCATTGCTTAAAGGACTGCTATTGAAAAATGTGTTTTAGTGTGATTTCCTGGTGGTTCCTGAACATCCCTACTTGCCTAAATGTAGGGATTTAGCATCATTGGGATGCTTTATGGTATACCATCTAGCCTCAGACTTCCTCTCCTGAAGGGTCCCCACAGGTCCAGTGGGGATATTTACCAGCCTCTTGCAGATTTCTTAGGTATCATAGGGGATCTAACAGAGTAGGAGATGCCTGTATTTAGATAATGGCATTGAGCCAAAATGTTTACATGTGTCAGAGAACCAGCCATAAAATGTATTTCCTTGGAGATGACATTGTGTCAATTTCTGAAATTCCTCGTGCTGAGTAGGTGGTTTGATTTATACTTTTGAATAGAAAATACATTGTCAGTGTGATCTCAGCTCCTCTTTATGACAATATATTCCAAGTAGAGGATTTATAGTTCTTATTAGTTAAGATCAGATACAGATAGAAATAAACCACATACAACTCCTGTTGAAAGTCTTTTGGCCAATTTCTAAGATGATGGTAGTGGAAATTGGTCTTTAAAGCCAAAAACATGACAACACAGTACTCAGTTATATGACACTTTTAAGCAAGATAAATATGTATTCTACACCCAAAGCTGAAAAAGCAGCATCAAAATCTAATGAAAAAGAAATGCGTTGTTGTCTGCTTCAAGCACAGAAATCCCATTTGGCTTTTGGAAGGGAATGTTCTCAAGCCCAGGACCCAATTTAAAAGGCTACCTTTGAAGAACCACTGTATAACAACTGTAGTATCCTTGCATGGACCAGTGGAAGTCAAACTAGGTGGCAGGTTTTCACATGATATGTGAAGATAATATCCCTTGGCATGTGACGTTTTGAATGCTGAGGGCTTACAAGCCTTCAAAGAGTGTTGGAACAAAGGAAAGGAAGAAAAATCCAATCAGGGTACTTAAAACAATTGGGTGAGAAAGTCCCAGGGTCAACAGTTTTTGGAGGTTGAGACAAATATCTTAGGTTTAATACATCAGGAACGTCTTGTTCTCACAGTCTTCCCTAGGCATTTGGTTTTGGACAAAGTCATGTGCACTGTTCACCTGAAATAATCCAGCATAGCTGCTGTTAGCTTCCCTCTCCTCACAACAAACACTAAATCCCAGCTTTGGTTCCTGAGGCGGACTGCAAATTTTTCAGTTTCCACATGTAACATTTGCAATTAATGCCAAATTGCTCATATGTTTCATCCTTCTGTGGAGTCTAGTATAACTCAACATTCCCAGTACTCCTTTACTACTATATCATAAGTAATCATCTCTGCCTGGCTTCTGTGAAAAATTCATCAAATTCATGAAACATTCAAATTGATCAAAACCAGCCCATGTCAAAAATAAAGCTGCCCTCTGAATATTTTACTTCTTATTAACAGCCAATGCTTTGAGAGAAACGCTGTTTGAACTTGCCCAGGTTGCCTTCTTTGTTTAGGAATTTCAATGCTGGAGGAGCTTTTAATTGCTCCAATCCACTACTCAGTACTTAATAATAATCTCTTTATACTCTTGATACTATGCAGAATTAAGCCGTACTTCAAGAAAAGGTGTCCTCGGAAGTTATCTTCTTCATTCTGTGCTTCAGTTCCTATTGCTATTGAATATCAAAAATGCATTTTTATGGCCATTTCTAGATGTCTTTCTCAAAAATGAAGACATGAAACATAGAATTCTGGATACACAGGTGCAATTACCAAAAATGAATCAACAAAATTGTACCTACCCAAAAGAAGTGTTCTGGTATATAGGTAGTTTGCATATGCGATGCTTTTGTGATCAATGGGTGAGCAATAGCAATGAGTTCTGGAACTCTGATATGTATATAAAATTTTAAGAGTTATATCCAGCTGGGTATAAGGAGAAACATTTTTTTTTTCCCCCGTGAGGAGAATAGAGCATTGGAGCACATTGCCCTGAGACATTGTGCAGGCACCTTCTCGGGAGGTTTTCCAGATCTGACTGGATCAAGCCCTGAGCAACCTAGACTGACCTCATAGTTGATCTGACATAAGCACAAGGTTGGACGAGAGAATTCCTGAGGTCCCTTTATCCTTTGATAGCATGTTTGTATGTCTTAGGTTGCTGTAAATAAATAAATAAATAAATTAATTAATTAATAAAAATGCAACAAGCGATTTCAAAAGTCCATTACCTAATTGTTATCAGATGCATTTTTTTTTCTTTGTTAAGAACAAAACAGGGAGTGGCTTTGGCAAATTATTGCAGCATTGAACTCCATTTACCTAGATATTGAACTTTGCCAACAACTGGTTTATATTAGCTTCTCTGCTGTACATCATAATTGGAAATAAAGAAGTTTGCTAAGAAGAAATTGCAATTATTTTTCCTGAAATAATTTCTAAGATGTTTCTCATTTTTGAAACTTTGTTCCTAATAGAAATATGCAGTAAAAGGGAAAGAAAGGGAACAATAGGTAAATTGGAAAAGTACATTTGTTAATATTAATTTAATGAGCTGTTAACTATGAATATTTATTACATTGGACTAAAAAAGATTCCAGCTTAAAAGAAACAGAAAAATAATAGGATGTTGTTGTACGCGTTCATTGATGAGTCTCCTAACTTATTTTCTAATTTTGGGTGTTGCAATTTTTATCCGCAAAGCTTGATATATTTTGAATTACTCTTCTCAAAATGGAAGCAACCCAAATATATAAAGTTTTGAAAAATTTTAGTTATAATACCTTTCAAATACTTACATGCATTATACAAGAACATTGACAAGTTTAAATACCCATTTCTGGGTCATCTATGATATCTTAATATTTTTAGATATCATTTATTGTGGATTAACAGCCAACATCCTCATGACGGTATAGGTAAAAGGTTTTTTCCCCCTTCACTTTAATGTGAAATGTAAATGTTTTGATGTTGCCCTCCAAGCCTGAGAATCAATTAGAATAAAACAATATTTTCCAGTGGGAGCACTTTGGATTAACTTTTTCTGTGGGATGGTAGGCTTTTTTCACCCATTTTTTTCTACTTTAAAAAAAAAAAAGAATGCATGATCTGAAAGGGGAATACTTTCTTTATTTTTCAAAGAAGGAGTGATTTATTGCAAACATGGACAAGTTGTAAGAAAAGTATAAAATTGGCTCCCGAGTTCATTTCATACAGAAGGACTCTCCTTATAATAAGAAGAATATTTCCAGGTAAACAGGACTCTCTTCTCCATGTAGAACTAGCTGAGATTTATAGGTCAAAACAAAGGTATTTTAAATCAGTGGTAATTCTTACTCTCTCCACAGAAATCCAGCTATGAAATGTGTGCTATGGGAGGTATGCATGAGCTGGGGAAAGAGGTCATTTGTGTGTCGGTGTGTATATATAAATACATAAATGTGAATACACATAAATATATATGTATAGCGATATAAATACAGCTACACATAGTAAGTGGAGAAGGAAGCATTCCAGAGTCTTCTCCAAGTTCATTTTGTAGCCTGAAGTTCTGCCAATAACCTTAGTTACAACAAAGTAGGGTGCAGTGGCATTCGGTGTGATAAGATCATTAAATCCATACAGGTTCCATGGAGATACATGTTAAATCTTTGGTGCAGAGGATTCACAAGAAAAGCGGTGGTGTGGCAGGACATGCCCTTTTTATCACTACATGCCCTTTTTACAAGTGCATGTAGTGGCAGGGCAGAGGGCAATGGCTTTAAACTGAAAGAGAGTAGATTTAGATTAGATATGAGGAAGAAGTTCTTCGCGGTGAGGGTGATGAGGCACTGGAACAGGCTGCCCAGAGAGGCTGTGGATGCCCCATCCTGGAAATATCCAAGGCCAGGCTGGATGGGGCTTTCAGCAACTTGGTCTAGTGGAAGGTGTCCCTGCCCGTGGCAGGGGGGTTGGAACTAGATGGTTTTGAGGTCCATGCCTGCCCAAACCATTCTGTGATTCTATGACATCTTTATTATAACCTTATTTAATAAAAGTTTTCAAGATTTCTAGTTAATTGATCTCTGGAGAATACACAGTAAATTATTCTATACTTCCCATGTATTTCAACTTAATCTAATTGAGCATAAATTGAGAGAAAATACTTTTCCTCTCTCACAGTCTGTTATTTGTCTCAAAGGGCCACCACCACAGATAAAGGATTTTTAAATCTCTCCAACAGTTCACTGTTCTCAGGGCATCATCAGAACCTGTTCATATGAACAATTTATCTCAATTAATTAATGAATTCAATCTGCAATGGATACTGCTGGCATCTCCTGTACTTTGTGTAGCTCACTAACTCAGCAGAATTCTGTATATTTCCTGTTAAAGAATACGCATCTCATACAGGTGTTTAATCCATCTTTAAAAATATTAGCAGGACAGCTATAAGCCAAATTGAGTGAACAAAATTGTCGTTAACATTCACAGAGATGGAGTTGCCTGAAAGGCTTAAGGAGATGTATTGTTTCATTTAGAAATATACGAAACCACAATTCAGTAAGCTCTTCCTACAACATATTAGTACATATTATGTTTTTTATCAGGGTTAGAGATTTAAGATGACAATTATTCAAAAGGAGTCTGAAGGCCTCAGATACATATTCCCTATCAAAATCTACAGATTACTGTGAAACTGATCTCTTGAATTTTTTTTAAAAACCCAGCCTTTACACTTGGAACAGCTCTGTATTTTTCCTCAAGTGCTTTCGAGAATACCCAGGAACAACTCTTTCCTGGGGTCCGCGTTTAATGAAGCCTGAGGTGTCCAAAGAGGTGTGGGTACAGAATATACAAAGGACAATTAATGTTTCAGATGAAACGCTCTCTGCTGTCAAGTTCCTTTTTCTTTATTTGAGGTCCTACACAAGCAGCCTTTTTTTTTTTTTTTTTTGTAAATTGTAAGGTAAGGAGTCATGCAGGTTTTGTTTTAATCATATGCAGGGGCACTCTTGTTCTGAGTAATTTTTACATCTGAGTCTCTGCTCCTGATAAACTGTTGCCTATTTTCATGGAACTTCTGTAAGATTTAAAGACTTATTTTATGGGGGCAGATTTCTAGATATTATTCATTTAATTTCTTTCGGTTGCTGACATTTTTAAGTCTACAAACTTAAGAAATATTTAAAAAGGCATTGAATTAATTACAATTTAGTTTAGTTTCTTTTTTATGAAACTATTTTCTAAAATTTTAAAAATATAAATTTTTATCTTAACAGGAATTAATTTTATGATAATGTTTTTAGTTTTTGAAAGAATGCAGGTATCATAGATTCAGGAAAAAAACCATTTCTACCGTCTAAAACTGTTTAGTATAAGCTAGTGCCTGTTGTGGTTTAACCCCAGCCAGCAACTCAGCACCACGCAGCCGCTCACTCACTTCCCCCCCACCCAGTGGGATGG
>JAVKLA010000030.1:18396534-18411944 GCA_034782735.1 Sagittarius serpentarius | reverse complement strand
TGGTCTAAACACGACTGAGCAACAACTGAAAACATCAGGGTGTTATCAACATTCTTCTCCTACTAAACCCAAAACACCAGCTACTAAGAAGACAATTAACTCTATCCCAGCTGAAACAAGTACAGTGCCTTCTGGCATAATAAGTGTATATTTAAACTCTTTCCATCACCTCTTTTTTTTCCCCTTGCCTTAGATTTTCCCTCTCATTATTCCCTAGTACTTTCAATTCAGTATATAACCCTCATATAATTTCACTCTAGATTTGAATTCAATGTCTGGACAGATCTATCCATAAAGAAAGCAAATTTGCACACCTTTCAGACTAGGCTTTATAAAGGCTTCTTATTGACAGTGTCACTAGGTATTAGGAAACAAACTTTATGTAAGGTTTTCTTCAGTCACAATCCATGAACAAAATCTTTCCAGAAGATTACTTCTTTACTTTCTTCATAGAAGCAACATTTCTGATCATTGGAGTCTGATTCAGGACATGCACTGAGCCCATTTCTTTGTTGTACTACACAGCCTCGGCTTTTAGGATACCAAAAAATCTGGTATGTATGTGACACTCATGAAAGAAAGGAAAACAACAGAATATGTCTTTTCCTCCACTCCATCCAGCCCCCCCATAATTACATATCACGCCAGCAAATTTGTCATTGACTTTTTTCAATTAAGCAATTTCTTGCTTCTAGCTTTCCCCTAACGTGTGGGGAACACAGCAGTTACAAATGTGGACCCATGCTAGCCAGGAAAGAAAGTAAAAGGGAAAGGCAGTTGATAGACAATCCCTCTGCCAATGTCCAGACTGAGATGAAATGCAGCATTTTCCATTCACAGAAAAATAAAAAAAAAAAATTTAAAAGGAAGTTGATTTTTCACAAACCTTCTCAACCCCTACAGTTTTCAGTAAAACTGGTGTCCATGTCAGATTCATTGTTAAGAGCACTGGATATTTGCTCAGCTGTAGAAATCTGGAGTAAAAGATTGTAAGTTTAATGAAATGGCATTTTCCAATTAAACTGTTTTGCTGGAAGTTCCCCAAGCTCTACCAAACACTATGGTTATACATCCTATGCAAACTAGAGATTTGCATCATTTTTGCATGACAGGTTCTTGAATACATAAGACTTGGGGGAACAAAGCGTTACAAGGTGAACATTACAAAATGACCAGTGCTTTTTCTTTCTCCCATAGGCTTTCCTGCAGATAATAGGGACATAAGTTATTAAATTGGCACTGGGTCTTTCTCTATTTCTCTATCATTTTCAAACAGGTTAACTAAAGCACATTTATATGCCAGCTAAATAGAAGGTAGCTTGAGTCGAGGAAGCTTCAGCATCCCCTTTTTTAATAAATCCTCCTGAACTTATAAATGTCCCTCAATCGCTTTCAATAACTGTCTCTTGGAAGGTGAAAATACCTGCCTCTCTATTTTTTTGCAAAACCAAAGCAAATAAGTAATAAAAATCCATTGTTTTTTTTTTCTTTTTTTTAGGTGGGACTCCATTTTCCAAAATTCTGCATTATGACTGTAAATAAGCTCAAAAGAAGTAGTTATTTTATACAGTTATCATTCATAGAGAATGAAAAGGTAAAAGAAAATATCCTCCTGAGATTAAGAACAGAATAACTGCTTATCATGTAGCTCATGAGCTGACAACGTGCAAAGGCACCAATACTGTCCACCTCAATCTACTTTTAGCTTAAGTGAGACACAGGTAAACAAAGAAAGCATTTCATCCTCACATTTCATCCTCACCCTCTCACTTTCTTTTGGGACAGATGTTCACACAACTGCAAGTTTATCTTCTATATACAGTTCTATCAATGACAGAAAACCTCAGGTACTGCTGTTATGCAAAAACCTTATTAGCCACATGTACACAAAACTTTGTCGTATCTGTTTGTGCTGCTCAAGACTCAAAACCAAAATGTTAGGGCTCACCTATATGGTCAAGTTACATTGCTGTCTCCTTTGTGTAGGCTCTTAACCGATAGCAAAACAAGACAGTATAGCATGGCTCAATCTTCTTTCACAGTTTCATGCTTGTAGATAATGTTAATGTGGAGAAGCATGTAACTAATTTGAAGCATCAGGAACAAGGGGTACACTCTTAAGTTCAGAAGAATATTTAATTCTACATATCGGGTTTTATATGTTTTCTTAGATTTTTTTTCCCCTTTAAGCTGGTAAGCTCCATGAAACTGTCACTGATAAAACATAAATATGGTATTTCTGTGAAGCTAATACCCAGATTTGGTTTATTCTATTGTACCCCAAAAGACTGTCATAGAATATTCTAGCATAAAACAACTTGGATCATTGATTTTTAGTCATAGTTCTTCATTGATTTCAGTGGGCAGTTCTTATTAAACATCCCTGGCATGAAATGGCCACTTGTATTGGATTTTTTAGAAGAAAAACCACAGTTGGTAAAAATGATCAAAATAAGCATCAAGAACTTTGCTCCTATTGTGAACAATCACAATAATAAAGTTATCTATCCTGCACCACAAATAATTGAAGCATGAAAAAACAATTTATTTTTTTTTTTTTTTTTTAATAAACATCACTCCTCAGGAGTGAAAAGCAGACAGATTAAACTGTATGAATTGGGATTACTTTCTGCACAACCAAAACATAAAATCTTTAGAGCCTGGTGTTTCTCACCATAGAAGCCATCTTGTGGAGGGAAATTATTTTGCCTATAGTAGCTCAAAAAGCAGATTTGCTCTTCTTGAATTGGAAAAATATTCACAGGATGTAAAAAGCACACAGCCCTAAATATATCTCCCTTTCACAGCTTTAAGAGAAAAAAAATATAGACAGATGAGTCAGGATAATGTTTTGGGCTTTTTTTATACCCATTATTGGATGCTCATTCCCAAAAGATTTCTGTGCATGATCCCAGAACTACTGGAGGGATAATTTTAAATTCTGAGGTCAAGAAACACACTCCTTTTTTTTGGAAAATACATGATGTGCACTCTTTAGAATTTGGATATGAAAATCCCTTATGCTGTAGTACCAAACCCCTCATGCAATATAGTTTATCGCTCTTATCACTGTCCTATTTTCTGAGCAGTTTATAATACTTAAAGGACATATTTACTCACATGCAGCAAGTTATTGTCTGTCCCCATTTCCTAGATAACAAGGAGGATTAAAGTACAATATCCAAGAAATTTGTGAAAGAGGATGGAGTCAAATTTGAGAGGTTTTCCCACTTCTCATGCCATGAGTTTAAACACAGAGCTGCACTTTTTCTCTATTAGCAATTACAATGTTTATGTAACTTCTCGTTCTGTTATTCCCTACTCTAACTCAACAATTTAGTTAGTAATACACCTGATCCAGCTGGCAGTTCTGGCTGTGGGACTTTACGAGCTCCTTTTCTCTCTTGGCAGGGCTTGGAGATGCTTCTTTTCTCAGTCAGTCAAGCATCATTGATAGGGAAATCATGTCAGTTCTGGCTGCCTTTGCTCCAGCGTACATTTGATCTGAACATCTTTTCTCTTGATCCTTCACTTTTGCTGCTAAGTGCTTTGCTTTTGCAGCAAGCTTGTTCTAGCCCCGGTTTCCATTAGTCGTGTTGAGATCTGAGGTTGTTATTCAGTCTTCCTATGCTGGAATCCACACCTGCAAAAAAGCTGGCCTCATTGTCTCACTCCTGTGCTGTGGAGTTCATTTCTTTAATGATCTGACCATTGTTCGCTTTCATTTCTGCCATTGCAGACTGAACTGGAGCCTCACTGCTGGCTGTCTGAGGAGAGGAAGATGGGCCTGCTGCTTCTGAATGGAACTGGGTGGTTGAGGACGGCAACTCTGTTAGGAAAACAGGTTTCTCTTCCTGAAAGATTATTCTTTAGCTGTTGCTTTTATCCTGAGCGCATTTATCCAAGCTTTCCTGCCTTGCAGAGACATGCTTTTCATGGGAATTGTTGCAAAAGAACGATAAGGCATTGCTCTTTTAGCTCATCAGCTGGCTTTGACACTATCTTCCTAGAACACTCAAAACATGATTTTAAAGCTTGATTTTTTAAGTCCCTTTATCCCCAGATTTTCTTCAATATTGTTTATAGACTTAAAAATTTAGAATGTAAGAAAGAACATCAACAGTCTTAAAATACTCCTGACTTCCTGTGGGACAATGGTATGCAGCACAGAGTAATATGCCAGACTACCTCATTCTTGAAGATTAGCAGCAAAACTAGAATCACTGGAAAGTTTTAGAAAGCTATAGAGCAATATGAATGATAACTTAAGTAATGTTCCAAAGAATCAATTTTTGGATTTTTCAAAGCTTTCTGGCAAGTGTTTTGCACTTGGTTCAACTTCTATTTTCGTTTTTATATTATACCATCAAAGCAAGTCAGTTCCACAATATCTTCTTTATTCCTTTGGTCTGTCTCTGATATTCTCATTGTAGGGTCAGAGCTTTCCCCAAAGACAAAGTTTTATCATTTCTTCTAGGTTTGCTGACCCAGAAAAATTCTAGAAGAGCAAGTAATATGAACAAAGCAGGCATTTAGACCCCAGAAAATAGTACAGATCCCAAGACAGAAATGCAATCAAGGACAGAGGCATTACTAAGGAATAAGGAGAGAGGAATTGTTGGAAAAAAGGATGTCCAAAAGAGTTAAGGGTTGCAGATAAATCAGGGAGTGAGTTAGGGAAGGGATGTCTTTGGATAGATTTCTTCCCTGCACCCCCCACCCCACACTTTTCTTTAATTCAACAAAATAGAATGTATTAATAAAATACATGTGAATATTTCATAAAAATATCTGTGACCAAGCGGAAAAGTCTTTCAATAAGGTTTATGTTCTTGAGGTGTAGATATAGTATTAAAAATCTCTTCCTAAAACCTATAATTTCTGCTGCAGTTATAAAAATGACACTGATGTCTTCAGTTTTGCTGTTAACATATTCAGGCAGTTTCAGACAGCTTTCTGCCCGTTTGACTTCTTTCAAGTTACCTTTGATTTTGTTTAAACAGGCAACAAAACCCAGGCATTTCTTACAGATTTAGTTATGAAATATATAATACTTCATCATCTTAAGCAGGCTACTCAGTCTAGTTAAAGAATGTTGTTGATTTTTCAGTGTTTGTGCAGCTACAGTAGATCTGACCTACAACTCATTTAAATGAAAGGCATCTATTGAATCCATGGGCTTTGGGGCATAAACCAGTCAGCCTTTCACTGAGTCAGTGAAATGCTGTAGTCAGATATACGATTCATGTTTCCTTCCAATGCCTTGGACTTGAATGCAGTTATTCAAGGAGTTAGTAATCACAGGGCCAGTATTTTATAAGCTATGAATGTTACAAGAATGCAGATATATCAACTGACTACTGTTCTTTCTGAACAGAATGATTTTTTTTAACACTCCAATTCAGCTTCAAAACAGAAATGAAAAGAATAAAATCAAAAAGACAACATAAAAGCTGTGTTAAAAATGCAGTTGAAAACTGGAACCTGCAAGTCTAAGCATTGACAATCATTGATATTAGGAAAACGAGACAGGTAGATAAGGTGTTACTTTGCAACCACAGATAACAAAAAAGTTAAAGGGATTTAAATAGAGAAGAAATCTATGGATCCGGATTTTTATTACATGGGTAACATTGACACTACCATTAGGCGTCACTAGAATCGCTAGCTAGATTTGTATAAAGTGGCAGCAGATTTGCTAAATGTGGGTGTAGATTATTTTGAATAAGGTATAAGAATAAGTATATGTAGGGAAAAAAACCCCACAAAACACCAGGATGAAAATCCCAACTGTATAAAAGGCTCTCATTAATCTCAAGAAAGAACAACTGGATAATTTATCTATCATTGTATGAGGACAAATATCAGTGAAGAAACGCAGACATCTAATTGCTGTTTACAGAGTTGTCACTTTCTCTCCCTCCAATTTACTGGAAAGTAGAAGAGAAAAAGACATGAAATTTTTTCTAGTTATTTTTCATTAATACTCTTTTATGTATTCATTAACTAAATTTAGTAAATAAGGTAAACTCTAACATGAAAATAAATATTTCCTACATTTAATTAAGGGCAATATATTTTAGAATATGGACCCATTTTTTCAGCCTGAATCGGTGCTTATCAGGCACCATGGATTACCGCCATTATCACAAAGTCGTTACTTAAATAGGTGTCATTCAAGAGTTTCCTGTTGTTAAACTAAATCCTAATGCTGAAAACATCAGTGGAGTCACATAATGTATGTGATAACAATTGCCCTGAGAATTATTACAGGACCCACGAGGGTCCTTCCTCTTCCATCTAGCTTTGTAGAATTTCAGCTGAGTCCCCTTAACTTTGTAGCGAGAGAAGAAATTTGAGTTACGGCAGCAGATAAGGAGGCCTTCAAGTTTCTAGACCAGATTTCATTCCTTCCTTGCTAGACAGCTAAGGTGAAGAATGATTGCCATCTATAAAGCCTCTAATCTGCCCCACCAAGGTAAATAAAATGGGGAGCAATCAAAATTTTCAGGATACCGTTCAGACTGTATCATCCATGGTCAAATTACCTGTTTTCACCAGATTAAACTACCCTTTAGTATTTTTCTGAAAGGATGTGATAGAAACACACTATATAGCCAGGACTGGTATTTTAGGCTTATATAAAGTAAATCTTTAACCTGACATTTTTTCTCAATCAGAGGAAGGAAATGATGAACTAAGAAATCTGGGTCTGCAATATGTCAGAAGATGATCCCAAGGAAGAGAAGTATTAGTAGAAAAAAACTATTTGCCTTAGTTTCTTAGATATATACAAGTTGCATTGCTAGAGGTCAGTTTCATGCCCCTGTGAAGAAACCAGAGTGGAAAATTCATGTCACAATTAGCAGCAGAGAGTCTGTGAATTGCTTTCTAACCACTGATACAGTGCAATTGCTCGAGTTGCAGCAAAGGGAACTATACTTGGGTGCGCCGTCCTTCCTTTGGAAAAAAAAAAAAAAAAGTTTTTTTTTCATTCTACTTTCCTTGGAAATGTTGCAAACAATTTTTCAACTCCACCCTGACTTTTCTGGGTTGTGTGACAGGATCATTTCCACATATCCCTTGTTTCAAGGCTACTAAGGGATGACTTGGCCTCTTGTGTCACTCACATGCAGTTGACAATCATTCTTACTTCTTGTTTTTAAGCAAATAACATCACTGAAGACGAAATCTATCCTTTGTGATAAATGTGTGTCACTGCATGTCCCTCATTCCTAATCACCCAGATGGGTACTATTGGAATCGTGCCCTCAAGTCCCATACAGGCTTCGAGCGCAAACCTCCTTCTAGGGAAGGAACAGGGAGCAGGAGAGGAAAGGGCTGGTGCATTCCCAGATCTCACTTCAAGGAGGAGTCACAGTGTAGTTAAAATATGGAGCTGGACCTGAAGGCTCAGAAACATAGAGGTGGCCTGTTTAGATATAGTCCCACAGTCTGGAAGATAGTGACCCAAGCATTGTAAATTACTAGGTTCTTAAAAATAGGATAAAACTGTGATGTTTTCATTGTCTACTGTATTAACGGACTATACATGCCCTTTCTGTCAGTTCTGTATGCTCAGTACAACTGGGAATTACAAAATAGTTCCCTGTTTTTTGATTTAATAGAGAATTTGTGAAATCTATTATCACTACTAATATAGTAGAATCTAAGGATTCCAATTGCCTTATTTTGCTGTACATTTTCCTGCAAAAAATGTGTAGTTTGAATAAAAGAAGCTAAAAAATCATATATATACATATATACACATTATACATATCAAAGGTCGTTACCTCTTTTTTTGTCAATGACAAATTGAAGAACAGAGAAAGGTGGGAACTAGCCAGAGAGTACATATAAAAATCAAAATATTAGCCTTCCCAGTTCTAAGAGCCCAACACCACCCTGTTGATTCTCCCTAAAATATGCAAGAGCATGGTACTGTCCCAGATTAATTACGACTTGGTGTTGTCCACAGGAGCTCACTGCCAGATGCTGTGTCCCTCCACCACCAGTCAGCATGCAGGAATCATAGTGCTTAGAGAAGCCAGCTATGTGAATCGAGTTTTGGTAGTTCTCTGATGAGGTCTGTGTTGCCCACCAGAAACTGAAGTCGACACAGAGCATTTTCACTAACAGATCCTAGCCGTGTATGTAGGAAAAAATCCAAAGGCAGAACAACCTCAGTGGTAGCTCCCAACCCTTGAACTTGCTCCACTGACAACCTGCCACAGCCCTAAAGGCCGAAGATTGCATCTCTGCCACGCTCAGACAGCAAGAATCTGAAGCCACCAATCATCGCAGGGAGCCATATACCCTTGTACTGAAGGAAAGGGATTGGAGGAGCTTTGTTTCAAGAGGAGAGAATGAGGATTTTTTTTTTTTTTAACAGACAGCTTTCTTACGTCATTCAGTGTTGTTTTGTTACTTTGAAGAAAGAAGGAGAGTTTCTGTGCAGTAAAAGTAACCTCAGGCTAGAATGGCTGAAATGGTTTTATGAGTGAGTAACTGGCAGCTTTGCTTTGTAGTAGGCTATGCAAAGAGCATGAAGGTTAGAGAAGAGGACAGAAAGAATATTAACAGTGAAATTAATAATTTTATGAGTTTTACAGAAGGGCTTGGGCTGTAATGATAGTATGCACTGTGATATGCAGTACCTACTGAAAGCCACAGTTAATCGTTAAGAGTAGATATTATTTAGCATTTATGTAGTGCTCCACAGCTTCAAAGAACTATGCAAACATAAATTAATTAATCCTCAGGATTTTAAGATCTCTATTTAGATAGGTAGATTTCTCTTAAAGTTCTGTGTAACACAGATGATTACATCTACTTACAAAACAGGACAAACAACAGCAATAATATCACTGGCTTTATGAATTAGTTAAACACCATTATCCCTCTTCTGCCAATGGAAATCTGAGGTTTAACTATCAGGAAATTTCTGTGAGGCATGTCAATGACAGAGCTGAAATTAAATTTTAGGAATGGCCTATCTTTTGACTCTTGTTTTCTATCTGCTAAATAAATCTAAGGAACATTACAGTTTAGTGATATGAGATAGACAAATATATTTAAATTAAAAAGCTCACAGTCATGATATTTCTGTCCTCATAACTTTTCCATCACAATAGTATAGTTTGGTGATATTTGTTTGAAGCCTACGTCATAAGTAATTTTAGAGTACGGGAAAAGATACGGGAAAAGCATTCATCATAGTCTGGTCAGATTCGGACCACTGTCAAAGAACAGACCAGTTTCACAGCACCTATTAATTTATCTGTTTGGTGCTTTTTAAAAGCTCTTTCCTTATTATACATCCTCTCAGCTTTTCAAATACACCTAACACGTGGCTGCAATAAAGTCTGACATGATGCAGAGATGTCCACCAGAGTCTGCAGAGATCCTGTAATAACACTGATCCCACTTAGGAGTTAACTCAGACTCCTGATGATAATTAAAAATGTCAACATCATTAAATATTTCATTTCTCAAATATGAACGAAGAGGTTGAGTCACATATTTGCATAATTTACATAACAGCCATCTAATTTTGGTGATTGAATTGATGACACCTGGGATGTCTAAGATTTTGGTTTTTTTTCTTTCTAGTCCACAAAGAGGCAGGCCCAGAGAACTTTTCAGATCCTATCAGTGTATTGGAGCCCCACTACGGGTATTCAAATTCAAAAATCTGAGAGAATGCAAACAATCTTCTTGTGGTTATTCACATCCTATGTCTTAAATATGATGGCAGCTGGTATGGATGGAGCACAGAGAGCTTTTCTCACTTTATTGTTCTCACCTGACTCCTGCTAGGAAGATAAATGGCAATGTTGTCAGTCAAAAATATTTTAACATTGTTTTCTCTCTCAAGTGGGACTAAATGGTATTACGGCATTGCATCAATTATCTTATTACAACCTAGCTTTTAAGAACAGTAAATTGCGTTTTCAAAAATGAACTCAGTTCAACAGAAACAAGTTGTCATTAACATTGCAGCCTGGTAACTTCCTGTTTTACTTTACTGCATCACTAATTTGTAGAAAAATGTCCCATATGTAAACCAGAAATAGCCAAGAGGATGACTCTTCATGGTGTAGGTAACATAGTTAACTCCATTTTGAACCTTTTGCCACATAATTTAAAATGCTATATCTTACAAGGTTTGCTTTGTAAATGTGTTTCTGGTGTTGGCTGCTGTGGTTTTGAGGGGGGAGGTGTTGCATTTTATTTTTGCATTAATATTATAATATACAGAGCTAGAATTTTGTTATTAGGTAGTAAATTGCTTTGCTACAGTAGATGTAAAAAGTTAAAAACCAAAATAGCCTAGCATAAGATCTTGACTCATGGGAAATCCAGCTGTCACGGGACAAGAGGAGAGCTCTTCTCATGAATTAATAAATAGCTTAAACAGTAGGATTAAGTGATCAGCTTCAACAAAAGTAGAGGTTTAACAGTGGAGTCCCTCAGGGAGCTCTGCTGGGATATCTGCTGCTCAACATAAATGATCTAGAAAAGGAAGTGAATAATGAAGTGACTAAGTGTTCTGCTGATACAAAATTCTTCAAAATAATCATAAAAATTAACTGCTAAGAGTTGAAGCAGAGTTCAGGGTACTGACCAACTACAGAACAAGGAGCAAATGAACATTATTGTTGATACATATAAGGTAACGTACATGGGGGAAAAAGCTCATCATTAGAAACACATAGTGATGGTCGCTAAACAAGCTGTTATCATTTAGAAGAGACATTTAATTGTCATTGTCTGCAATCCTAGGAAAGCATTACTAGCCCAATACTCAGTGACAGTCAAAGGCTAAGTAGAATGATAAGGAAAAAAAACAGCTAAGAAAAAGAACAGAGAGTAAAAGAGACCATCATCATGGCATTGCATACAGTCATGGCATAGTCACATTCTGAATACCAATTCATTCCAGTCTCCTCAACTAAAAAAGAAGACTGCAAAAAAGGTGGGGGTAAAGAAAAACAAAGGTATGAATTGCTTTCAATACTAACTAACAAATACTGACACATTGGCTTGGCAAAGTAAACTCTTAGGTGTTTAAAATCATGAACAGAGAATGAAGAATTACTATTTATTGTTTTTTTGTGATAGAATTAAGAAACTTGAAATTACTAGGCAGAAGCACTGAAACAAAAGTACATACTTTTTCAGCACAATCAGTATCTTCTGGAGCTCATGGCCATACAATCCCTTGGATCTGAAATGAGTTTGAAATCAGACTAGCCTCTGTCATGGAAAAGAGGCCCTGACAGGCTACTCTTGCAATGCTAAATTACAGCCTCTAGCTCAGACGCAGGATGAGGAAAAGGCAGAAGAAAAACCCGGAGAGGTGCCACTCTATCCTTTCTCACATGTCAGAAGCAGAAAGATTGGCCAGATGAAAGTTTCAAAGTGTTTTTATAATCTTGGGCGGTTTATTTCTTGTTATTGCACTTTTGCTTCTCATCGGTGAAATGGGGCTAAAAATACATACCACCCTTACTTTGGAAGCATGATATAATTTGAGATTTTTCCACAATGTCCTTAAAGATGCTTAAGGTACACAAGTTGCAGGCTCGAGTTTTGATTGCAAAAATACTCTGACATTTGCTTGTGATTAAATGATTTAAAATGTCTTCTAAATATTGTGGAGACAGTTTCACCTAGTTATAGTGACTTCTAAGGAGGAATGACATTGGGTGGAAATTGTATTGGCATGTTCATTCTATATTTCATCATTTGTATTTATTGAGGGGATGGTTGTTAATGTTCTCTTTGGGCCAGCCTCTGGCTACATATGCAGAATTTTGTAAAATCACAATTCAACTGCATTTTAATATAAATAAATGGCTGGCATTCTGCTATTCCCAGGACAACGTAAGTGTTTTTTAGACTCCTGTTTCCCTGTCTTTACCAGAGGTGTAACGGATCCTGATCTCACCGTCTCAAAGATGCTCTTTGCTGCTGGAGCAACTGTAACATTTCCCACTGTCTCTTTTTGCAGCAATTGCTCAAATACTAAGTCTGTCTTGAGTGCTCATTTCTGACTTGCCTGCTAATGAAGGAGGTGGAGAAAGATTCCATAGTGTCTATTACTTTGCATGCAAGAACCATTTTCAAGTGAGTGGTGCCTTGACCTGTGAAAGTAAGATGTCCATATTCCCTGTAAAAAGAGATTGCCGCAATCTTGCTCACATGTATTCATCTCTGTTAAACATTCTGCTTGTTCTGGAATTTACTCTCTAGGCAGCTTGAAGGCCATTGAACAAAGAGTTTTCCTAATTTATCATAATTACACAAACACCTGTGCCGAGCAACCTTGTACTGAGCTACTCAAAATTTTTTCAGGGGTTCAACAGTGCTCAACACTCCTCAGCTGTGATTTAATGGTCTAATGGCTGAGCATAGGCTACAATGAAGTACAGATGGGAATTCTAGATCAAAGACTTCTTTTTTTAAAAGTCCCCAGATATAGTTGTAGCACATTATTGATTTTGATATAGCTGGGCAACATGCTTTGCAACGTAAAACTGCCTCTCTTCTCTGTAAGGGCAAAACAAGAACTTCACAGGGGGTCATTTGCAGGTGTTCACTTCAGAACAGATTATGTAAAAAACTTAATGGATTACTTCTTTGACTTGATATATAAATGGCACCCTGCAAGGTACTATGTACAAAGTGTCTTTTTAGAGATTTTATTTCCTTTTCCAGATTGCCCAGCTGGCTTTTGGAACCCATAAAATCTTGCTTGGGGTCATACAAACTTTAGAGTCTCCAAATCTCAAAGCTGTTCTTTAATAAACGTGTTTCTAGTAGCACACTCTTTTATGAAGTCATCTTTGAAAATATAAATATCCAACACTGAATTTGAGAGTTCATCACAGTGATTTTTCAGAATGTCTTGAAGGATTCACTCTGTCTTCAGCCACTAAAGAGAGTTGATTTTTAGATGGGCAGTAACTCTTTCCCCACCTCTGAACTTTCTAAAACTCACTAGGATTTTCAACAGCTTAACAAATTAGTATATTCTCAATTTTTCTTACATCAGTATTATCTGGTATCATCAGCACAGACAATTCAAACACTTTTAAAGATAGTAATATGGGAGATCTCTTTCACTTCACTCCAATTTACAGCATCTATTTTTTTTAGTGTGGTTCAAACTGCCTGAAAATCTAAGTCTACTAATGAGTGTATACATTGGGATTATTTAAAGAACTAGATCTTTTAATTCAACATCAATGTCATTTTTTTCAGAACATTAGTACTGGAAGTCAGAACCTTCAAAGTTCTTACAACTTTAAAGCAACTAAAATCTAGTGTATTGACATATAATTACTGACCTGAACATGGGGTGGAATTGGAAAGATTCCACTTTCTTACAAATGTTATAAAACACAACAAAAGATATATTTCTACATTCAATCATGTTAAAATTTGTGTGAGAATATGTATAAGAGAAATCAGGAATGGTCAAAGGAGTCAGACCATCCTGCCCTGAATTCTCTCTCCAGCAGTAGCCACAAGTGGATTCCTCCAGAACAAAAGGCCAAAAACAGTGATGCTTTTCCAGGGTACTCTTACAACCTCCAACATCATAAAGGATTCCTAATGCTGAGGTGGTCCCTTTGTACCTAGCAGCTTTCATTTGATTATTCTCCCCCAGATTTGTCCACTTTCTTTTTGAATCCATGGAAACATTTAGCATTCAAAGACTAGAGGTTTGGCTTAATTTTCTCTGTCTTGGTTTTTAATCTGTTTCCTAAACAATCTGCCTACTACGAAGTATGTGGATAGAGAATATCATTACAAAAAGCCAAGCTGTTAAACCATGAGCCTGACAAGGGATTAATTCCTTAAAAAATTGCCTAAGGGTTGCGGAGGATTTCAACAGTTGGGAATTAAAGAATGATGGAGTGGTTGCAGCTCAGCCATGATCTACTTTGCCCCAGGACGTGACTTGCGCAGAACAAACAGCAGTCAGGGAATGGGGATACTAAGCTAAAGCAAAAGAGGTTTCCGTCTTTAAAAAGTTTCATAATGTTTTGCTCTAGAGCTTCAGATCTCGCAGAAGGTCAATGCTTCAGTTGAAGTCAGCAAAATACAGCAAAATATTTCCTTCACATACTCACTGTACTTAATAAAGACAGGTTTTGTTCATACATGTGGAGGAAATGGAGAAGGCACTTTTGTCCTTTGTCCTACCTGTTTCCACAATTCCTTTTAGTTTTAGTGTCTCCTCATGCATTGAATTTTACTGCTGTGTACTTTACTCTTCATTGAAGTATTCAGTTACTGTTTTAGATGACTATGTAGACACAAATCCCCCCATAATATCTTTCATAATTCTCAAAAACACATTCTGCAAACTTAAAATTTTATCAGTAGAGCTGCTTAAAAGATATCTGTTGACATTTTTTGAGTAAAAACACTGATAAAAGGTTACTGAGGTATGGCATTTATCCTCAGTCACCACATATTTTCCACTTTTTTCAATTTTAGTTTGTTAGCACACATAGTGCATTTCCCCATTTCTTCCCCTGCGTGTGTATATACACACACCTATTCAGACATAAAATCTGAGATAAATAACATCAATCACAGTGGTATCCAACAAGAAGACCAAGCAATACTTATATTGGAATTTAGTTTACAGTTTTTGAATATAGAGGTATACAACCAAAGGGCTTACATTTTCAAAAGTAGATTTGCAAAGAACAAAATTACTATACACTAGAAATTTTATGGCATTGATCTACAAATTATATTCATTAAAATAACAGTTAGCAAATTTATCTGACATTTAATTTTTTTTTGAAATGTTTTGTTTACCTATTTTAATCTCGTATTAGCTACTTAACAGTGTTTACTTGTTATCTCTGAGGCAAAATAAGATTTTCTAAATTATCATTATGAATTTTCCTCTTAGTTGAGCATTCTCAGAGCACCCTGTGAGTATAAGTTTTAAAACTCTTAGACAACACTCCTTACATTCATAAATGCACACATATACATTCACATGCGTACTTGGAATGTGCCGATTCATTTGAGATATAATACAGTTTTGCAACTATTCCTTTATTAATGTTTCACCAACAGTTCTAGTGAGAAGTTCTCCTTTATTTCTTAATAGTCCATGTCCTTTCTTCTTCAAAAGCAACTTTAAAAACTAATTCAGTTCCTTAGACATGTTAGAACCCTCTTCTATTTCATTTTAAAATTCATTTATGGGTGTAGCTACTATGTTTTTTATAAGGGTTGGGGTTATATACAACCCCATGGTCAGCTTTCTATACATACCTCCCTCTCTCTATGTAGTCAGCTTGATTCCATCCTGGGGGGGGGGGGGGGGGGGGGGGGGGGGGGGGGGGGGGGGGGGGGGGGGGGGGGGGGGGGGG
>JAVKLA010000030.1:18383136-18396524 GCA_034782735.1 Sagittarius serpentarius | reverse complement strand
TGTAGTCCGCTTGATTCCATCCTGCCCCCCCCCCCCCCGCCCCCCTTCTTATGCTCTTCCTGAAAGACTTAATTGGCTCTGGAAATACTTGTAAAGTTTACTTCACAACATGTCCATTTCCAGTACCCTCAAATCTCTGAGCAGTCCATCACAAAGCCAAATTGACCATCTCTCCCAGTCATAGTATATAGACTACCTTGACTATCTTACACCAGCACATATTCTAAAATGTTTGAATAAAGTCATAAGATGTTTACGCTTGGCAGAAGTCAATAGGAATTTTACATTGTCACATCTCTACTATGTATTTAACTTAGGATCTTTTATTCTTCTTGGACACTAATATCCTAAAGAAAGTTTCCAAGAATCATTTAAATGACAGGACATAATGTGATTCCTCATTTAATCTTTGTTCGATTTATGAGTTTCCCTTATATGGAAAATAAATTTTTCTTCTGGTAGAATTCTAACTCAGATACTCCATTTCCAGTTTCACGTTACTCTGTAGTAAGGTATCTACACCCGGGAACTGCCACTGGCATTAGTATATCTTATTTCCTGTAAATTCCAAACCTCTTTGAACATATTTCTCCTTATAGATTTGTTCTTCCTCTCAGGTTGCTACTATGTGTCTCTCAAACCATATAAGTGATAAAGTTTGAAGAATTTGCACATGGTGTAAAAGACTTAATGAAAAGTCTTAATACAGAAAGATCTTTCCAGAAATCTTTTCCAGAAAATCTGGGAAAATTAATCCAGAATCACCTATAGCATTCAGGATTGGAAATATTCTTCAATAGTATAACTCTCAAAGTGAGATATTTTCAATACCATTAAGTCATTTTCTTTGTTTACTTGACCTACACTGTGATTTGATCTTATGTCAGTACCAGCAGTATATGCTCACATAGTACATTATTTCCTTACGATAGTAAAACTGGTCTGGTTTGGGGGGGTTGGGAGGGTATTGTTTGTTTGTTTTTAAACAATGACATGATTAAGCTGAAATGAAAAAGATCTGTCAAATTTCAAAACCTCAGGTCATCAGCTTGGGCCTGACTGGAAGGCAATTACTGAGACAGACGTCTGTCATTGAGAGATTGCCCACAAACTAATTCACATGTAACCTATAATTAGACTATAAAAGATGAAAGTTCCTGTTGTGCTCACATCAGGATTTTCTAAGTAAGAATCCTTCACTTTGTCCCTGATAGCTGTCTAGGTTTCTAGGGACAATCACTTCATGTTGCTTATTCGTGGGGGGAAAAAAAAAAATTGTAATGACTTAAGGATATTGCCAGACTTTAATGTTTATGGCACACTGAAATTTTCAGATGGAAGGAGCTATTAAAAAAAAAATATGAAGACTATTCTAGAAATTTAAGTGCTGGTGGACATTGTTTCTTTTTTGATTTTCAATAGTAGGCCTTCCTAACCTGACTGAACAAAGGTGATGAAGCTATTAGCAGCAGATGGGAAGAGACAGACAATAGTACGTAGAGGTAGTCCAGCTTGTGCTGCACGCTTGCAGCACAGCTTGTTTCACAGCACTGGGGGCAAAGAGGTCTCTTCTACGTCTAAGAGCTCTTCAGCCCTTTTGTGGCAATGTGCCAGATCTCCAAGAGAAAGAGATTGCCTAGAAAGAAATATGCTGGGGTGTGGGAGAAGCAGACACAGGTCAAATAGACAAAGATGAGAAGGACATCTGGATGACTTAATTCTTCTGCAGCAAGAATATTCCAAAGACACCAGCTAATTAGTCTCTGGTAATTTGTATTTATAAATTTTGTCAAAACAAAACATTTCTGGCCTCCTTGAAAACAGCACAAAGGTAAAAATTAATACAAATTCAAGTACAGGGACAGAAAATTGGAGAAGTCAGTGAAAAAAAAAGTTTATCACAAATTTTGAGGCCGTAAAAATATCCTTTAGTCATCATTATCTTCTGAATCCCAAACATGGGCTTATATTTAGTATCATTTGTTGCAAACTTTAACATCTCATATTTCATACCAACAGAGCTTTACTTGCAAAAATGAAAGTACTACAGGAAACAAATACTATGTACCTAACTTTGAGTCTTGCATAACTTGGCAGACATTTTTGTAAATCAGATATATTGAACACAAATTCAGATTAATTTCTCATGAGGACATATACAGAAAATGAAATAATTTGATCTCATTAAAACCATTATGCCACAATAAAAATATATAGCCACTTCATATTTCAAAAGGTAATAAAATCCTTCTGCTCTGAAACTAGAGGTTTACCAATTTAAATTTGTTATAAATATCCTTGCTGAATCACTGTTAAAACATTACTAACCCTCATTTAAGGGTTCAAACATACTCTGAATTTAACACACATTCTCCACTGCACCACTTCAGGTCAGGATACTCAGATTTATGCTGTTTCTGTAAGCAATGTTTAGGCAAGTAAAATGAAAACTAAGAGGAGCCATCCTCTCATGAGATGCCTTTGAGGAGACTGAAGAACTGGAACAGATCGCATGCATGAATATCCAGGAAAAACAGGGAAATTGTTCCTTCTAAGCAAAATTTTAGCCAACAAACTAAGTTTACCACTTTGGCGTTAAGTCAGACTTTCTGCAGAGAGTCCCTGTATTTAAAACCAGTAGAATTAAACAGTACAATTAACAACCTGATAAATAAAGGCTGCCTTTTCAGCGACCTTTGATTGATCAACACCTTTGACATACATAACCAGGAAGCAGAACAACTAATTTTAAAGTGGGTTTATATTTATGAAACAGCTACATCCATTTTTTTATTAACTGTTACAAAACTGTATGAAGTAACTGAGAAAAGAACATGGGAAAAATTCAATCTATACAACAATGACATTAAGAGCTCCTGTATTTCTAAACTGTACATTATAAGTATTAAAATAATTCTTACTTCATTAATTATTCATTGCTGCTAAAGTATTAACCAATTAAACAACTATTTTAATAATTATCATTAGTAATTAAAGCATTAAATATTTATACAAATGTGTTTTGTTTCTTTTCCACACCTTTGCTAGACTCTGTCACAGTGGATTAACTCCTTGCAGAGAAGCAGAGGAAAAAATGACAAGTTCTAATTTGGATGAGATGATTGTGAGGAAACATCAAATCACAGATTGCATATGTTTGCATTTCTTAACTTCAAATTTTTTTAATAAAAGCTTAGCTTTTGGATTTTTTAAAGTTATTCTTAAACACCTAATTAACCTGCACCATTTTTCACTCATTGATTTCAAAAAACTGAGGAAAACATAATTCCCTTTCCAGAAGGGAAGAAAATGTGGGATAGTATAGGATTTGCTGAACTTCACCCATAGTTTGGGAGGAGAAACAACTAAATATCACCATAAGTACTAGTTCAGATTTTTGTATTTTAGAGTATATTGCCACTTCTAGTAAAAGTACTATTTTCTTTTCCACGGAAGATTTGTTATTTTGGAACTGCATTACATCTTACTGAACTGTGACAATGGTTCAAATTAAACATTACTTAAAAGAGATTATGTTGTACTGAAAGGCGCTTAAAATGCAATTTTCAGTTTGGGTTTTGTTGTTGTTTGGGGTTTGTGTTTGTTTGTTTATAGGTCTAAAAATTCATTAGAAACGAATACATGCTTAAGTGACTAAGGTATATCTGCCTGCAGATATGGCAAATGGAAAGCTACACAAACTGGAACTTATGATGAATAGGCTTCTGAGCAATGACATTTAAATCTTTTAAGAGTGAATGGTATCTTTAGCAGTTACTAAGGGGTAGATCTTGGAGACAGCCTTCTAGTAATAAGTAAAACTTAATGAGAAAGTTATTCATGTGGCTTATATTCCTGTATTTAGGTATCACAGTCAAAATAAATTTATGTTTAAAATTCTTTACTAAATGACTTATACGTAGCACAGTTCAGTGTACTCTGGTATGATCAAGAAAGTGAAAAATTGTTAAAAACTGAATAATATAAAGCAACTAGAATTATCTTTCCTTGTAACTGTAAGCACAATAAACAGTCATTATCTTTCTCATTAACACATTAATATTTACTATTTCTACGTATCACTACACAAAAATATTGGTGCTTTTATATTGTTTTGTTAGTGCAATGTTTATTCCCTATATCTTGAGTTACAGTATCTAAATTTATTTTGGCAGTACATTATATTTTGTCTATGCAGTAAAGGCATTTTATTGAAAGCATATATAAACTTTATTTCTTTTGTTGGCTATGGCTTTAGAAATAGTTGAAATAAAACTTGGAACCTCAGTTTTAGTTGCGTATGCATAGTCCTTCCATTACTTTCCTTTCTATTTCAAGATTTTCACTTGTTCAGTTTACTACAGGAGACAGATGGGATCAGACAATGCTAAGGTAAAAAGAAAAAAGAAAATTGAAATTAATTAAACAGCAGTTCTTTGTCTATTAAGTAACCACAAATGGGTATGCTTTATTTCAAAGAAAATTTTTAGTTTATCTGCAAAGAGTTACAATCATTCAATAGCAGGAAGTTAACACGGAAGGAATCTAGATACGGTTTAACCTATGACGACTTAAACTATGCGTACTGCCAAACAAATCTGTGCTTATAGCCAACACTTCTAAAATTCTCTTGCTGAAGTTCATAAGGAATCACAGGATGCAAATGTAAACCCTCAGGTGTGTCAAAGATCCCCTAAGCAACTCTAATGTCAGGTTGCATTTTCAAATGAAGTCTGTTTGTTTAGCCCTTACGATTTAAACCTGCTAGAGCTATGTAAATTCATAAAATTAAACTATATGAGAATTTTTCAGTCAGGCAATGTGATTCACACAGTAGTATTTACTTCCACTGAAATATATTGACCTTTGTGGTTTAGCTTTGTTAATATTTTTGCTGATTCAGCTATTACACAATTTAACAGTCATGATTAAGTTTTTTCAAAGCTGCTGAGGATTTAGTCACATTTAGTTCCTTTCCACTAAGATAAGTGTCTGAAGTCCATTAAATAACATTTTAAAAAAATTTAAAAAAAAAATTTATCAACACTTCATTTGTATATTCAATAGTAAAAAAAAATGCAACTACAGGCAGACTATCACATTGTCATATGCACTTCCATGCGTAAGTGTATCTATATTTGTACACACACATTCCTCTTCTATAAAATTGTATTTATTTTATGATGTAAAGTATTAGTTACTACCTACTATAATATAGTTATACATTCCTGAATAATTGGGTTACTTGCCAAAGAAACCTTTCAATGGTATGCACAGAGAGCAAGCATAAATGGTTATTGTATTACTGAAGTAAGGTTCAGCTTCCAAGTGTTGAAGTGAAACAAAGCTGGACTCTTTCTAATAAAAACATGAACTGGAGTTTGCAAAATCAGCAGCAGTTTCACTGCTAAGTGTATAGCTGTGAGGCCTCAGGTACTACTACATTACAATTGCACTTTTAAAGTACTGATGGGTGAATTACTTTGAACAGACCATCACCGTAACAAAGTAGAGTTTGACTATCACGTGGATAAGTGGCGCGGATAAGTGGCAAAATCTATAAGAACACAGTGAGTTCCATTTACATGATTTATTTTCGCAGTACTATCAGCAATTGTTCAAACACTGTGGTTTCCAGAAGGGCCACTTACTGTAAGGGCAACTAGCTACGATGCTGTGAACAAATAGCGAGTGTATTTGACTCTCCAGCTCAAAAAGCAATTACTCTAATGGATGAGTCTAAATAGGGAACAATGAAATTAGACTAAAGGAAAAGAATAAACAGAAAATTAATGTGACTTGCAATCTGCTATGGCAAAATAAAAAGTTACTGATATTATATATAATTTTACATATTAATGGCATACACTGTATATATATACACAAAACATTTGTTTACAGTTATGATGTTAAAATTTAATATAAATTGGGCTAAAAATATTTTACTTATTCTTCAAATATTTTCAGAATTTAAAAAAAACTTATTCCTTACCAAGATAATATCAAGACATTTTCACAAAGAAAATTTGCAGAGAATCCCATTGTAGATTAGCTTCAAATTAAGGCTATGCACCAAAAATATAGGTATTAAATAATGACATTCATCTCCCTTAACTTTAACCATAAAAGCAAGACATGTAATCTAAACTGCTTGGCCAGGCTTCTGGTTTTCAGCAGAAAGATAGTGTTTGCACAATTCTCCCCCCCCCTCACCCTTCTCCTTCACCTGTGGAGAACTACCTCTTTCCCATGATCAATAAAGGAACTCAAATTTAGCCATTTTACTTCTTAGATAGGCTTTACTACTTCAGGTTTCTTATTTACATTTTTCCTCATCATGAATTTCAGGGACATTCCTCAAATTTTAATTATTGTAAGCTTGATTTTGTAGGTCATTAAAAATACTGTCTTTGGAAAAATTGCTTCTGAACCTTTCAGATAAGCCAGAGAGATCAATGATTCTTACTCTAAGTATGGACTGTGCTACTGGATTCTCAGTTCTATACTTATCTTCAATTCTCATTTTCCATGTTCTCATTAATGAGCCAAGAGTTGGCATGTGAGCCAGAATATTAAGTTACTTTGCATGCACTGTTTTGAAATACCTGAAAGTACAATCATAGACTGCTGTTACTTAGAAATTTGGAGAATTATATCTGCCCATTTCTTGAGACCATCCCTGCATCCTAGTTTAGTTTTAGTTTCCAGATATTACTGCTTATACAATATTTATAACATTTTCTGGAGGCCAGAACCAGTACAGAAATAAAAGAACACCTTCTGTTTTTTCTTTAACGGTGTTTCAAACATTTTTTTTTTTTCCCTAAATTGCTTGGAGAGCACTATGGGATGAAATGAACATGTGTGCACAAAACTGTGTTTCAAGAACGCAATAAAAGTGGACCTACAAGAATAATCCTACAATGAATTTCCAATCAATAAACCACTTTTCTCAAAGTAAGCATTAGCATTAAACTGGCAGAGCCTCTATAGGTTGGGGTTTTTTATTATAACTATAGCCTTTTTAACTAAGGCTTATCATTTGTACTCAGTTGACCATTTCTTCATCCATGTCAGTGGAGACAACATTTTTGTGTGACCAGAAAGTATCTCATATACAATAAATATTGAATAAGAGAAGCTTTAGATGCAGTTTTGTTTAAAATACTCAGCTTTTCCACACAAGAAGTAAGAAGTTTTATCCTGGAAATTTATTGAAGACAACTTGTACAGGTAGTAACCGGTGTGAAAAAGTTTGTTTAACCACCTGTTCATGGTCGCCAGATACAAACATAACACAGGGAAGTCCCCTTGTAGATTAAAATATACTTCAACTATGCCATAAAGTGAAGAGCGGAAGATATGAATGCAAACAACGTGGTTTAAGAGAATTTAACAACTTGCAGAACTAAAGCATGTGAATGCAAAGTAATCAGATAAAAAGGGGGGAAACATATTGATGGCACAGAGTAATCTAGAACAACAGAATAGATGAGGTGGAAGGGACTTAAAATGATCATCTAGTCCAACTGCTTGACTGCTTCAGGGCTGACAAATAGTTAAAGCACATTATTAAGGGCGATGTCCAAATGCCTCTTAAACACTGACAGGCTTCAGGCATTGACCACTTCCCTAGGAAGCCTCTTCCAGTGTTCGACCCCTCTCTCAGTAAATAAATGTTTCCTAACGTCCAGTTTGAACCTCACCTGGCGCAGCTTTGAACCATTCCCACGCATCCTATCACTGGATCCCAGGGAGAAGAGACCAGCAGCTCCCTCTCCACTTCCCCTCCTCAGGAAGCTGCAGAGAGCAACGAGGTCACCCCTCAGCCTCCTTTTCGCCAAACTAGACAAGCCCAGTGTGTGACAAACCCAGTATCTCTAGCTGATAAATTTCTTCTAATGCTACCCAAGTCTTCTGGTACAGGATATACTGTATATCATACGACACCGAAACTGGGATTTTTCTGTGTGTTGTTGATTGACTCTCAACAGGGTTTTGGGGACATGTGGGGGTTTTGCTTGATTTTGTTTGTTTTTAAAGCTGGACATTAAAAAAAAAATTGTAGGGCAAATTTACTTGACCTGGAATAATTGGGAAGGGATAGCACTTCTCTGAACAGATCTTTTAGCTGACTTAAAACCAGATCTTATTACTTGGCTTTGAACATGTGTTCAGTTCAACAGAAGGTAGAAGTGGATGATAATGTGTCTTTGGTCTCATTCAATAACATTACTGGACTTTAGTACATTAAGTTTAAAAAAAGGCAAACAAGAATGAGAAACATGACAGCCTTTTTCATAATAGTGATCTTTTACCCCTCTGTGGGTCAACTGCGGTTTCTTCCTCTCTCTTTCTCAGGAGGCATACAATGAAAAAGAGCATGATACTATAATTTTATTCCATGTATGCTTTTTTTTTTTTTTTTAACATTCCTACGTGATTAGCCTAAGGGGTGTTTTCACACATGCCATGAAAGGCAAACCCTACAAGGACAATAACAAAAATGCTGCTAATTTTGAGGATTCTATCTCCTTCATCTTGAAAGACAAATCTCTTCCCCAAATACCAGTCACATATCGATGACTTGAATTCATGTGGATCCTTACACAATTCTGCAAAGCCCCCAAAAATTCATTTGAAAAATCCAGCAACACTGTTATGGCAAGCGATAGCAGTGCAGTTCTTTGTCATATCATTTGCATCACCCAATCACTTACAAGTAGTAGAAAGAAAACAAAAGGGCATCAGAAGTCTTAGGCTGTCTACATGCTAAACCTACATATTTTTTCATATAAAATATAAATGTATGCATATTTTATTACCCCATGCTACAGCAAATGTGATTTCACATATGTAACTCTGCTTCTCAGTTTTTCTTACTTAAAAATGAAAAAGATAAATATTTATTTCCTCTACTGAGTTACTGTTCAAAAAAAAAAAAACCACCCCACAAAACTAATTCTGTTAATCTGAGTCTTTGTCTACGTATCTAGTTATTTATTTATGAATTAATTCACAGTCATGTCATTGCTTCCTTCTCTAGCTGGATGTATAATTTGTTTGCAAATTTGTATTTTGTAGTAGAACCAAGGAAACAAAAGAAAACTAAATCGCAATAGATGTGTTTTCCACAACTATCAAGTTGTCAAAAATTTGTAAAACTATGTAAATCTCAAAAAGTATCTACTTTTTACTGCCAAAATCATCAGAATAGAGTCTGCTTTCAAGCTGATTTTGGTTTGTTGGTTCTTTTTAATTTTAAGCATAACTTTTCTCCTTTGAAGATCTGAGCTCATTTTCAAAAAAGGACATGGCTAGTGTAGAAAATAGGCTCTAGTTCTCTGAATTCAGGATTGCTTGAAATGAAGGAATAGGCACTAGGTATAGAAATACCCTTATTTTTCCCATACTTCCACCCAAAAATTCTATAGCAGTGTGACCACATATGTCTTTCATGACTGAACCCATTTTCAATGAGGTGCATACTGAAATACTTTCAACACTATTCCAGCAAAAGGAGAATTGGCAGTTCAAGATGGACCTGGAATTCAGAATGCTTACCTTCTTGGAAATAAGGAAATCAATCCATTAAATTAAGAGAAGAAAGCCTGATATTATGACTAATCGTATATTATGCAACTTAGATAAATTTGCTAGAGATGAACATGTTGCTGAAACCAAGCTTCCCCTTCATTATCCAGCACATTATGGCTTTACAGTTACGCGGCAGCATGGAGAAGGAAGTCGTTATTGCTGGCTCTGGGGGAACACATTGAATGATATTGTTCCCTGTAGAAAGCACAATGCCAGAACACAAAAACTCATATCTGGGAGAACAGTAGCAGATTTGTCCAGGTTAATTGCTAGCCAACTGGCTTACTTTTATGTTTCCTTTCATGCAACAGCTTAATTCCCTGCCTCAAGCAGATGTGGAAGCCTTCAGAGAGAATCACGTAAATGAGTGGCTAAAGCATGAAGTAAATGCCCAAGATTAGTAAAGTTCATAAGGCGATGAAAACTTTTCAGGAGTAAATCATGGGGTTAAAATGATCTATGACTCATTTTAGCATTTGTATTAAGATTGGAGGAGGCTTGCTCAATTATTAGGAACAGAAAGTTGGAGTGAGTCAGACAGCTAGTAAAAATAATATAGGTGAGAATCCTTGTAATCACTTGATATATTCAGAATTCCTCATAGCTGAAAATGTAATTTTCATTATAGGATTCAAAAAATGATAAAACAATGAGGCTCAAAAGAGATGGTCTTTCTCCCTAAAATGATCAGATAAATTTCACCAAAATAAGAGAACTCTCATGATATTTAAAGATTATTGAAAACTACTATTCTATCTGTATGAAACTTCACAAAACTTTGGAATATTTCTTTTTCAGATACTTGCCATGGAGAAGAAAGTGCTGCCGATACTTTAGAAGTACAGGCCTGTAGGAAATGACACAAGCTCCTGAACTGTATAATCATATATATAAATATATAGATTACAACAAGTGCTAGCAAAGTGAAATCTGAGGGAATCTCTGTAGAGGGAAAAAACAGCCACAGAATTGAGTTAACACAGTGAAAAAAGCACTTTATATAAATACAAACATTTATTTTTTTTGAGTTAATATGAATGCAGAAGCCGTGGGCTTAGACGCACTACTCTTAAAACATGCTTATAAGAACTTTCAGGCTCAACAAGGATCATGATCTATTCACAGCAACTGCTAGCCTGTTCTTACGCACTCATTTTAGCTGCTGTAAAGAACTGACTACATAGGACCAGACTAGCTATAAAATCTCCATTAATTCCATACCTCAAAGCTGGAAGCAGTTTCATGCTGTTCTTCTCCCTCTACTCTCCATTAAGTGGAAAGGCAAATTACAGTAGCCACATTGCTAGATTATGTTTTGCTGGGCTGTCCACACAAAATCTCTTAAAATACTAGAGTACTGAAGCCTTTTGCTATCTCTTGCCATGCACCCCAAATGAGCAAAAGTTCCCTTCTTAAAAGCTGCTATCATAGCCATACTCCGATGCTGGGAATTATATGAATAAAGCACTCATTAAAAAAAGAACTTCCTATATGTAGCATTTACTTTTACAGTAATCTTGCTATAACATTGGAGCTGACAAAGTCACCTGACTTCATATTTCCAGTCCTGTTAACGCTCCATCTCTTGTAAACAATTATAAAAACTTAATATTACGCATGAAAGAATACTTGCGTGAAAGAATACTTGTAATGTAGACTTAATGCTGGCATTACATTTCCATTGGGAACAGTCTTCAAAAGATACCCCGTTTTAGAAAAGCTAACATACAGAAAGCACAAAACATGAAGACCTTTTTTTTAAGTCAAACTGCTATCAAACTGCTAAAAGATAGCTCCTATAATGAATTCCCATCTAAATCCATGCTGACATTTTTTACATCGAATGCCACAATTTCACCTAAAAAAAAAAAAATCACTGTATTATTCATTAACCTAGGTATCAACAAGCAATAACTTTAGAAAAAAATTAGCAGCTTCAGTAGAACTCCTGTCAGTATTTGAGCTATCGGTAATCCTTGGGACAGAGGGAAGAAAAAAAAATTGAAAGACGGTCTGGCTAACCATGAAGTAATTTGATCTAATACAGAAGTGCTTGGGTACAACTGAAGAACAATTCCATTCATCCTGCTAATAGAAACAGACTAGATCTTCATCCACATCTGTGGTAAGGGCATGAAATAGATGAAAAAGTCTTAGAGAAGGTCATAGTCATGAACAGAGAATGAAGCAAAACCATTGTCTTCAGAGGGCTGAGCATTTCTGTAATAATGAAAAACTAGCAGCTGGACTTGTGCTATAAGCGACAAAAGGTTTTGTGTGGGTAGGATATAAAAGTGGGCAATAAAGACCTGAAGACAAAAGTTTGCTGAATACTGATTTAACAGAAATCAATCACTTCCATTGTTACCTCAAGGCTGTCATCTACCTGCAAATCAGATAGTATTTACCTAAGCGAGAATGTTTACCAGAGGAACCATTAATTCAGAAACTTTCTTGGAAAAACAGGGACCAGTGTTCAGCTGTGTCTGGAGAGCATTTATACCCTTCTCATATGAACTAAGTGGAGCTTCTACTCTTGTCTCGATAATTTCTTTCAATGTTTTCAGAAAACTTCAACTGTAATTTTGTGGTGGCTGAGTCCTTTTGAGACAATGTGAGGTATGCCACTGCTCAGTAAGAAAAAATGGTAACAGAACAGCACCTAAACTAACACAGGGAAAGTCCAGAGTGAGCTTTGGATTATAAGGGTTGATGGATGCTACATTGAGAAGAAAAAGAAAAGGAAGTGGGTAAGAACAAAGTGGAATAATACAGAACCGGGCTATAGAAGAGACAGAAGTGAATAGAATATACTTATTTTGTTGAAAGGAAGCTAAAGAGGTTTTATCCACAAGAGTAAATGAGATGCATGAAGAGGGGATAAAGAGAACATGGAAGTTCTGGATGAGGACGAAAACCAAGATTTGTGAGAACAAAGAAATAGCGTGGTCTTTTCTCCTCTCATTTCTTGAGAAAATTTGTATACTATGTTTTCATCTTCGGTTGCATCTTTTTTCCCCTCAAAAACAAATCCCTGAATTAAAAAAGAAGAATATTTCAACACTAAAATTTTTCATAATCAAAGTGAACAGACGGTAAGTACAACAGGCATGGGCTATATTTTGGTTGAGAGACAATAAAAAGAACCTAAACCAAACAATGCTGATTCAGGAAAGCTGGTAGGCAGGTATTTATTAAATTCCTTCAGAATCCAAGAAAACTATTCCATGTTTATTTATAATTGCTGTGTAATCTATGTATGCTAGCACATGTTCCAGGAAGTTCAGAATGGAGTTTAAGTTCTTAAATGATGTAGACACTTAAAAACCTCTGATGTGTTTGACATTTCCAGGTCTATAATGATGTTTATAAAAATTACAGAAATGAGAGAAATCTTAGAAGCACAGCTACGAGGAAATGAAGGGAGTTTCATTTGGCCTGTACAGCATGAACAAAAGTGCCAACTTTACCTCTGTTTATAATGTGTAACTAACCAATATTTAAATAATGACATTATAATATCATATTTCCAATCCATGATTGCACCTAAGCCTCTGGAACTGCTGGAGCAATGTTACACAATTTAACCTTTATCCAATATCTGAAAAAATGTATACGTGGGATCACAGGATAAGGGAAGGAAAAAGTACAAGCAGCATACTGCAAGCTCAATCATTTCATAGAATCATAGAATGGCTTGGGCTGGAAGGGACAATCAAAGGTCATCAAGTCCAACCCCCCTGCGGTGAGCAGGGACCCCTTCAACTAGATCAGGTTGCTCAGAGCCCCGT
>JAVKLA010000030.1:18333413-18383036 GCA_034782735.1 Sagittarius serpentarius | reverse complement strand
TCTTCCCAGGCACAGAGGTGAGGCTGACAGGTTGGTAGTTCCCAGGGTCTTCCTTTCTACCCTTTTTAAAAATGGGTGCAACATTTCTCTTTTTCCAGTCTCCAGGGACTTCACCTGACTGCCATGACTTTTCAAATATCATGGAGAGTGGCCTGGCAACTACTTCCGCCAATTCCCTCAGGACTCTGGGATGCATCTTATCAGGTCCCATAGACTCTTGCACGTTCAGGTTCCTCAGGTGGTCACAAACCTGGTCTTCTCCTACAGTGGGAGCAGCTTTCCTCCCCCATTCCCTGCCCTGAGGTCCATCCACTTGAGAGTTGTGGGAAGAGAGGTTGCCAGAGAAGACCAAGGCAAAGAAGTCATTGAGTGCCTCAGCCTTCTCCTCGTCTGCTACTGCCTGTGTTCTGGTCTCACTGGTCAGATGGGGCACGCTTTCCTTAACCTTCCTTTTCTGGTTGACACGCCTGTAGAAGCCCTTCTTATTGTTCTTAGCATCCCTTGCCAAGTTCAGCTCCAGCTGCACCTTCGCCTTCCAGACTCCATCCCGACACAACTGGGCAGCTTCCCTGTGCTCTTCCCAGGATACCTGTCCCCGCTTCCACTGCCTGTGCATGTCCTTCTTGCCCTTCCATTTGACCAGCAGGTCTCATGTCAGCCGTGCCGGTCTCTTGCCTTTCCTGCCTGTTTTCTTATGGCTTGGGATTGCGAGCTCCTGCGCTCTATGGAAAGCGTCATTAAAGATCTGCCGTTTAACTAAAATGACCATATTAAGTACTTGGAATAAATAACTTCAGAAGAAAATCCACACCTACACATTGGATTCCAAAAGTCTGAATTTGTAGCCAGGTCTAGAGTATTATGTAGAAGCATTGTTAAAAACGACAACAGTATCCAACAAATGGCACAGAAGACTGATGGCAATTCTAAATTGCCAGTGGAATTCTCTATTCTAAATAATGCATAGAATGCTGTCTTGCACAAGCTGTCTGATAACTGCTAGGGAATGATAACTTGATTACTTTTTAATAGTGCCAGTACTGATTTTTACCATTTTGTTAATACTTTGAATGACTGTGATCTGCAATAATAAAATGTCTTTCCTCATAGAGGCTGAGCTGATGACAATGCTCTTTTAAATAGCCAGGTGGAACAGGGACAGCCTGTAAACTGATATAGCCCATCTACCAGGGGACTAGCTCCTCAAATTCATGTCAAAAGTAGTAATCCAGAGAACAAGTATCAGCTACTGTCAGGAAACCATCAATCCTCAACCAGTCTCTATTAAACATGCCAGGTCAAAGTTTAGACCTGGTAAAAGAGTTCTAATCAGAAAAAAGGGCATTCACTATTCTCTTAGTTTTCAATAAGTAAAGGACTTACAGAGATCAGTAACTTAGAGGTTTATGAAAATTAGGATTGGGAGATGGCAGACACTGAATTTCATGTACAGAACATATGCCATATTCTTACCAACGGATATCATCTCCAAATATGGAAAGTGGGGGCATGAGTATCATGCATAAATCGTGATGATTTTTTTTCCCCTCTAATTTTAAATATGTAAATACTTCTACCTCAAAAGAAACTGAATAGAAAGGATCAGGTGGACTACTAGAATAGAAAAAAAAATTAAGGAGACATCTATGTTATATATCAAATCTAAACTACGCAACTAAATCATAAACTCAGAAAAAGACCCATGCTCAATATTATTTGACAAGCTATCTGTCCGAGATAACCTTCAATGAGTTTGGCATAGACTTGGGAAAAGCCTTCATAACAGTTTTGGGACCATATCTACATCTGGCAACCCAGAACCTTGTCCAGAATTAGTTCAAACAAAACTCTAACATTTTAATGAGTATTAATTTGCTATACTGGGACATCTGTAATTCTGTAATCAGGGAATTTCTCTGTATTCACAAAATTTGGGATAAATCCATTAAATGTGCTAAGCTAAAATGCATAACTTCAGCATTTTAAATCCCTGGGTGGAAGCTTTAAGCAGAAAATAATTTAGTTCATGATGCAAGTGTTTGTTCATTTGTTTTAATTTTTCTACACGTTTCAGGCTCCTTACTGAAAAGGGAAAAAAGAAGTAATCTGTATTATCATAAACAGATTTTTTTTTTAAGGCAGAGTAGTCTACATCATTCCATTAACGAAGAAATTGTAAAGATTAATGCTTGTAACTTCATTTTGTGAAATAAATCATTGTATTTATGTCATATACCTGATGTTTTTGTTACCAGTTATAACTGTTCTTCATGTTTAATGGTGTCAAGTACTAGCAAGTATTCTAGTTCCAAACCAGAGATATCCTTACCCAAAGTTCATATTTAATTTCTTAGTTAAATTCTATAAATTAGGGCAGAAAGGACAAATGAACCCAAAACATTTTAGCCAACACCTTCCATAAGTTTATGAACAGATTACATGTTGAATTTATTAGACAACAACAACAAAAACTGAGTTACTCACCTGTTAAATACCAATGGGAGAAACTTCTCATCTGAGAGAATTATTTCACAGCTTCATAATGCATTAAATATGAACCCAAATTAAAGTAAGTTTGCCTTAATTCACAAGTACCTAAAGCAACCAAAGCAAGCATAGTAACCACTAGATGCAAGTTATTCCTATAACTATCTTTATTCCACCTTCTTTATTACTGTACCACATATCAGCCATGTCTAGCGCCTTGCATTTTTAAGCAGAGAAAATGTTCTGTCTCCCAGTCCATTACTCCTCACCCATTCCATGCAAGTTTTGCTATGCGTGTGACTAGTATCCTCTAAAACTAGCTCTTAAAAGTTGAAGTCGGTGTAATATAGAAAATGAAAGGGTTAATGAAAATATTATGTTAGATTTATTAAGCCTCCCTAGGGTATATAACATTTTAAAATCTACTTTTAACATTTAATCTGTGATATGTGTTCCTGGATTTCAATACATATAGGAACTGTGAAACTGAAATCACTACATTTATAAATTAATTTGATATTACTACCAGAATAATGGTCTTGAAACTCTTATCTTAAAGTGATTTTTTAAAATCTTATTTCTGAACATTTTGTCTCTGTAAGCCAACAAAATATGGTTTGGGGGATAAAGTAAACTAAATATCCCGCCCCGTACTTTTTGTGGTTTTTTTTGTTTTTTGTTTGGTTTTTTTTTTTTAGGAAAATTAGTGGAAACTTAAGCCTTCATATTATTTAACTGTTTGGAAACATGAATTATTTCAGACTGAACCTGACCAGGTGTTTAAAAAAGAAATATCACAGATAAGGATAAAGGGCATTAGGCAGTTTTTAGCAACATAGCCTCCTCTATGTTGAATGTATGTTACTGTCTGAAGTGAAATTCTTTCAGACTTTTACAGAAGTTCACCCATTTTCCAAACACTTTGGCAGATAAACTTAGAATTTAAAATAGAAAATCAAAAGCCTAACTTTAACATGAAAAAAAAAAAATCCTCCTTCCTTCTTCACACTGTATTTGTGAATGATGCTGATACATTAAATACCTGACAACATAAAAGGAAAGGAGAAGAGAGAGGAAAAGAAAGAAGGTAAGTAAAATCCAGTGAAGCCCTGATGTTTAAAGGCCATAAATCAGTTCCAGAAATCCATTGATTCTCTACAGAACACATCACATGCCTCTCCTCATCTTCTGGCCTTATTTAAGAGTTAGCTAACAGCTCAGTATTTCCTCCTACCAGTGCAGATTCTTAGGTAGTAAAAATTCTTAGCTTCCTTGAAGTCATTAGATTTGTCATGTTTAAAACCTACTGTAAACCCATCTATTAGTCTTCCATATAACAACTGCAATAGGTGACATAGAAAAGTCACATCACTCCAATTGAAAATGGTCTGTAGGTCACTAATTCTCTTGAATTTGTCCACAGTATTAATACATTGAACAAACTTGTACTAACAAATCAAACAAAACTCTTAAATTATATGAGTGTAGGCCACATGTTCTATTTTGAGCACTAGCACCTCTTCAGTTGAAGTCTTAAGTCAATGAAGACGAGCAAAGAAGCAAAGTCTGATAAGTTGAAAGTTTCGCAATATGCTTTTTTTTTTAATTTTTAAACCATTTTTGAAAGACCTAATTCCTTCCAAAATTCACTCTTTGCTCAAAATGTCTCACATCTTCCATTGCACTAGCTTACTGTTGGCTCTAGGTACATGTGAGTGATTAAGAGACCAGTACCACTGGACCTCAGGGAAGACATCCATCCTCTCAGTTCCAGTTTCATAACAAGTCAAACAAGAAATTATGAGGAGTCTGTGCCAATCCCTAGCTTTTCAAAACTGAATTTTTTCCAAGTTCTTTACAGAGTCATGAGTGTAAAACAGAGACTAAAAATTGCTAGTTAAAATTTTGCTACAGTGCATTAAGCAGGACAGTCAGACTACCAAGGAAAGCCTACAGCTACAAAGGTAGGAGTGTCATGGTGTTGAGTCTCTGACCAGATTCAAGGCAGACATTTTACATGAGTAACATACACAAGTGTTTGAAATTGGAAACCAGATATACGCAGCAAATTGTCCTCGCTGTTCTGTAATGTTGTGGACATACCCAGGAAGTGCAGTAACATTAAAACAGATTTACGTTTTTGTTTTTGCAAAAGGGAGCAATGGCAATAGCTTCTAAAAACTCTAAGAGAGATATCTTCTATAGTAAATAATCATACATTGTCTGAGAGATACAGTAAGCTACATTTAGAAAGCACTTGGTACAAAAGGTGAATTTTCTACAAGCAAAAATATTTTGTTAAATGGAATGCAAAATGTAAACTAATCATGTTCAGAATGCACAGTCTGTTCCCTTCTTTAGTTTCAGAGTTACACTAAAGAATCCATAACCTTGAACACAAAACTGGAGTGTCAGAGACGGCCTTCATGTGTCTGTTATTGTTTCCTGACAATACAAATAAAAACATAATACATTTGCATTTCTTTTTGTCTTGCCACGCTTCTGAAGAATAAACGTACATTTAGGCAAAAAATAAATGCAGAAAAATATCCATTGGAAACACTACTGAAAGAAATCAAGCTGAAGAGATTATGACACTTTGCTTAAAGAGGGTTCTGCCTTTGCATCTTAAAGCAGGATTCAGAGTGACATAACTTTAGTCTTTCTAGAGTGATGTTGACAGGGCTTACTGAAAATGATACCTTGAAGAAAGAAGGTGTGCTATAATATCAATGATGAGGAAGATTTCATTAAACTGTTTTGAATAATGTTAAATACCAGACATGAGCAATCTTTGTTTAGGTTCTTTACATTGAGGTCCATTTTATTTATTAGAAGAAATGGTTTGTAGCCAACCATGTTTTAAGAGAGGAAGAGAAAGAAAGCATTCTTTTTTCCAACACAAGAATTCTCCTGCTTTCTTCCCTGATAGTTTTTATGTAAAGTACCTCAACTTCTGCTGCACGTGTGCCGAGTCAGACCAAGCATTTGGCATAAATTAGGCAAATGGTGTTATGGCTGACAGAGCTGAACTGGTTTGCTTCCTTTGAAGGAATGGGGTTGTGTCTTGATTTATAGCAAGATATCTCTAGGCATTTCTCAAATGTACACATAAATAACACGCTGTTGCTCACATTCATGTTTTTATTGTTAAACTACAGCAAAGCACTGAAATCCTCACATGGAAGATACTCCAGAAATGCAAATGATTAAATATATCTGCAATTACATATTCATATAAATAATGAATAGATGCCTATATTTCAAAGACCATACACTTTGCTCTTTATTAAGAGATTTTCACTTCCCACCAAAATTATTCTACAAGGCCTTTGGTACTTTTAGTTTTCTATTGCTAGACCTTTTGCCGTCAAAACAATTCCCTATAGCCTCCAAGCACAGAGGCAGATTAATTGTACTAATCAATGTTTCAAAATGGACACAGGCTTAATTACCAAATACCTTTACATTTGAGTTCTTGTTCCCATACAGATACAACCTCTGGGTATTTCAGTGGAAGTGCTAAGTGCCTCACATGCTTGATAGACAGCCAGTCTATTTTCTATTGTACTGCAGTATGGAGAAATTTGTACTGCCAGGAGGCACACCATTGTAAGTCACCATTTTTTTTTTTAATTATTATTTTTTGAGAACCTGTTCCCTAAATGTTTTATGCATGTATTTTTGAAGCATGTTTGTCTGCTGGATGAGATCCATTTTTATTTACAGAACCATAAAGTTTTACTTGTGGCAGTACTGTCCCCCTTAACCCATTATTGTACTTCAGTCCAGGCAGTCTAATGAATTAGTTTTATCTCCAAAATCTGTTCAGTTGTTTTTCCTGTTATTGACATCTCTGGTCCTGTAAAATATCCTTTGTGCTGTTGAAAAATTTGTACACTGGCATTGCCTAGAACTAAGGCTATTTATTTTGACGTATGAACAATAAAGCTTATTATTTCAGATAGGTCTTTTTACTTACTATTTTGTGCTTAATCATACCTGAAGAAACTTCACTATGGACCACACTGTATGGACGCTGCATATGCACACCAATGAAAGACCACCCATCACCAAAAACTGACGTTTGCCACAAATTAGACAAGCAACTTGAAGGCATATATGACACAAACGTGAATTTGAAATCAAGTTCACTGAAGATATCACTGAGCTAGCAGAAGCCAAATCATTCATGCCATGGCATTTAACTTCTTATGAATATTGACATTTCTAGCTGTGACTACAATACAGGCACCACGCGAGGTCTGTCTACGTGCATCAGATAAATACGTCAAAGGCCACAAAATGGAATTACACAGCAAGAGCTGAGAGAGCTGATACTTAAACTCAGGACTCCAAGTTTAGTTCATTAACACAATTTTTTTTTCAGGCTTCTCTTTAGGAATAGCAGTTTTAATATCACATTCCCCTGGTATTTTAGCCAGCAGAGTTACTGACAAGTGTCTGTAAGACAGCTCAGCATGCCAGTATTATACCAGTTCATCTGTCATTAATTTCACCAAACTCAACCATATGGACTGAAGTTTCTTATGCTAGTGTCAGCTTCAGACTGTGGATTTTTAGAAAATTTAATTAAAAACAGGTTGGCAGTTTCTTAGAAAAGAAACCAAGTCCTTTTGCTTGTGTGAAATAATTCACTCTCTCTCTGCTCATTTTCCCCATAAATTCAGTGGGAAGTTAAACTGTTTCCATACTAGACAGGTGGACCCTATAGTTTGAAGCAAGAGAAAGGAAGACTGTGGTTTGCACCGAGTCCATCCACTTAAGCATTTTACCAGAACAGAAGAGTATTTCTGCAGCATATCTCCCAGTCACCCACATGCTGTGCCTGGTGCCACTCTGTGGAGAGGTCTAGGAGCAAGCAAACTGGATTCCTTTCAGACAAAGGCAAATCTGAAGATGTGCTCCAGGATCACATCAAATATGCTCCAAATGCTAATGGGTGCTCAGTCCACAATCTCGACTAGAGCTGGTTTGAAGTAAAACTCCTGAAATGTGTGTAGTATAGCCACTAGCTGCAACTCCACAACAGATCTGCTGTCACTGCTCTGTGCTATTTGCAATCAAGTGTTTGCTTTTAGTATTCACAGACTTTTTTCTGGGTTATCAATATAAAATGGCTGAGAATAGAGTCTGAAGACAGCTGGAGCCAGTAAAAGACTGTAGAAAAGAAAAGGGACAAGTAGCAACAAAGAGCATCATGGGTTTTTTTCCCCTTCCAGTTCTGGCAAGCCAAAATACCGAACCTCACAATGAAAGGAGGGAGGTACCCTCTTTCCTGTTCTCCATGGTGTGCCAGTGATGCTCAAGGTAGGAAAGAAACATCCTAACTTTAGTCAGGCCCACCACAGCAACAAAGGAGAAACCATTCTTCACTTTGAAATCCTGCAGGAAGTTTTATGTCTCTCCAAAGAAGCTGCTCCTTTCTGAATATGGCAAAATACAACCAAACACACAATAACAAAACAGTTGTTATTACCCAAATTGTAAAGCTTTGCTTCTGTGCTTTGTTTTTATTTAAACACAGATCATCTTAACCAAAACACTATTTGCATAATGTCTCCTGCATAGGTACCACAGACTAAACCATGAGAACAAACAAAAGGCAAGATTTAGTCAAGGCTGTCCAGCCAGCTCACTAACAAAACTGAGCATTTTAGAGAGTGAAGGGGATCCTGGAAGAAGGAGGTTACCACTGAAAAACTGTATCCAACATTAATATGAATCAGACAAGCAAACTTTGACTATGTAGGAAAACCTAATTCTGATTGTGATATTTCATAAGAACTTTAAGTAGACACTTCTTTAAAGAGATCTGGCCTGTCCATGGAAAACCCCTTGCTGGCTTCCTAGAAGTCTTTCTGAACAATTGCTTTTTTTCTTGGCTTGAAGAAGAAAAACTGTAAAACAATCCCTTTCTTAGACACTTAGACATTTTAGACCCTCTGTTACACCTTCTTTTAAAGTGGGTTAAAAATATTGCCAGGTATTTCATAGTACTGCTTTTTAATTTGCATAGTTATAAAGATCTTTACAATATTCAACATTTCTCAGTACAGAGCCTGTACTGAGACCAGCTGAACCCGTTACCCAACAATTAACCTTACTAAAAAGTCTTTTTCTCTACTTTTGCACCATACCAAAACCAAGGAGTTTATGAATGCTTAGCCTACATGGGTGATATCAGCAATTAATCGATTTGCATTTTTTCTTTTAACACTCAAATGAAAGATAGTATATACTTACACATTTCTGAATTTGTGGTAGGTTTTCTTCTCCTTCTCTCACTCACATCAGCTTGCTCCTTAAGGAAAGGAGAATAAATGAGTAAATTAAAACTCCTCAATCAGATTTTCACATCTGTCAGAAAAGTTGACAGGACTTTTAACACATTTGTTCATTATGAATAGAAAACAACATTTACCACCAAAAAATAAGAAAAGGAAGGGAAAAAACCCCACCCTATAAGCTGTTTCCTGACAGTCAGGCTTTGAAAACTATGAAGTGATAAAAACTTCAAGAAGTGAGAAGATTATTTAGCACCAAAAATAAACAGACCATTTTAAGGAAATTTTACATAAAATCTGAAATTTAGAAAATATGAAAGTATCATTTATTACTTGAAATAGAAAAAAGGAAAAAAAAGCAGAATCTAATTTCCAATTCTCTCCATAAACCTTGAAACAATCACAGAAATAGTCACTGAAACAAACCTATTTAAGTACGACAGATAAAACAGGTCTATGTCTGATAAGAAGAAAAAGATCATTCTCTTTTTCATCATATTAATGTATTAGTAAGGCATAGTCATCCAAAGTAATGATTAGATAACAGTTTTAAACACCTACCTGTTCAAAATCAAGAAACATTCAAGCTCTTCGTGTTTTAACAGCCTCTACTTTTTATGTTACTGCATATCTAAAAGAACAACTGCGAGTTAGCATCTCTGAGTTTGTTACAAATTGAAGCATCACATGCTCTGGATTAACCTGAATGAATTGCATACAGGTGTGAAAAATTAACCTCAGGACAAAGGGAACCTCATACACCTAAGATAAAGATTGTCATGTCTCAGCTTTCTCCCTATCCCACTGCCTTTTTTTTTTTTCCTCTCTTCTTATTTTTACCAAAGACTATTATGAACTTTGTTTTTTTTACAGTTTATAAATCTGAGACTAGAGTTGTTTATATGAAATTAAAGTACATATTTGCTTATGTTCATATCTTTTGTATGCATTAGGTATAAAGTATATGATATATACTTACATATATTTATATTATACACAAATATATGTAATATACATACATATATCAAGTATGTAATATACATACATATATCAAGTATATAATATAAAAAGCCTGTTGGTTTATGGAAAAAACAGCTGGATAGGTTCTTGTGATGTCCTAAAATATTGAAGAGGTTTTCTCATAGAGTTTTTGTAGCTCTTTTCGTCTCATATTACACGAGTCAAGGTTTATAGGGTCATGTGATTTTTCTTAATAGACCAATTAATCTATTTAGTAAAAAATAATAAACAAGGTTATAGTTGCATATTTTTTCACTCTTTTTCCAGGTGCAACACATAAGGAAGAAACTTCAAAATACGAACAAATTTGAAGCAATTACTCTAAATTTACATTTGTTATGTTACTTGAATAAGATTTTTATCCCCTGTAGGAAAAAGAGACAAAAAATTGTCATCTTTAGGATCCCTAAACAGGTAGTCAGAGCTGGGATTGCTAAAATATGTCATGAATTTAATAAGGAGATTATGATTTTTAATATTCGATAGAATTAGATGTCTTAGCACAGGTTTTCAGTGTGTTATTTACCAAAACATGCTGAAAGAGGAGGAACTTTAAATAGAGCGGTTTCACATGAAGTAGGCTTTAGAGACTTTTTAAATATCATTCTTAGAGTAAATAACACTACCAACCAAAGCCTTATGATAATAAAAAGAGCTGTAGTTTTAAAAGAGATTAGAAGTTTTCATTATCTACTTTGGTTGATAAAAACATTATGAACACAATGAAACTCCACCCCTCAGAACCTGAAATTCACTACCCATACATGGAAAAGAAGAATTCCTGGCAGAGTTTATATATCCCAGTTAAAATCTGCAGTCAAGAAAATATCTATATAGTTGTCATCTGTGCTTTGAGACAAGCAGGTTCAGGTACCTCAGCTTGATTTTTAGTTCCTCAGAGACCTAAAGTTTTGTAGAGTCTTGACCAAACTAAAAAAGCAGGTCAATTCATAGCCTGTTATAGGTCTCTCATTAGACTCTCTTCTGTTTGGGATGTATTTTAGAGGTACTGGGTAAGATGACTAATCAGGTCTTGATAAAGTCACTGGAGCTGATCTTTTCTACTCAAACACCTATCTTTATGACCAACATGAAGGGCCTTTCTTCTCTTGTGCTCTCTGTTCAACCCCTTGAATCCTGCGGTGTTTGTTTTTAAATGAAAGATTTAAAAGATAGGAAGGATGGAAACTCTGTCCTCTATTGACCTCCCAAATACTTTGTCACTTGGCTAGTGCTTTCTCTTCAGTAGAGAATGAATCATCTTTTCCTTCTCTTAAAGGAACAAATCCAGCTCTATTTGTAAATGAAAGGATTTCAGTCTTGCCTTCCAGAAGGGTATCTGGGACATAAGCCTGTAGAGGAAGGAGCCATGAAGAGGGAGAAATTTAGGTGACTTTTTTTTTTTCTTCAGAGTTTGACATTGACTAGCTCATTGACTGGCTTTCTCTACTGTAAACATAATCTGAGAGTCACATTTTGGTGTCTAACTCTTCATGCAGTCTCCATAGGAGCCATGATACTCAATGTCCCTTTATTTCATTGTGGGACCAGATAAAAAATAAAATTGCCTAAACAGTTGTTGTTTGGTTGTGTTGGGTTTTTTTTTCCAGGGATGAAATGGGTCTCTAGTTATGCACTCTGCAAGAAATTTGATAACAATACAGTTCATATAAAAACTTACCACTTCCTTTCTTCTACCTCTATTTTTCCATTTTAATAATGGTCCTAATGCACCTGCTCTATAGAGTTCATTTTCCTTTTACTTTTGGTTTCTTGGTCTGCCTGTACTGTACTTGTAGAACTAGTGCTATGACCTCAACTAGTCTTGTGGTTGAAAGACATTCACATAACCTAAGATGACTGTTTTTAACCACACAGGAAGAAACTATCAATATTATTCACTCCTTGAGATGATTTGTCAGTTACCAATGGAATCCCAAACACAGAAGACTGTAAGTGAAATAATTTCTTCACTGGATGATGTTAAGTTCACGGAAGGTGTTACTCCTGTTGCTGATGCTAAAGGGGTGCAGAGGAAAGGAAACGAGAAATAGCTGCTGTTGTAGGCATTACAGTTGTAGACACTACTACTTTCTCCTCCATACGTTGTTTGTAGCTTATATTCCAACTCAGCATTCTCAGAACAGCCGCTGGTTTTATCCTATTTTAATCTTTAACAACAATATATTGTCTAAGATTTTTGTAATTTTTACTATGTTCCTATTGCACCTACTTCCAGTTGGCCTACTTGTCCTTCCATTTAGTAGTCAGGCAGGCTTATTCTCTCCTTTGTAATCTTTTCTTTGAGAAACTTAATGAATTGCAGCTCTTTCAAACCTTTTCAAATGTCTTTGACATTTCTCTTGCAACATTTGACCTTGAAGTAGTGAATACTTTTCATTTCTACTGACAAAACCAGACTTTTGCATGTTGCAGACATCGGTATAACAAGCTGATCCTTGATTGTTTGGTTTAAGTCTTTTTTCTAATAAGCAACAAAAATGGGAAGAGGTCTTCTCACACAACCTAAACCCTCAAAGAAAAGCAACAATGTGTCAAAGCTACAGTGGAAAAGACCAGAGAAGGCAGTTAATGTCTAGTCAAAGCCAAAGCCAAGCACAACACAGGTCTCCAGTAAATCCTTTCATCAGTAAAATGAAGTTGAGTGAATCACGCTTAAATGGCTACTCACAATGGTCTTAGCAAACATATATCGAGCTTTTTGTAGATAGCACGGCAAAGAAGACTTTTGTGGATTTTGCTGACATTTATGAAGATAGTCTGCCACACTTGAGGGGCATCTTGAGAAATGCTAGGAAAGTATTTGTTTGGGGGCTTAGAAGGGAAGCAATGGCAACTAGTATCACTGACCGTTTGGGGGCCAAAAGTGATTTCTCAGAACTGGAAAACAAGTTTATAGGAAAAGAAGAAAGGGTCTTAAAGAAAGTAGAATCAAAACCTAGTATCCAACTTGTTAAAAAGGGGGAGCTAATGGAGAGATGTGAGGGTTCTCACAGCTAATCCAATCAAAATGACAAGGCAGGAAAGAGACCCTCAATGCAGAAGTCAGGATGAAGGTGAGCAAGGCAAGAGCACCCTTTACAAGGTCAAAAAAAATATGATTACTAAATACTACGATAATTTACATTGGTTTAGTTTATACTTCTGTTACTGTGTAAGCAATAGCTGTTAGCTGAATTGAAAATTTACTTTTATAAGAGTGCATGTAAACTGAGAGTTTGAAGTCAATGGTGAAAAAAAACCCGCTTAGCTTCTGTGCTTGGCTTCATTCCACTTGCATAACAGACACAGCTCTCCCTGCCTGTCACTGCATACGCCTCCACACACTCATGCTTTAATACAAGTGCATTAAACTCTCAGAGCTGATGTACTGTAAAGTTATCTTTTGTTACTCTCATATCTACCCACTCCTCAGCTTTCTGCCTTCTTGGGTGGCATGGACAAATAAGTCGTTCTCTCAGCAATTAGGATCATGCAGTCTTCAGTTTTCATTGGTTGCTATTTTTCACTTACGCTCTAAAAAAGGTATTAGCCTTTTTTCCACACGGGTAGTTTGGTTTATGTTTATGCATGAGTTTTTACATACCCACATATGCTGACCTAAAAAAGTTAACTTGCTAGTTGTCATTTCCTAATTGGAGTATAGCAAGTATCGCTAGAATCGTAACATCAGAAAACAGAATATATCTTAAATAAATATGTGTATATAAAAAGAAAAAAAAAAAGAGGCAGAGAGGCAGGAGGGCAATAGCTCTCCCGTTCTATTAACTTACTCAAGACTTCTGATTTTTTTTTCTGTAACAAATGTTTGAAACTTCTAACACTTTTTCTTAGATTTTGAGGGGATAGAAAACTCTATTGCCCACTCTACAATCGCTAAGAAGTATAAAATGTTTATTGGTGAGGTGGAATACCTTTCTTCAGTCCATTTCCTGACTCACTGGGAGCAAAGTCAATGCTTAACCTTCATAAAAATACTAGCATTGAAGCTACAAAAAAAATATAAATCTTTGGCTTAAAGATTCCGGCCCAAAATGGTGAATTAGCAGAGGGAAAAAAATTGTTTTCAGCAACCTTATGCATGCTGTGGAAAACAGCTGAACTCTAGGAAATTAAGGTGCAGTTCCAGTTTTGAATCAGAATGAAGAGTTTGTCTTTTTTTTGCCAAATCTTGTAACAGTGCATGCTAGTTAGTTAGGCTTCAGAATTAGTCCAGATCAATCAATATCTGCTTACAATGTTGTATAGGCCATAGAAAAAGAATTCAGGTAATTCTGTTCTAGAAAATATCTTAGCCTGGGCAGTATGATGTCCACCTGAACTTTCAAGGACTAAGTCACTATCCCAAACACTTGCTCAGTTCTGCAATACGTCTGTCTTTGCTTCTCTCCCGTTCTAAGCAGAAATTCCATCTTGAATGTGAGAAGCCATCACAACTCTCATTTCATCAGTACCAATATTTTTCCACAAAAGAAGCTTTGCATTCATTAAATGGCATTTTCCTATTAAAAAAAAAAAAACATTGTGGGAAAAAATCAACAAGTCTCTGTGTAGAATATTTCTAAGGGGACTGAAGAAAATAGGAAGTGCAGTTGTAAGGCAGATCTAACTTTTGAAACAATGGTTATTTGTGTGCTTTTTGCTTACATAAAATTCACAATACTCATTATTCAGTACTTTTGATGCATAGTAGTAAATTACATATGTCATATATTAGGGAAATCACCAGAAAAGTAAGGTAAAGTGTTCACTGTGAATCAAAATATAACTATTGTGCCATACTACAATGTCTTTCCTTGGCACCTTTCTATGCTGTATTAAAAACCCCACTTTATACAAAAGTATTTGGTAAAAGTATTTTAGTGAATCAAATCTTGCATGTCTATCTACATGGAAAACATTTAGGGCTTAGATTTAGGGATTAGTTTTGTAACAAGACTTAGGAGGATTAATACATACAATTGCAATTTTCAGCTGCTATCTCCATATCAGTTATCAAGATCACTGACTAACTCCCGTCTGTACCCAAAGACACATTATGTCCAATGCTCCTTATGGTTTCAATTTTATAATTGCCCAAGCACTAAAAAAATGTGCTTTTGGCTTGATCTGGAGTGTGGAGCAGATCTCCAGCAGGATGGTGCTTTCCTGCTCTCCTCACCCACAATGCTTAAGCCAGCAGTTATTCTCAGAGCCTGCCCAAAAAATCAATCCCTGCTCCAGAAATGACCCTTATGTCCCCACCCCCATCCCAGTGCTCCCTACCCATTCTTTCTTCCATTTTCTTTGTCATTTTATCTCTGAATCTTTAAATTATTTTCTGGAAAGTGAAGCAGTTGCAAGGAAAAGCTCTGAAAGCATATTCCCACATGCAAGGCTTGTCAGTAACCTGGTGATTAGCAGAGCCTATGGTAAGAGATTTAAGTGGACAAACATTCAGGAAAAGAACGGAAAAGCATCCAGGCATCCCACTGGTATTAAGGATGAAGAGAAAGGGTCAGAGGCAAGTATCACATACTTTTCTAGCCATATTTTTCAACAAACATGACAGCTGCCATGCTGTTCCGTGAGAGCTGTGCCCTTGTCGTGGTATGTCTTACATGCTCTCAGTACACCTATGGGACTTGATCCCTCGGGGGAATCTCATGCAGGAAATGCAATATTGTTGATTCTCATGATGCTTGAGTGTGAGACGACAGTCTGTCTCAGCTGGGCATTTGATTCTCTAGGCTCGGATATTTCTGAGATACTATCTTTACATCTCAGGCAAAAAGAAGAGAGTAGGGGCTTACTCTGCCTTACAGGTTAAAGCCCAAAACACTTAACTTCCACTTCTGAGTATGTAAATCCAGATACACAAAAGTGCCTTGGTAAGTTAAATGCAGAAACTAAGAATACAGATTTAATACAACTAATGACTGTGTGACAGAAGGTAAATGACAGCTTGCTTGGAAGACAAAGAGAACTGTGGAGCTGTGCAGGGGGTGTTTGTTTGAAGCACTGCTCTGTGCTGACTCTTCCAGGGCAATGTGGAAGAGGTTGAGGGTGGCAGAAGCAACTCAGGGGACTGTAATATCCTCTGGGAGTGCACAGGAAGGTATGGCTGCACCCTCTGGGAGGTGGGGGAGGAGTGGGAAAGGGTATAAAGGAGACTTCTGTTTTTCTTGTCTCCATTTATTCCCCTTTCCTTCCTGTATCATGGTAACGTAGTGGTGCAGTGCCACCTTTGTATCATGTCTGTCATCATGCAATAATGTTTCCTGAAGGAGAAATGTTTCTCTAAGTCCTTTTTGAAGCTCCAGAGATTTCGGTGGTCTGTTTAAATGATACAATGCACAGAAAATTATTTGCAATCTCTACTTCACCCAACATATACCTGACATGTAAATAGAAACCACAGACTGCTTGTGTGTTTTGGGAAATGGGAACAAAAATCCTTCCTCTGGTCTCATTACTTTTTTTCACCTTCTCTTTAAAATATAAATCTTTCAGAAAAAATTGACTTTCATATCAGACACTCAGCCATTTCTCAGAGCTTAACAATCAACATAAAGAGGTAGGAATTGAGGTTTGACTATTAGACTAAAAAAATCAGGTGGTGGGATAGACCACTTTATAGGCAAAACTTTGTTTTTATAGTGAGGGCTAGCTACACCAAGAAGTCATCATTAGAACACACTGTGAGACATCAGAAATCTCATTCTACAGTCAAGCATTAAACCAAAAAAGCAAAAAAAATCCCTATCCCCTTGACAATGGCCGATTCATTGCAGGACTTTCTGAACAGTAAAATCAAGACATCTTCTCCTGTCTTGGTCATTGTCATACATATCCCTGTATTGCCTCTCTCATTGCAGAAGATGAATGGAAATCATTCCCTACTGTATAATATTCTACTTCCTCATTGGCCAGCTGGAGAAGCAGGAGGGTGATTTACCAGCTCCCAGGTCATCAGCTTGAATCTTCCCACCATTTTGCTCATATAAAGTACGGGGAGTTCACATTTCTCAGTTGGCAAAACAAAGCGGAACTGTTGTTAAACAAGGTAGCATTCCTACAGAAACTCAATCAATTTTCTTATGTCTCAGCACAAAATGTCAGAAGCATTTGTATGAAATGTTACTGCATAAGCTAATATAAAAGATGTGATGCAAGAGAAAAGGGAAAATTGTTTGGGGGGGTGGCATTGTGTACTGGCTAGATGAGTTCTTTGAGGAACAGGTATTACAAATATGCAATGTAATCATAGTTTTAAGTGTTTCAGTGGCCGTACATTTTTGGTTTATCATTTGAGTTGGAATATTTAAAATGCAGGAAATAAAAACCTGAGTTTCTTTATTCACTATCCACAAACAATATTTCACACAAGAATAGGAAAGCCTACTGTTAAAGCTGACCTGAGTGATGATACTTGAAATGCTTGATTTTTTTTCTTAATCTTAAGCCACACAGGCCAAATAAGTAAGAAATAACAAGTCATTATTTTTCTGTAAATCAGGCATTTCTAACATACCGATTCAACAACTTTCTTCATTACGCATGAAGTGAAATATCTCTTCATACATTTTGGTATCATCATATTCTATTTTATTGCTGGCAGATTTGTACTGTACCACAATAAAATCAATAAATGCAACAATAAAATCATGCATCACCATCTGTGCGTTCAAAACAATTTTATAGTAGATTTACTGCCTAGATCCCGCTTTGAGGAATTTTTCTGAAATATCCAACCATCATATAGGTGTATTATTACACATTATTATTATAGGTGTATATATTATATATTAATTACATACTATATATTAGATACTGTATTATACATTAATTATACATTTTACATAATAGATATATGTTTCTGTCTTTTACATACATAAAGACAGAAACACTTTTTGTCTTCTAGCCATATTTTCAAGATTCAAGAAATTACTCTGTTGATAATCTAAGTTTTTTCTTTCTGCTTAGCAGATAGGCCTTGTCCATTAAGAGAAATGTATACCACTTAAATGAACCATTACAAAAATGCAAGTTAACAAGGTATTTTTATATGGTAATTAAAACTGCTTTAATGACTGTTGGAAGAGATGGCTACAAAATACATACATTAGCAGGGAAAAGTACCTATTTTCTACATTCCTGTGCATTAAATTTTGTCTTACAATGCTAAAAGAAAACAGCTTAGCAGATTCATCTTAGTATATCCCTTAGAAAAATCTTAACTGAAATGCATTTTCAGTGGAATATAATTTCCTGTCAATGTCAGATCTCATAGAACATAGATCTGTATAGACTAACAAATTCAGAAAATTGAATTGGCTTTAGGCTGGGACATTGTGAACTCAGCCAGTTTTCCCTTCCAGATCCTGGAAGTGACCTTGCCATTCATACACACCGTTTCAACTCAGAGGCATTAATGTTTACTCTTTCTATGATCCAAAATGGAAATTTTGTGCATTATTTGCAAAATTGCTTTTCTAAATGCCTACTGTATTTTTATTTTATTTTAAATGTCCTGGGATATAAAAAGTTGATTTTTAGAAAAAAAAAATATCTATACATTATGTCCTTGTTATATTTGATAAAGTGGAAGTGCACACATCAGCTGAGGCAGTGCTCATGTTGTAAGGTGCTCTCTCTTACCTGGTGTTTGCTCTAGTGTCCAGTGAATCGGTGTGTCTCCAAATAGAGAAAGAGGAGTCATGTACTGTCATATCCCCTTTTAGCTTGGCTTCGAAGATTTTATGCCTGGTATGCTACATAAGAAGCCACCACCCTTTGAGTGTAAGCAGTGCTGATAGAATAACTAGAATGGTACGCTTCAGTCTTAATTGGAGAAACTACATACCACGTGTTTAACTTATACCTAATTAAACAGAAATTCAATTCCCAGGGTGAGAAGATTACGTAAATTTACAGGGTAGGACAAATAATATAAGGATTAAAACCTCTTCAGTAGCATGATCTAACATAGCAGATACATTACCAATCCACATTACATACACATGACTGAGCAGGTCAAACATTTAAAATGAAACGTAATCTTATTTTCTTTAGATTTAGAATCAATATATCAATTACCATTATCTAACGTATTATTTTCTCTTACTACACACTTCAAAGTTTATCCAGAAATTATTTTAATAACTATCATGAATAAACCTTAATCAGCATTTTTACATCAAGTTATTACAAATCTGTTTGTGTTTCTACCAAGTGTTAAGAAGTGATCGCAATCAATTTTGTATCTAAGGTGGCTACTGAGGAAAAAATAATCTTATGTATTGGGGAGGTTATTTCATTAACTGGAATCACTGAGCTAATTACAGTAACTTTCGTGACATACTTCCTTTCAACTTGGGAAGTTTCCATCATCTTAAAGAGAAATAAACTCCCTTTGGGCATTAAACTGTATTTGCTTTATGTAAGTGTGTTTACAAAGGAAATAAAAGACACTTTCCGGCCACTACTGTGCTACAACTTCATATAACATTTTGCGTGCTGTATTTTGAAATATACATATAAGTCCTGATCATGTTACTACTTATGAATATTTGACAAGCAATCTTTAAATAAAAATGGCAAATGGTATAAATAGTAGCTTGCAGTCCTAAAAGCCTTTTATCAAAAGGGAGGGAGACCACTGAGGTGATATTTTGCAAAAGTATAAAAAAAGCTCAATTTTTTTCTTTTATATTTAGTCAGTAGTTCTATTTCAAGTAAGAGTACATGTGAAAATTCAAGCAGGTTTTACTATGGATAATTCCGAGAAAAATAATATTTGGGGAATGTTATATTCCAGTATGTTGGACAGTGGCCGCTTATACAACTGATTATGAGTTTAAAGAAGCTGTTTAAGTATAAAGTATTTATCTTAATTATGGAGTTAATTAGGTGTTCAGAAATGTGTAAGTAGTTCTGTGTCAAAGTAAGAACAGAAGACAATGATCTAAAAATTGTTAAGAAAAAAAAAAGGGCTTCCTGAATGACTATGTACAGTTTATAACTTGTTTTATTAATTAAGTTCAAAAAGACTATTTTCAGACCAGATAAACTTTTTAAATTTATAAAAGTTTTCTTGAATTCTGACAAAAAATAAAGACTTGCCTCCGTAAATGTGCTTAACAAGGTAATAAAACAAACTGTAAATACTAAAGATGTTTCTACAGTTCCATCCCCAAAAGGAAAAGGAATACTAATGGTTTGCCTTTCACGAGCTAAGTATGCTTGTAATACCATGCCACAGAAGTACTGAGCCAATGAAAGAATTACAGCTGCTCATACTTGAGCCTAAGGTTATAGAATGACAAAAAAAACCCCAAACAAATAAAAAAAACCCCACCACCAAAATCCTCTGCAAAACTGACAAATCAGGAGAAGGCTGCACCGTACCGGCTCAGAGCACGGCCGCAGCCTTCCCTTCAGCTCAGCCACTGCAGGCTCACACCGAAGTGGCAGCAAGACACCAGCAATGTTTCATTCAGCCTTGCTCTGCACTAGTCTTCCCTTCAAAAGGGCGAATGAGCAAGAGGGCTCAGCTAATCTCAGGCATTTATTACTCAGGAGCACTGATAATTTACAACATATTACAAACAAGCAAAGATGTTTCGGATATTAGAACAGTTTATAACATTATCAGTGCTGCTGAGGAGTTGCAAAAAGGGTGTATAGGCACTTTCATCCCAGACAACAAATTCTTCAGATCATACTCCACGTTTTCACTTTTTTACTGCATTTTCCATTTCCTATGTTTTTTTAATAGTTTGTTCCTTTCAAAACTACTCTGAGACATTTTCTTAGTGGTCCTCAGGAAGCATGTATTAAACAAGTGTTTATGTTTTAATTTATTTATTTTTTGTCAGTCTGCTTCGCTGAGTTAGGTGAGGAGAGAGGAGCACTGGTGGTTTTATGGGCTAAACCAAGGCCATTTTATGCAAAACCAACATCCTTCCCACCTAACAGCCCTAACACCGCACACGCCAACAGAATCTCAAGGGCTCAATGGCGGTAACCTCCAAATCTGTTCCAAACCTTTCTAAGAATTTTATTAAGAATCATACCAAAGTTATACAGCAACAGCAAATTATAAATACTGCAGAAAAGCACATAACTTGCATAATTCATTGCATGAGGTCAATATTTTCAAAATTAAAATGCCTCTGATGTTCAGCATTAGTATCTTATCGATTCAGCATTAGCTTTGTTTATATTAAAAACCTAAGTTTCAGATTTCACTTTCCAACAGTAACAAAATCACCTTGTCTACAGCATTCACTGGTGAAACAAAAAATGATTAAAGCATAGCCAAAGAAAGGGGATTTTATTTCTTCTTATAATAAATTTAATGGAAAACTGAAATTTTGTTATGACTAGAAAATTCGGACGATAACTATGTCTTAAAATACAGTGTCAAATTACAAATCCTTAAGTTACATTATCTTGGCAAGGAGACACAAATTAATCTTGGTAAACAGAGAGAAAGAGTTGAACTTAATTACATTTTAAGGATATTTTCTATTCAATAATTGCTTGTTGCAAGTATACACCTTTAATGATTTCTTTTAATTAACTGGTCTAAATACTTTATTTGGTTACAGCAGACTTGATAAGAATGCTCACTAGCCACCTATACATTGGCTAGGTTGTTCATTATAAAGTGAAGAGAATTTTCCAACCGTTAAACTAAGCCCTTTTACCCATGAATAATTTACACTAAATTGTCTAAGGCATAAGAAGACAAGATACATTGATTCTGGAGAATAATATTCTTTAAATTTAATTTACTTACAAAGGAGATACTTGACTCAATGTATTATTGCCTTTAAAGATGATATATCCACACTGATAAAGAAACATGCACTTAGGTGAAGAAACGAGCATTTATTCCTTGTGTTCCCTCTTGCTCTCATTTTGTCTTCTTTTATTGGAAGTCATTACAGCTATTTTGCTTGTCTTCAATTAGGTTGTTCCCTAAGACAGGGAACATTAATCTAATGTGAATAAAATACTGGGAGTCATCCTTTGTGTGACTAAAGGAGGCTGTTGTTAAGATTTGCCCTGCCTATTTCCTGATTCTTTAGGACCGTGCATGTTAGTAATGTCAGAGAAAACCTTTTTAAAAAAACGGCCTGTAATAGATTTGACAACATATCCATTACCTCTTTGCAACTTACTGTTCAGTGTTCTTACTTTTTTCTGCAGCAGCACAAAACATGAACATTCCAATAGTTTGTTCAAAGAGAGAAATCCTTCAAACAGGTTCGGTGAATTTCATGTAACTTACAGGCGGTAGTACTGCTATTGGAAAAGACCAATGTGTTCGCAGCTGCGGTACACAGCATATAAGGAAGAGTTTTATGAGCTCTTTCTAAATAACAGAAGAGTCAAACTTACAAGCCAGCAAACTGGATTACATTGTGCCCTATTCCCACAGTTCACACAGGGGATCCTGCAGGAGGCAGTTTTTCAGAGGGATGCCGATTTTTTGTAATAAAAGCTTACCACTGTACCTTTGTTAACCTTTTGCTGATAAGGATACGTAAAATCTCTCGTGCTGAACAAATTGCATATCATGGTGATTAAATGAATTAGTATTTCTGAGCACAGTTTACTTTCAATACCTCAGTAAAGTGCACAGCTAGAATATTATTTTTACCTATTTTATTATGTCCCAATATAACTAATGTTGAACAAGGGTCTAGGACTTGGTCCCCTGAAGAGAATGAGGTCCTCAGCTCCTTCGCTAGTGTAAAACAGTAAGGTTTGCTAATTCAAATACGGTAAAATTAACTTTGTAAATGGGGATTGCACTAGGTCTGGGTCACCCCACTACATGGATCTTGTCTGAAAAATTTCTGTTAACCTTTTTCTCCTATCTGTTCCAATTTCCAAGTTTTCTTCATCTTCAGTTTCTACAGAGGTCAGTCTGTACTCACTATACTGCAAGGCAAAGTATATATTACAAAAAAAAACCCTGAGATAGGAAACATCAGAAGTTTCCCAGCAAAATGTACTGATATTTCTCGTATCACATGATCACCTAAAGAACTCCCCTGCAAAATATGTAAGGGATATCAGAAAAGTAGTGTCCAGCTAGTATATAAGATTCTCCACTCGAGAATCCCATCTTCAAAAGTTCTATCTACGTCTCATCTTAGAAGAAAAAACAATAAACATGACATTGACCTCAAAAATGAGAGGACAATAGCTTAAAGTCATGAACTTACATATTTACCCTGACCAACCAAACGGGATCTTTGTACTGTAACATATAGAAACAAACTGCAAAAAACGTCTGGCCAAAAAAAAGATGCTCTTATGTAAAGTTAAAAAAAAAAAAACAGGAGATGCTTCAAAACAACCAAGCGAAGACCTAACCCAAACACAATGCTCTGCTAACTGACCTCTGCTACCTGTATTTCTTTGTCACAGCAGTATCACTGGTTTGTTATCAGAATTGCTCCAGGGCACTGTATACCAGCTCAACCTGATTATTGCCAAACCTTGGTTTTCTTTCCTTGAAATTAATAAAAATTAATGACAGAATACCCATGGATTTAGAAAGGTAAGAAGTGGGCATTTCTCTGTTAGTTGATGCAAGATCCTAATTAGTCCTTCCATCAAAGGAAGTGGAATTCATACAGCAGCTACGCAAAGTGCTCAATATTTTGTGGGGTGAGTGTTCCAAGAAGGCGGCTCATGCCCACTGCTCAGCTGGGGAGAGCTCCCCGCTTTCCATTTCTGTTCTCTCTTTGGATATGTACAGCCCATTTCCCAATGCCTGTATGTCTGGTTTGCCACTCTGTAAAAAAATACCAGGAAATATTGATACTGATACTATCAGCCTATTGGAAAACAAGTTTAATTTCCTGTCTTTGAAAGGTTACTAAATTTAGTGTTTATTACATGCAATCTCTCCTGTGCAAAAACAAACGAACTCCAAAACTCAAATCCCCTGGTATTAATTGACGCTTGTGTTTACTGGAACTAATTGTGCATAATTGTAGTCTTTACAGATCACTGATAAGCAAAAGAAAAAAACTGAAATATAGACAATTTTCAGATCAAGAATTTTCCTCGTGGTTGTTCCTTTAATATTTACATATATTCAGCGTGGTAGGTGACTTCTTTAAAAGTATGTATCAGAATTAATTTTTCACATTTTTTAAACTGTCTCCATGCTTGAAACACCATATCCCAAATATTTTGCTTGAATTATGAACAAGATAAAAGAGAACAGAGCACAGCCATTTATAATAACTACAGTGTGACAAGGTAAAAATGCGTGACAACCACTAGTGACAATCAATACCTTAAAATTTGATCCTACTGTATTTTAACTCTGCACAAACATGAGAAATTCACTATGTGTGAAAACTAAAATGAGTTTCAAAACCACATTTAATTCTTTTAACATTAAAATGAAGTTTAACACTGCCTGAAGTATTTGTCTGGTCTTGAAGCCGCAACTGACAACATTTAGAAACAAGCAAATAAAAAATTGCAAGCAAGTAGGAGATGGCAAAACATTTTCACAAAGCACTGTTTAAAGACTTGAAGGTTCAAAAGCAAAACAAAATTGTACTGAAAATGGCTTAGAGCAAATACACGTAAGGTAAATAAAAAATAAAACCTAAGGTAAATACATAAAATCAGCTTAGTTTTATGTTAAAGGTTAAAAAATAAAACCAGCAATAAATAGAAGAACTTATGTTGGACAAAGCTACAGCGGAAATAAATCATCTTTAAGAAAAATTCTGGACCAAAAAAGCTACTAGAAAATATAATAAATAATGGACAAAATCAGCAATACTTTTAAAGTAACAAATGTTGAACTGCTTGGTTTTAATTTCATGTTGAAACGATAACATGATCTAGAAAAAAAACCAACATCTTTTTGCAATCACTCACTTTTTATGCCAATTCTTGTCTTAGTCATCCTTTTGAAGCAATCTTTTCACCCTCTGCTTACAAAGAAGTGTTACCAGATTTCTAGTAATCTATCCCTAAGCCATCTTTATTTTTAAAGTAGAGAAATTGGAAATGAATACAACATTGTGTCTACATGCCATGAGTGCATGATAAAATTATAACATTAATTACTACTTTCTATACTATTTTTTAAAGCATTGTCATGTTCCCATGTATTTATTTTGATTTAGGTTATATCATCACGATATATCAAGGAGAGCTTTTTACTGAACTGAAAGCAATGATTCCCTTAATTGTTTGTTTGGGATTTTTTTCCCTCAGTGGCCCTAAGCTATTTTTGTAATACAAAATTTGTATGAGCAGACCAAGTTATTCCTGCTGTTGGGTATTTTCATGCATTTATTAAAAACAAATTGACTATTTTTTCAGTTAACATTTCAGTTATGTTTGTCAGTGATTCTTCTAACACTACTCAAAATTTCTTCTAGTTTCACTTATCTAAGGTTTTATCACATTTTCTATTCATTACATTCCAGATCTTGTAAAATATACTGAATGACACAAAATTTAAAATATTTGGTCATCTTCCATCATCCTTGTGTCATATTAAAAAAAAAAATTGACATTTTTTACTACTTTGCTTTGTGTATTACAGTCGTTTCTTAGCTCTTAAACACCCATTGCCTCTTATTTAAAAAATACAGGCCTGATCTCACAGCTACATAATTTAGTGTCTATTGATGTCAAAGTGACATACTCACAATACAGAACATTTAAAACAGCCTTTGAAGGATAAGAAGCTAAGTTTCCATAATAGCCTTTTGTGAAGAATTTTGCCAGAGAGTGTTTTGTCCATATAAATTACTATTAATACCTTTGAATATTCCAATTAACTTTTCTGTTGATATAATCACAATATTGTAGTATGTTGGGGGTACTTTTTCACTTTTAGGTAGGAATATTGATTCATTCCTATAAAATTGTTCTGGATCAATTTCAACCAATTTTCTTTTACCAGTAAGTATTTCTATGCCTCGTTTAGGGATAAATAGCCTGAAGTTACCCAAGCACCAAGCATGGCAATTAATTGGAAATATTCATTACATATAGCCATTTTCTTTAGATCTGAGTGAAGTCTTTCATTCTGATATAAAGTTTTGAAAAGTCTGGTTGGAAGGGTGGCCTTTTTGCATGGACAAGACTTAGCTGTGTGAGCTCTACGGCATGTGGTAGTGGTAACACACACCTGGGTGCAAAGGAAGAGTTTTCATAGTATTGAATAAGAGCTTTACAGTCTGCATTTATGCTTACATAAGAGCAAGCATTTTTCTTGATTTTATGGTTTTGTTTAGGTGTTTCACCTGTTCTAAACACACCTTACTCGCCTTGATATGGTCAGACAGACAATTACTGATCCAGACCAAGGACAGAATTTGCTAGCCAATTTAGCAGCCAGCTGCCACTGCAAGAAAATGTGTCATCCAAAAATCTACAGAAAGATATTTAAAAAAAAAACCAAAAAAACCACATGAATTATTTTCTCCTGGTTTACTATTTTGACAGCAGGCTCTGAAGCCTGGTGCTGTTGTAGCACAGGGAGGGGTACAATTGTGTGGCCAGAGGAGAGGAGTGAGGAGCAGGATCACTCCTTCTGGCAGCTGTTAGCCACCAGTTTAGCTGTGACATCAAACACCACCACAAATTAATTCCAATAATGAATAATTTTGCCTTTCAGACTGATTTCCTACCACTTCCATCTGGAGAACCTTTTATTTTATGCAAAATAGGTGTTAAATGCTACCAAATGTAATCATACTTGTACTGTTACACTCACTATGAAATGGAATAAGCACCTATACAACACGCAAGGAAGTGCAGATTTAAATTCGGTCATGAACGTATGTGAACAGAACATAGCTTGCACTTATGTCTGCAGCTCATCTTTACAAAACATCAGACTCTTTCAAATGTGCCAAAGTGAAATTATTTTTTTCACTCATATGAAAAGCTCTTTTAAAATAAATCTCTTCTTAAAAAATGCAAGCAATTCTTAAGTATTTACTGCAACATACTGTCACATTCAGAAGTCCCAGCTTTTTCTGCTATTATCTGACTCTTGATATTGACTATTGCTTCAGTACTGCCTCGCTGCAATTATTATGGATGACAGCTCTGTAAGGATTGTTTAGACTGAAGGCATTAGACTAGACGTCCATCATTTTGATATTACCTTAAAAGGTTTTCTTACTGAAATTAAGAACTATTGCACTAAATATTTCATTAACATTGTGACCTCACTTGTTGTATTTGATTGCAGACTCTTTTGCTTCGTATTTCCTCCAACAGTTCTATTCCATATCAGAGAAATGAAATAAAAATGAACCAAAAAAGAAAGAGTTGAGGAATTAAATCAGAGCAAGGAATAGCTCAATGTTTGTGTTAAAACTACTAAAGATTAAGAAAAATTATGTTAAGTTCTTTTTTCTGTTGACATTTTCTGATTAAATGGTTATTTGGTTTCCTCTGAAACTGAATTTTTCTTCATTCACTGACCTGACAACTGACTGCTGCAGCTCCCACTTGTGCAGCTTGTGTAACTGGTTGAGTCCCATATTTACATCCAAAGAACTTCAGGCTCATCTTTCTTTGATGATATCAGGATTCATTTAGGACACACTGTTGAGCTTATGACTCTCTAATATATTTTTCGAAATAATTTCTTAGAATATGCATTGTTATGTTCTTGTTAATTTTATTTTCTTTACTTTATTTGGATATCTTTGTAAGCTACGATAGCACAAATATGCTCTACAATAGAAAATGAAAAGGAAATAGTGCAGAATATATTAAAAAATGCTTTTTTCTAATTTATGTCAGAAGTCCGCATCTAAGTGTTATATTTCATTCCGAACAAAATATTGTACAGGCAATGTGGCTCAATGAAACTGCTAAAAAAAAAGGGGGGGGGGGATTATTTTAAAAGAAAGAAACAAACCCCTACAGATATTATTCAGTGTAACATTGTGAATTGCAAATATATTTGAAAAAAATCCCATTATTTTGATTACCTGTAATTTGCAAGTTAAATAAAATGTGGAAGTTGTGAAACAGAAAACTTGTATACATTGTTATCTCAGCTCTGATTGTAATTTAGCATCAAAAATAGGTTAAAAATGGATTGGTCTGTAATAAAAAGTCCTGCAATGTAAGGCTTGTTTGTCAGTTCCATACAAATATGCTGTGCTATAGGATGTAGTTACCATCATAAAGATGACAAATACGGTGATGGAGAGGAACCTATGCACTTAGGGAAAAAAAGCATGGAAATGGCAGGAATTCTACACTTGAATTGGTATCTCTAATTAGACTTATAGAAAGACAGAAAACTCCTGCATACAAGCACAAAGTTCAAGCTAGAGGAGATGTTTGATACTAATAGATGAGAACTATTAGCAAATTCTGTAATAGCTTTCTTCTGCCAGCACTTTACAAAAGAGGAGCTGCTCTTGCTGTGATGTACCCATTTGCGCAGGCATAACGACCAATTCCATGCATTTATATCTGCAAGACAGAGCTCTAGTGTCTAAGAAATTTACTTTAAGGACACGTTTGCTTAGGGACATGGTTTAGTGGGGGGCTTGTCAGGTTAATGATTGGACTAGATGATCTTACAGGTCTGTTCCAATCTAGGCAATTCTATGATTTAGCCCCTGTTTTTGGAAAGTCCCCAAGAAACATGATGTTATTTTCTGTATATTTTCAAACACTGGTACAAAGTTTGTTGATTTTCATGCTCCAGGTAGCATAGAATAAAGGATGTTTCTCAAAAGAGACTTGCCTCTCTAGTAGTTGAGCTGTTATCTGTCATAACAGCGCTGAAATACAAGTCCACATATGACACACTTTTCTCCTCCAGCATTCCACAAACAACACTCAAGGTTCATACATACCCATCTGTGGTTGATTCCAGACCAGATGCCCTGATCTTCTTGGTTATATTGCTATAGTTTTTCCCACATGCAATCACTCAGAAGTTCATTACATGCAGTGAATGGAAGCAATAGTAGTGATTAGATTAAAATTTAGTATAACCACTGAAATGCAAAATGCATTTCCACTTCCGTAACATTGTCTAAAGACACAGACATATTCAAGAATAGAATTAAACTCCAAAAAAGAACTGGAGAAGAGATGGAATTAATCCTCAGTTATCTTCTTATAATAACTGTTAGAGGAAATGATTTTCCAGAACATCCGTATGAGAAATACGTGCAAGAACATTATAAATTTCTAAAATCTTACAGATTATAGCATTCTATGGCAGATACATTGTACCTAGGAGCAATTATTTTGGACTGTGAATTAGTTTGTATGATGAACCCAGGCAAGAAAGTGTATTATTTTTATAGATCTTAAAAAAAAAAAAAAAAAAGGCAGATCGTATTTACAGTGTGGGATGTTATATTCTGCAAACCAGGTACTTTGAAAATGGGTTAGATTTTAAAAGAGATAACTAGTTCAACACCATTTTACAACTTAAAAAATTACAACAAAAATGGCTGGGAAAAAATCTAATACAATCTTTTAATGCATAAACTGTTGAATGGCAAATATGATTAATGTAGCAATTTTATCTTCATAAATAATGGTGGTGAAGGTGACAATGAAGGATCATGTCCAGTTGCACCTGCCCAGATTTCAGAGTGGACATTGAAAACATGGACTGCGTGCCACACAAGTGACAAGTGAAAAAAATGCCTTGCATATATTAGAAAGCCCCGTCTTATACGTTTATGTGAAAGAAAACAATGATGACAACATTGAAAGACCAGTGATTGGTCATAAATACTTGCTGATGGAAAATGATAGATAACAATAAGCTTTTTACTTTAGTGAAGAGCCATGCCATGAAGCTATGGTTGGACACTAGGGTTAGGCGCATTTAAATAGGATTTAGGCACATACATTTGATGGTGAAATAGTTATGCATCAGAACAAGCTACCACGCAAAATTATGGATTTTCCCTGTCATGGTGGTTTCCAATCAAGTCTAAAAGCCCTTCTAGAAAACCTGGGTTTGCTCTGTATGAGTTATTGAACCTAATATTGGGGTAATTACATAAAAAGTTGGCTTTATCATACAGACTGTCACATTAAATTATCTAATAAATCTATGTAGCCTTCATTTTTATGAATTAAAAAAAAAAAGAACAAAGGGACCAAACCATGCTGTATCAGGGAATACGGTCATTGACACCGAGAAAGCAGTGCTATCCGGTTACATTATTCTTGAAATTCTTTCTTTGGCTAATTGCTGTCCCTATCTGAGTAAGATAAGCAAAAGTCCAGCTGCAAAGAAACAGCAGTTTTGAAGACAAAGAACATGGAGGTGGTACTTGAATTTTTCATGTGTTTTTTTGTTTGGTTGGTTGGTTTTTATTATTTTTATTTTTATTTTGTAGTCAGATTTCCTAAAGGAATAGAGATTTCTAAAATGAAAACAAATACACCAAGTCACCGAAGGAAGTCAGATAACTTAAAAGGTCAGGATAGGCCCAGGCTGAAGCTACAAAGGCAGCTATGGGCAAGTCTTGTACACTCTAGGGGTATAAAAGGTGGTGAAAGCAATAGGTTAAGACACTCTGAGCTTCCTGTTTTTTCCAGGGATGGACAGAAAAGGATTAGATACAAGCATGTTTACATGGTTACATTACATGCTTACAGTCTCCCTTATAAACAGTTCAGCACCTATTACCCTTACATTTGTTCTTTGCTTAAGTTACTCTGGGTGTGTACTTTATGTATCTCTATCTGCTACAGTTCTGAGCACTGCAATGCCCCCACATATGATAGCCATAGTTACCATCAGTGACAATTAATAACACTGCCAAAATACACTGGAAAAAGGAAAAAGATTTGAGGAAAAGTAGAAAACCTGACTGAGATGGAGAGGGCTTTTACATTAGGCAAAGACAGAGGAAAGTATGATTTCATAAATATACAGATATCAGAACAAAGAAAAGAAACAGAGTAAGGAATAAAGTAAATAAAGGTTTAAAAATGCCATGTAAGGTAGTACACTGTATATATTGTATATATTATTTCTAATAGGAAATAGAATTTTTAAAAAGCATTAAGTTCCTTCTGAAATTAGTTCAAAAACAAAAGCAAGAGGAAAAAAACCTAAACCAGATGCTTTAATTAGTCTATAAATGCATTTACTTAATTACTTTCAATATAGTTAGTAAAAGACAGCTTCCCACTTTATGAATTCTGGTAAAATCATGTCACATTTTGGACTTTTTTTTTATGTTATGTCCTGCATTGTTCAGCTTAAAACAAAAAGCGCAACTGTTGAGTTACACTTCCTAGTTTAAATTTATCTTCATTTGATTTGGGCAAGATGGTAGTACAAACTCATGCAAGAAAAAGAGATTAAAACTAGAACTACTGTCTCCCTAGCTCTGTATTACATCTGAAAGCATATTCTATAGTAACTTGCTCAAACAGCTCTAATCCAGCTCTATGTGGTTGTTTCAGGCAGGTTGTATATTTTTCACAGACTAAAATAACTGATGTTCTTGTGAAAACTTCTGCCTTCTAAATCAATATTTCTCTTTCTGCATTCTAACACTTTTTAAAGAATCGGAGGTTGCTGATATTACTTCTTTTAATAAAGGGGATATAACAGCTAACTAAAAAGATATACTTCAGTCCTATATTGAAAGTATGACTGTTACAATCTCTGACAGCATGTACCATAACTCTGCTAAAACCCTGTATGATTTACATTGAGTTTTTAGCATTAAACTTGCCGTTGGCTTCATTTCTAATCCTATATCTTTTGCCAGTCACCACAATTTAAATTGATCAGTTAGATCTTCTTTTTTATGGCAGCAGGATAGGAAGGTTAATGACACATGGAGTTTTATTCTTTCAGGTAGTAGGCGAGGTACCAAGCCTGAATTGTGAAAGCTCATAAGCGTATGCTTGAATCCACTCCTACGCAGAACATTAAGCAAATGCTTTAAGAGCTGTTCAAGATCGGGGATGCTTTCACGTATCAGTGCCTAGGCCATTTATTGTTTAGAGAAGGGTGTTATATACAAGGGAAAAAATCTTAGACATGTCATATTGACTCAAAAATACAGTATATCTGGAAAGAAGCCTCCCAATGCTCTGCGACCAACAACATAAAGAAGATGAAGAACTTCTAAAGAGTGAAGAATCCCAAATCAGAATGGTCCTATGGTACTAAATTATTTATGTGAATGTGTATAAACAGATAAATGGGGGTGGGGGTGTGTTAGTTGAATTATGTATCTTGAGTTATAATTGAACACTTCTAGCTCAAGGACTAGCAAAATCCATCATCATGGCGTTTCTCTCTTAACCTTTCTGTTCTGCCAAAAGTCAAAGTGAATTTCAGCAAGACTAATTAGGACTATAGTCAGAAAGTCTCCTAATGCCCAGAAGACAAGTTACAAATCTGCTTATACTACTTTTTTTTCAAATTACAATACTGGTTCTCTGTGCTCACAGTTCCTGGGATATCAGAATATCCCAACAGGGCCACACTGAAGGAAAGGAGTTGGTTTTCAGAAGCTATTTACTGGGGACAGTGTTACAGTTATGAAACTGTATATACACTAGGTTATTTTGCAATCAGCAGAAAAGCACTTGTCACTTTTTCTTCCAATAAATATTAAAAGAATACTAAAACAGGCTGAATTTCAACATTACTATGTCATTCTATTAGGAACTGTGCTTTAACAGTATAGTACATATAGCAAGAAGATATATACAGTTCTAGAATTACATATATATTTTAAAATTAATATTGCTTTAAGTAGGCTACATAATTTATAACATGCTTACAAAACAGTAAATGTACTTGCAAACTGTAATTTTAAGTAATTATCAAGATCTAGATTCATTTGTACTCTGAGCTTGTTCAGAGTTTTGGGGAAAGATATACAACCTGTTAAGATTTTAAAAGTCTGTTATAAAAGCGTGGAGTTCATCTACATCACATTTATTAACCCCTAATCCTTACAATTTTGTTAATACTAGCCAGAGACACTTGTTTTTCACTTCTTAATTAATAGACATTCCTTTACATCTTTATGTTAGTTATCATACTATACTTTTTCTGCATTTTAGATGGCAGCTATCTGTCTGGTCTTCTGTAATCTCTGGAAACATGATGATCCAAAATTACCCAAATGTTCTAGTAGCACCTTTGTTCTTTTGATGGGCCGCATGGGAGGGTTTGTGCTTTGCTATTCCTACAACTTGCAGTACTTACAAGGAAGAAAAATCTCTCATAGGACTGTGTAAACACTCCATTCAGAAGAAATTTGACATACATGCTCAAATTCACCCTGTTCAGGACAGCATTCATTTACATACTATCTGATTTCAGTGCTTTCTGACTTGATAGATGCATAACTGCTCTCCTGGGTAAGGATACTTGGCTGATCTGACATAATATGGGCCCGATATGCTGTCCATATTCAAAGTTCGTGATGTATTATCTGTCATCATTAATTTCCTGAGGGCCAGAGTTAGAATCAGGCCTTTTATGTGGTGCTATTCTTAAAAATCATGCTGTGCTACTTAAGAAAATGAAAAATAACATTAATTTTGATAGTGTATAAGAACTGAAAGACTGATTCCAGTTTTCAGTGTTTAAACTCATTGAATGCATGGGTGTAAATTTGTACAGCAGTACATTAGAAGTGTCTGTGTAGGAATCCTGTTATTACTTAACACCCACATATCTTGTAAACTAATAATGGGATTTGTGTTGAGTCTTCTGTACATTGTTCAGAAAATTTACCCTACATCCTCCACTTTACCCTTTAAAAATTTAATCAAGTATCTGTCATTTCATACCCTTCACAAACCCCTTTATTTTCCTGCAAAGAGTCCAGATTATGCCATGATATTAGGAGGAACAGGTTGCATCCCAGACTAGTTTGCCTCAGTATGAATAATCTCTCAGTTAACATCTGAAAATAAAATAAATGCCCCAAGCATGCCCCACCATATGGGCAGGTGAAAAGAAGGAGAGAAGAGAAAGAGATAAAAAAAGGAAAACTTTTTTTCTGTAACTCCTCATGGTTTTTTCCATGTGCATGTGTAAACATCATCAGAACCTGGATTAATTTTTTTTTCTAGGGAGTCTGGAAATACTTGATCATGTGACTGAACATTATCCAGATGTGTCATCTAAAAGGTGACTTTCTTGGATAGTAGTCTAGGGGCTCTTCGTGCCTCCCATCCAAAATACTCTGCTCTTTTTTATGTGGCAAGCACGCCTGGGTTCACATGGCTGCCCAACCTCCCATTCCTATCCTGCCGGATGTAGCCATGACAGGCCTAGCCACGAATCCTCTCCATGTAAATTTCCAGTGTTCTCAAAACAGAAGTCGTGTAAGAAAGGGCTTCCACTTTTCAACACAATATGCAGAGAATGCAGGAAAATTATCTACTGAAAACCATGATGATAATTTAGAAGTCAATGAGACTTAAGTAGAAGCAGCTGTATTACTATGGCTAGTGACATGATCCAGAGAGATGAACAAACACCTGCTACCCACCTCGCAGCATATTGTTAGACTTAAGTAGTCTATGTTGAAAAGCACTTTAAAATCCACTGAAAAAAAGGGCAAGTATTATTAATTTTTATTATAATTATCATAATTATCTCTATTATTGTTATGTGAGATGCACTGTGTGAGAAGGCACAAGATTGCACTGAGTGCTGTTGCTAGAAGATATAAAATAATTTATTTTTAAAATTCTCTAAATTACAGCCATGTCTACACTGTCAATTTGGCTAATGTCTCAGTTTAGTCTTTGGTCCCACTTCTCTGATATTCCATGCTGCATGCATGCTAGTTTTCTCCTGGGCTGTCATTTAGAGAGAGCCTTTAACTCCTGAAAAGAAACTTTACCAAGAAGGAGGTAACCTCATGTTTTGCTCCATGCAGACAATGTGTATAGGACCATTACAGGGAATGAATCCTACACTTTGGGACAGTCATCCAAAAGCAGCATTGCAATTCAGTGCAATCGCAGACACCCATACCACTCCCTGGGCGACATACCGTGCATTCTTTGTACTGTGCTACGGAACCACAGTCCTACTGCAACCAGCAGTCATTATTTCAGGTCATCTGACTCACTGAAAAAGGGAGCAAAAAATGTCTTACCATCACAGAGGGGATTCCTGAAGCCAAAAGAGACCTGGATACTGGACTCCATTTGTATGGGGAAAGCAGAGGCCCCAGGAGACTTACCCTTGGCAGGATCAAACCTCTGCTTCACAGGAAGTGGCTGGAGTGGCTGATGCTGTGGGGTAGGAACACATTGGCAGCCATGTCAACTCAAACATCAAATTTCCCTGAAGATTACCTTGTTAATGATGATTGCCAGCTAGAGGTCTAGTGCAGCTTGGCATACATGACCAGAGCAGGACCTTTGGGACCATCACAAGAAAGCAGTTGTGGCAAATGCTCCGTTTTCCTTACCTCTGACTGAGGACAGAGAGCAAGGAGGAAAGGGGCAGGGGACACTGATTGTGTTTGGGGGCAAAGTACAACAGGGAGCAGGCTAAAACAAGCAGGGCACAGGCTACACAGGGGAACAACCGCTTCTGTACCTGGCAGCCTCCCATCACCAGCTCACCTGACTCTACATCCAGAGAACAGATCTGCATGACGAAAAGCTGCATCACAGCTCAGGTTTTTGCTGGCCAAGACCAGAAAGTGAGATTGATAAACCACAGCCATAACATTTATGACCACCAAGAACACACAAACATCTACAAATGGTTCACAAACATAAGCTGCCACACATCCCCTTTGCACAGGTCAGAGAACAAGTACTACTTTCACAGTGGCACTCTGCTCTTCAGATGGAAAAAAAAAAAAATTATTTTCACTGAATTTTGAAACAAAGGACTGCAGCTGTTGGAGATGGTTCTTACTGGTTTTACAGAGCATCATTCTGGTAAAGAAGCAATCACAACCCTGTCATCTGCCTCACATGTCCTTCATTCTCTCTCTACTTTTCCCCCTGACGATACATCCACTATGGGCTTACCAAGGTATCACTTTCTGGCACCTCTTCTCTGTCCCACCAGCCTCAGAAGCATCTAATTGAGCTTCAGCTACACCTCTGTGGCTATCCCACTCTGTGGGTTTTTTTCCCCCCCTCAGTGTTTGGGAATGGTTGATACACAGTCACAGGAGAAGAATCTCCAATTTGCCAGGATGGTAAAAAATAGGATTTTGAAGGACTCAAGCATCAAACACAGAGCCAGGGCTGATTATTCCATCCATGACTCCTCCATGGCAGTCTCTGACTTCTTGCTTGATATAATGGGAGATCTCGTAGCTGGGGTATTTGACCTGTTCATAGGGGATGCCACACGGGAATGTGAATCCCATTGATGATCACAGCTCTCTCAAGCCCTGAAAGGCATCTTCAGAAATTGCTGAAGACCACTACTCATGGGCCAACAGTACAGTGGAGCCTTTCAGACTTCTATTGTGACCAGACCTGCAGATGAATGATTTCACAGTAGCCAGTAAAAGCTGTGGCTGACAAGTCTCAGAGGTTCAGCAGTGACCCTTTTTCAGCTGGTAGTATGGCCTAAAAGAAGGACACGCTCAATCTTGCTTGTGATGCTGATCCTGGCACAGAGGCTTAAATGTGATTCTCTGCATTCAAAAAGTGTGCACACAACCTCATGCCCCCTAGGGGCTATCAGCAAAATGTCTATGTTCCAGGGTCTTGCAAGCAGGATTTCCTCCCATTTTGTACGGTCTCCAGAGCAGAGGAAGCAGCACACCCAGTCATGCGGTCAAGATGATACCCTGTCTGCTTGAGCAACAGCAGGAAAGAACAAGTAGAGAGGCAGCAGAGAGTAACATGCAATCACAGGACGCTAAACAGAACAGGTTTGGGAAGGGTATAGACTTCTGTTACAGATTCTGATAATACAGAGTGGGAGGATGAAGAAGAATGTCCAACACAATGTGCATGTTATCCTACACAGGAGTGCAAAGGATTATGGAGTAGGTGCTGAGCCAACTACGAGTAAGCAGTGGAGGTATGGCCAACCTGTTACAGGATATGTTTGCCTTGAGCAGTGTGAATGCAAGCTGTTTCATATCTATCACTACAGCAAGGGAAATCTCTCTTGTATGAATCCCTATGGCCTGAATCCCCTTAAATATCACTGGTTTTCTCCTTCTGTAACGTCTGTCTTCTCTAAGATTTTAATAGTATTTGATAATGTCATCAAATAATCAAACTTTCCCAATTGTTTAGCAGATCATAATTACATAACTCATGCATATAATTTCCTAGAAATCATAAATAACAGTATTTCAATAAAGATTCCATTCGTTTTCTAAAAATGCCACAAAAACACCTCTTCTCTGCACAAGTCTGTATTTGTTACTGGGCTAGTTAATGAGCAGCAATATATGTATGCACAATATATATATTTATTGTGGGAGGATCTACCACAGATATATCACAGGAAATGTTATGTACCCACTGTGCCTAAACGGAGTGATTGTTAAAGCCTATCTGTAATTTTCTCCCCCAACTGAATAAATAAGAATAGCATATGCATGTATGAAGTTCTCCAAATTACTATTTTTTTAAAAATGTTTTACTGGTTTTCATTATATATGGAGTATCCCCAAATTTCAGATCATATGAGCCATTATAGTTCAACTATTATTTAAAATTAAGGTAAAACAAATATTTCAGTAATTTATGGTTATTTTAAACAACTAGCTAGGCTTATTTGCAGGCTAGTCCTTACTAGCTAAGGTTAATCCTTACTAGCAGACTTCACAAACAATTTCATTCCCCCTAGGCACTATGATCATCAAAATGTCAATATTCCAGGGTCTTACGGTAGGATTTCCTCCTATTTGATAAGGTCTTGATTTTTTGTTCCTGTCTAAAGACTGATAGAAAATTATGAAAATTTACTTAGGAATCAAACCATGGCATAATATTTAGGAGTAAAATACACAGATTCAAAATTCCCTGTTGGAATAAGCTGGGAAAGTACATAGAAGTACATTACCATCATTATACAAAGCCATTCACGGTCTTAGCTTTGCTAATAATGACACAAAGCATACTGGGAATGTGTTTCGAATACACGTTTTCAGCTGGACAACTCAGGAGATGAAAAGCAGTAGGAATTCCTTTTACTGCTCAGGGTCAGTCTAGCTGCTATTTTATAACTGAAATCAGAAAAAGTCATTTAGTGTCTGTAGGAGATACACCTTCGTTAACAAAATATCCAGGGAGCATGAAGTATCTTGTCCTAATGTGGTGATAATAGGTGAATCTTTTCCATATTCCAAGTTGAGTCATCTAGACAGAGCTACCAAGAAAGGACATCTGTGGCTGAACTTGGTCAGATTAAAGGTCCATTTAGTCTAGGATACTGTCTCTGGAAATTACTAGTCAAATCATCATTATTAATAAAGATCATTTGAATAGAGAATAAAAAGAAGATAGAGTGATATTTCCTATATTGGCAGCCTCTCACCCCAACTATTTGAGGCACAGGGATCCTTCTGAGCTAGAAGAGCATCTTCGCCATGTGTTTGAATTTTTAAGAATTCTTTTATTCCATTACTTAATTACATTATTTTTAAAGTGCACTTTGACATACATGACATTCTAGGGCAAAGAGTTCTGTAATTTAATCTTAAATTATGCAAAAATGTATTTCCATTCCTTTTTAATAAAATGAGACAAATTGGAAGGAATTGTCTTTTCTCAAGACTTGGATTCAGGTAAGAATGCCTATGCACAGAGTGAAGTATATAATGGAATAGTACAAAATGACATACCAGAACTTGTCCAGACCATTCAGTTACAAATACATACCAACATACTGCTTCTAGTTTCTCTTTGGGTTGTGATTCTGCTATCACCTTTCCAGCAAAATTAGCCCTAACTATACTTATGCATATGCATTACCGTGATAGACATTTTTGAAATGTAAAGCTGTTTTTTTGGCCTTACAACAATTAAAATTACTTAAGATTTCCTTTTCTTTTTATGTACCTATGTAAACAATCTACTTGATTTTCCAAACAATTATTTTAACTCTGAGATTGCAATAGCTACATACTAATTTAGCAAAAGATATATAGATAAACATTAGTGGGATGGGTTATAGCATAATGACAAATTATAAACAGCTCGACATTTGAGAATACATTTGAAAAAAAAATATTAACAAGTTAACAATTAGGAGTTTTTGAGAAAAGAGTTTCCAAAACCCTCACATCTGTAACTGTCCTCATTATTTGAAGTACTTTCTGACAAGACAAAGTCAGTGTAGGTACCCTTTTGTGTAGAATATTGGCATACTTTTAAAAAAATTACAAGACTGTCATAAATTGGTTGTAGCAATATTTCATATCCTCCCAGACAAGTTCTGTAAAGTGAAACTGCAAGGCTCTTCATCTTGAAATGAGGTTTTGATGGGACAGCATTTCACAGGTGTTGGTGAAAGAAGGTGGGGAAAAGTCAACATGTGTCCTGATACTCTGAACTCTTCACTCTGCAGCCCCCGTATCAGCTACTTGCTAGCCAGGGCAAGCAGCAACCCCCATCCCAAAGTCTTTTCTCACTGAGTTCTGCAGCTGCTTTTCCTCCCGGATGGAAATTTGTGAAAACCAAAAACCTCTTACTGTTCCTGCTGCAGATGCTCCTGCTTTGTCAGTCCTCCTTTCACCCAAAAGAAAAGAGAAGATTGAAACAGCATCTCTGAGGAACTGCACCACCCCACATCTGGAGAGGACCATAAAGAAAAGCAAGTCACTTTCATCTTTACTTTAACCATTGATATCAATGCTTGACATTGAGCTTGAAAGTACACATGCAGTATTTAACAGATTTATTGACACATTTCCTTCTTATACATTTGAACTAATCCTAGAGTATCTCTACTTTGTTACATTTTTATTTTTACCCACCTGCCTTTATGTACCCTCACAGATGCAAGCAAGACTACTTACAATGAAATTCTTGATGTAAAGGTAGGAAAACCTGATGTTAGTAAGCAGACCTGTCCACTTATATTCCATTAAGCCCAGGTTTTACTTTGCATGACTGTGTAATCTAATTTCTTTTCTGATTCTGACACTTCCAGAAATACTTATTTTGCCTTTTTAGGTACTGATCTCATGAACTAAAAAATAACCCATAGTAAGTACAGATAAATAAAAAATACATTATGTACTTATTCCTCTGGAATCTTGAAAGAAAAGGGATCTTTTTATATTAAATTAAACTGCCAGTGTTTCAAATGAATCATTCCAGCTGCCTACACTAATCTAGAAAAGGCAGTCTGTAATCCAGCAAGACAATAAAACCAATCCACTCTCTAAACACTGAACCAAATAATTCACTAAAAATCAAAAACAATCAAAGCTAGCTACTCATCAGGGTTGATGCTCATAATGAAGTAATAGCTCTTCCTGCTGTTATAAGGTTCATAGATACTAATGTCATCATGCCTATGAACAACTTACAGATCCAAAGCTTTGGTGATTTAATCTCACCGTAATTTTAATAAATTAAGACTTTGTCATGGTTTAACCCCTGCCAGCAACTCAGCACCACGCAGCTGCTCACTCAATTCCCCCCCACCCAGTGGGATCAGGGAGAGAATTGGAAAATAAAGTACAGCTCGAGGGTTGAGATAAGAACAGTTTAATAGAACAGAAAGGAAGAAACTAACAATGGCACTAATAACAACAATAAAGTGACAATAATAATAGTAAAAGCATTGGAATACACAAAACAAGTGATGAACAATGCAATTGTTCACTTGCTGACCGATGCCCTAGCCGCACTCCTCCCCCCGCACCAAGCTGGGCATGACATCCCATGGTATGGAATACCCCATTGGCCAGTGTGGGTCAGCTGTCCCGTCTGTCTCCCCTCCCAACTTTCCGGTGCCCCTCCAGCCTTCTTGCTGGCTGGGCAGGAGAAGCTGAAAAGTCCTCGACTTGGTCTAAACACGACTGAGCAACAACTGAAAACATCAGGGTGTTATCCACATTCTTCTCCTACTCAACCCAAAACACAGCGCTGTACCAGCTATTAGGAAGACAACTCTATCCCAGCCGAAACCAGGACAGACTTTTCAAAGCTTGCCACTTTTATGGTTATGTGACCTAATTATGTTTGAAAGTTAAAAAACTGCTGTTTGTGAAGTATTTAGAAATCTCTGTTATAAGAATCATTGGAACTCTTGTTTTTTTCCCTCTATTTACTGCAGTGGACCATGACTACCAAGTAAGGCTATATCTACATACAAACCTTGCTGCCTTGGGACGATGCTAAAAATTGTGACCGTAACGTAACAGCTGATGTCCTTGAGGTTGCTTTTGATTTGGGGTTCTTTTGGTGCGTTAATTCAGGTCACCTGGAAAGAAATTTTCTAGTGCTTCCTTCAGTTTTTGACATACTTGACATGTGCTGTTGTATACCAATCCCAGAAAGTAAAGATTGTCTCCGCCATGAAACAAGAAATTAGTCTATGTTCCTACTTGACTCAGTCAGCTTTTGCATCCCCTTCACAGTGAAAGTACACTACAAAGTTTTTCTTAACAGCCTCTTCTGCTTGAATAAGGTCATTATATATACTGCATTTCCTGTTTATTCATTATTGATATCCTTAGCCATATAGTAACCATGTCTTGTTCTTTTTAAGCTTCCCCCAGGTCCTAATGCTATCATAAATGTGCTTGTGCCTTAAACTCATGACAAAATCATGCTTTGGTGCATGCTCCTTCAATGTACTGGTTAATCATTTTGCAGTGCTTCTCTGACTCTTGTTAAAGGAATAATTACCCTTAAAGAAACTTTTACTGAGGTGCCACAAAGACAGGAGAGGCAGAAGAAAAGTCTGAATTTAACAGACTAAAATTAACAGAGTTCTAGAAAACTTCTCAAAAAAAATCAATTTTTGTCACTTTTAAGAATAGGCCAGAGAGATACTGGTTTAGGAGAGAAACTTTTTTGCCACCACTTTTGGGCAGTTTGAAAATGAGCACTGATGAGTGCATAGACATAGGGTATTTTTACTATTACTATTATTTTTATTTCTTTAAATGCATTCCAAAATATATTTCTCTTTCTATGATTCAGTTTCCTGGAGAACAGTGTTGAAGTTTAGATTCAAGTGGGGGTTTGTTGTTGGGTTTTGTGTTGGTTTTTTTGGTGTGGGTTTTTGGGTTGGGTTTTTTTGTTTTTTTTTTTTTTTTTTTAAGAATTCAAACCTGTCCATTTTCATTTGGTGGCTAATCCCTTTCTTTCTCCAGAAACAGAAGCTAGTAACTTTGTTGTGATATGGACCCCGTTGTTAGAAAAAGAAAAGACAACTAAATCATGTAAAGAAATCAACTTCACTCTTTCTTAAACTGATTTTTGAGTTGAATAGCTCCAAATGTAATGTAAACAAAGCTCCATGACAAATCTATCATCTGCTATAACGCATTATTCAGGTCAATGTACTGTAAGTGTATGCAATGTGGGAAAAGTTGGGTAGTAGTTATTTTTCATATAATTAATTCATAAATTACAGCTACAGAGGTTAAAATAAACAAATTTCTAAGAGAGGAATTTCTTCTTATTGCCTTGTATTCATTGATAAATGTCAAAACAGAAGAATGCCTGATACTGTTACTTAAACAGAACAACAGTAAGTCCTTAGGCACAAGAAGAATCTAAACTTCTAGCCTATCCTTCATGAAACTGCATCATAACAAGAGATCTATATTTTGTGATGCTGTTCCAGTTAAAAATAACTTTTTTTAAAAGATTCCAAACTAAAAGCCAAGAAAGTCTTGTTTGAAAGAACAGAGGAAAGTTTAAATAAATAAAAATAAATAAGATGAGATGAGATAATACAGTATGACAAGTATAAAATGAACTTAATAGGTATCCTCCTCTTTAAAATTACAATTAGACCCCAAGATCCTTCAAACCTTATTTAATCTGCATATCAATCATTGTCCATCTGTTGTATTTCCAATTTCTTCTTTGCCATCTGGTTTTCTAATGCTGAATCCACCACACAAATTTTTCTACATATAAGGCCTCTAAATTGTAACTGATTGATTAAAATATATTATAAAATAAATACACTTAGGGTTTTTTGAAGACCTAGCTCACTGCTTAATACTACTTATACACCTTAAATCACCCGGTGTAGCTGATAAGATGAATAATGACTATAGAGTTGACTCCTGCAAAGAATGGAAGAAAAGAAGGAGCTAGAGCAAAAGACATAACCAGAGAAATCAAAGGAGGGGTCTCAGAAAGGTTATGAAAAAGAAAAGATAAATCCCAAAGCAGTTTAGCAGAATGGAGATATTGACAAGAATACACAACTGAGAGGAAGTTTGATGGTCCCAGAATGCATGATGCCATGCAAGAGGGGAAGCAGTAGCAGCTGGTGCATGTTAAACAGCACTTTACTTTGCAATTGGTCCTAATAATTTTAACAGGATAGAATTCTATTCACTGGTGTCTCATAATCTGTCCTTTGTAATGTATCCAGCAATTTTGCCTCTTCATACACCCCAGGACTCAGACTGTTCTAGTTGTTCAACTCAGCTGTTCTGATTTATGTCTCTAACTGTTGCATGCTTTTCCCAACAGGCACTCCAACTCATTCAATTCAACAGCTGCTACGAACACTTCTATTTCTGGCACAGTATCCCAACGATTTCAAGAGGTTTACTTGAAGAGTAGGTGGGTCAGAATCTATATTTCTGTAAAATATGATACACATCTAATCTTACATGATCTTTATGATGGGATCCGGAAGATTGTTCTGTACTCCATGGGTTCTGAAAACATACTCTGATTTTGCTCATTATATTTTCAGGCTCAAACAGATAATTTCTACGAATCTTCTCATCCAAAGAGGGGTCAGTCATTGCAGAAGTGGCATAAAATACATTACTTGCCTGGTTGGGCATGTAAATAGGTGATGGGATAGTGAACAAAATGACAGCCTGCTTTCTAGGACTTTTAAATGAAAATAAATCTCTGAACTCAGAGCAACACAACGCCAGATGAGTAGATAGCTATCTACCGTAAAAACACTTTCAGAGAAGTAAAGGAGCATTATAAAGGTTAAAAGCGTCCAGAGTTTTCAGAGAAAAACTTTTAAGGGAGACATGCAGAAAGAACACTTAATGTAGACATCAGCAATATTTTTTTCAGAATTAGGCCAAATACTCTAGAAGGACATAGTCAAATCTCTGACTTCTACCTCTATCACTTGAAAAGTACTAAAAAAAACCCCAAAAACCTCTTCCTGTTCCTCATTGCAATATCTCACTAAATAATTCCACGTAACTGTCTCAAAAATGAAGTTAAAACTGCTCATTTCAAACAATTTCCACTACTAAAGATAGTCTTTTTGATGAGTAATGCTAATTACAAAGAGACTACATTCAGCTACCTTTTCTCATGTTACTTAGCACTTTGTCAGCAATCCCTACTTGAAGCAGGAAGTTATTCCATGTAAACTAGAGTATGAAGACTGTTTTTAAAAGCTTTTCTTTCCCCTTGATTTCTTTTGTGAAAAAAATACATATAGCTTACAGCAATGCAGAAGTCTACACAAAACACTAAAACACAGATTTTTTTTGACTAAAACTTGAAAAGTTTTAAGTATTTTCTTATTTGCAGATTACAAACAAGAAAAGAAGTTAAGATTCTAAATAGCTCCAGGAAAACAGCAAATATCATATGACACCTAATGTACTCATCTTAAGTATTTTTTCTAAAGCAATCCTCTCATGCAAGCACACTGACCTCAGAGGAGATACTCATTTACATTGGAATGACACTCTAAGGCAGATACACTAAATGCACAATAATTCTATTCTGGAATGACAATATTAATTAAAAAGGAAGGAAATATGTTGGTATTTCTGTTCAATGAGGGTATGAATTTGAATCATGACATAACAGAGTTTCCTAAATACTGAAACTGAGTATTTCTGGTGTCAAGCCATCTAGCCAAGACGGGCACTGGAGATCTCTCCATTTTAGGGGATGAAAAAGAAAGGGGGAAGTTGAAATGCCTCAGTGGTGCTAAGTGACATCATCCAGCCATAATCGCAGCTGGCATTAGAGGACTTTTCCAAACACTTAAATCATGTTGAAATATGTTTTCACTAACATATACACTCAGCTGAAAGGTTCTTCTGATGAACTGCCTAAAAAAGCTCAAAAATCCTACTGTACATTTAATTTTCCTTTTAAACTCAAGTATTTAATCCCAAAGTAACTTTCCATGTAGACTGTACTAAAATATTTTAAGCAAAATAACAGATAACAGTCATCTTACTATTCCATAGTCTGTGGATTACAAAACAGCAACGTACTTATTTTTACCTGCACTAAAATATCTTGCTTGCATATGTACTATTTACACCCTCTTATTAAATGCTTCTTTTGAATTCAAAGCATATTTATAAGTCATATTTTAGAATACAATTACATGTAAAACACACAGCACAGTTTCTTCCTGGATTGGAGGGAAACTGATTCTTTTTTTGCAAAAGTTGATATCAATAAACTGATTTTAGTTTAATGATTTGGCATTTGCCAAACATTCAAATATTTTCAGAAGTGGAAGGTAATAAACCTTAAAATTCAGAGAAAAACATAGTTGTAAAAAGGTGCATGATTCTATAAGAATGTCATGCCTTAGAGACTTGATGCGGTGAATGTACTTCTAGATTATATTATTGATTGAATAAATAAAATATCCTATCCTTATATACATACATATGATAGGTAGACATATATAAATTATATAAAACAGGCTTTCCTTTCATGCAATTATTTTCTTTTGCAGAATCATTTGCCTTATTACCCCCAAAACATAGGACCTCTCAGTTCATGCTTGCTGTCATGCAATTCACACACAAATTGTTTCATACTCAAAATAATTAGGTCTGCCCCCCACCCAACTTTCCATTAGAAGTTTGTTCCAGAATCTCTCTGTCCTGATTAATTGTTAGAAACAAATAACAGAAGAGAAGCATGATACCAAAAAAAAAATAATTACATATTACTATGGACTTGTACTGCCATTTTCATAAACGCATTCTTTCAGAAATTTCATTTACCTTTCCATTTTTCAGAATAAACTAGGAAGGTACAGACTGGAAAGCTGAACTTGCCTGTCCCACCAATTCACAGTTTAAAATAAGGGATTCCTAGGACACTTTCATTCTCAGCAGAATCTGATCAGTGCAGAATCATGGTAGGCAGCAGCTGGACTGCAGGCCCCTCTCTCATACAAGTTAGAACTGAAAGCAGGAAATGGTGGGGAGATAAAAAGCAGCCTTTGATTTCTACTTCATTGAAAGATATGGGTGTGTCAGAACATTCAATTTGCAAGTAACTCTTCTCTACTAATATCTTGATACAGGTCTACTATGACTTTTATATGTTACTGATATGTGAGTTCACTTATAAATAATAAATTGCATTAAAATGTATTCTGGGAGAAAATGCACATGTTTACATGGAAAACGTTTGCTGAAAAAAAAAAATACTAGTAATAAAATTGTATTTTCCTTTTCTTTATGAAAATCTGGATCAAAGAAACTATATACCATGATGAAACTTTTGGTTTTGAAGGTTAGAATGGTTTTGACACTAAAGGCCAAAGGTATTTGGCACTTTTCATAATGAAATTCAGACCTCAAGATGATTAAATCAAAGTGACATCAGAAGCAATTTATAATCCCTTTCTAGCGTCTTTTGAAACCTCTTAACAAGTTGCAGTCTCTTTGATTTAGCATACGCAACTGGCTCATTTGTATCAAAAGTGTCACCAAAACTGTTTGTTAATACACACAGGGGTTTGGTGTCAGCTCAGGGGAAAGAATGCTGTATTACAAAAGTACTTATTTTTGGAGGAGGGGGGGAGGAAGCTATGTTTAAATGCTCCAACTTCTTCCCTACTAGAAACTTCTTCACTACTAGAGTGAGCGTCTGCAACATTTGGGGGGGGGCCTAAAAACTCAGCTATTTTTCTTCTCCTCATGATATCCGTGGCTTTTTTTCTATAGTATTTTCAGTGTCTGTCCCTTCGTTATCCCATTCACACAAAAGGCTATTAAAAACATTTCTTCTATCCTAAAATCTCGCTGAACTCACCAAATTACTTTGGGGGGGGGGAATCAAAATTTCCCTCCTATCTATCATCAAAACTCAGGAAACAGTTTTCCGACTTCCTTGCACTGTCCGTAATTTCACTCTTATTGATTAGTAAGAATCCTCATGGCAAAGGATCACGGCAAAAAAATTCCATGTCACATGGATATAAAGAGAGCAGAACTCTAGCTTCATTGTCTAGACTAGAAAATAACTGAATTTTCCTGGTTTTGTGTAATTGGATCTCAGTGACAGAGGTTGCCTTAAACTGGCTTTAGTATCAAAAGAGAAAGAAGTAGGGAGAATAGCACTATGAAAACAGAGGAGAAAAATCAAAACGTGGCTAAACTCCATATAAATAGACAATGCAGTTCAGAGCAATTCCCTGGCTAGAGGTGCTGAGGGACAGATGTCTCAATTTGGCTGATCGGAATGAAGGAAATTGGCACAAAGAGCAAAATGTGTAAAAGTAGAACAGATCTAAAACCAGAATTCTTTCCATTAAATTAATCCATCTCGGGGTATAAAGGCGCTCCTCCTTTCTGCCACCCTGTTCCACCTTATATGCCCAGCTGATATAAAGCAACTGGTACTATTAATTTATTTTGACTAATTTATTCCAAACATATTCCTTCTTTCATCTTTGTTTTTAATCTTCCTATTGAAAGCTTTAACATATTTTTTCACTTGACATTAAGCTTCCATTTCTTCCCTACAGAGTTATGGCAGTTCCCTATGTGATGCACAGATATGTTCAAGTTGGTACACATTTTTAAACTGCGGATCACAGAACGCAATGCTCTTAGCACATGCTTTCCTAGACACTTTGTTCTTGCACGTTAATCAGAAAGTTCTCAGGGGCCATTTTTGCCATTGAATACTGAAAAGGTTACTGCTACAAGGACAAAAAAATGCAAATGACTGAATTGCAGACAACATACAACACAGTGTCACACGTCATGGAATAATGATCACAACTGCTGAGGGGAAACTGTCAAAACAAAGAATTTAATGAACGTTTCAATACAGTTTAAACTAAACATCAAACTTCAGGCAATTTATTTATTAAAAAGGTACATTAAAATGGAAAACATTCATTAGAAATAAAGAGAAAGTATACAGTTTTCACTGAATACTGACTTTCCTTGGGTGGATTTCCCTAACCTTTAGATTTTTTTAATATATATTGAAATATCTCTGAAATCCAGTATCTAAAAATTTTAATATACCTGTGCTTTCTGACACAAAATGATGTTCAAATTCACTTGCTACCATAATTGAGTTATATTGTGCTTCATAAAATGCTGTGATCGCTTCAATAACTTCTTCATTTTACTTTGGAACTATTGAAAAAGAATCCCTGTTGTACAAAAATTTGGGTTTCACTTTCATGCAGAGTATCCAACATGAAGATAGAAAATTAGAAAATTAACAAATTGGCTACTTTGCAGAATGGTTGCAAAAAACACTAGAGGATCAAGTTCCATTCAACAATTCATTATCAATTTGGTGATAAATTATGATGTACTACAATTCCTTTTACGTTATATTTTGATTTCTGCCTAACTACATACAAGAAGAAATATTATTCTTGTTGCTAGAAATATGTAGGGTCGAGGTTTAGATCTGCAAATTTTACAGGAACAATTTGAGACATAACATTATTACAGAAAAAATACATATGCTTGCAATACTGATTGCAAAAGATGTGCTCTTCTGGAAAATTCTAGCCATCTGGAACGGTGCTAAATGAACTCTTTACTAGGTTAGTGTTTTGTTTTGTTGATAGCCAGAGCACTTGATTTCTATTTTTGGCATTTATTGTTCTTTGCAAATTGCTTTCCTCAGCCACTATAATACTATTATAACAATACATTTTAACCCTACTTAAAATATATTCTCACTTCTGACGGGAAAACTTTGACAACAAAACTGAATAAATTAATCATTACAAATTTCACAAAGTCATTAGGATAGAATTTACTCTCATTTATCAGGCTTCAGATGTCAGCTAGAAATACAGCAAGCAAAATTTAGCATAAAGAAAACAGCTTTAAATGTTTATCTTTGGCTTAATAATTATCTTCAGGCTGGATGACAAACTGTTAAAATGGTAAATGGGCTAAGCTAATTGTATTTATTTGATTATAAAAAAACCCCAACAATTAACACACAAGAGAAATGGATACACTTACATACATATAACCCGCATTTACACTCACTATTGAATATTTCCTGTGGGCAAGAAGAAACTCTTAGGGAAAAAAATCCTATTATGGAAAAATCGATAAATTATATCAAAAGCAGATTATGATAGAGGGGACATAGACCAAGTTATTTTACGTGGACAGATCTATTACTCAACACTTCAGACCAAATTACAAACTCTTGGACACTAGTGGAAAACATACAAATAGTGCCAATAGAATCAAGGGGAAAACTTCCACTAACATGTGCTCAGTGGTAGGAACAGGAGGAGGTTTCAGAGTCTGGTCTTCACAGAGGCTGACCTTGACATTTGTTCCTGTCGTGGTTTAACCCCAGCCAGCAACACAGCACCACGCAGCCGCTCACTCGCTCCCCCCCCACCCAGTGGGAT
>JAVKLA010000030.1:18294211-18332986 GCA_034782735.1 Sagittarius serpentarius | reverse complement strand
CTGAACTGAAAACACAGCGCTGTACCAGCTGCTAGGAAGACAATTAACTCTATCCCAGCCGAAACCAGGACAGTTCCATATGCTTGACTAGAGAGTATACATTGAGATGACTATCCACATGGTCTCTGAATGCAAATTTTGATCTAACAAAGCTTGATAAAACACCAAGCAAGGTTTGGGATCTCAAGCCAAAGAACAAATCAATATTTATTCATTTTTCAATTTCCGTACACCGTGCACAAATTATACTCTTTGGTTTTTTTATTTTTCCTTCATGCATGTGCATGAATGTTTATTTTTGGTTGTTTTCGTCTTTGCAGAGTGATGCAACTCTAATAGCAGCACCTTACCAAAGTGCTTAATTTTAAGCACACCATTAATCTCATTGGAACCAAATTATTATCAGCATATTTCAGTTTAAAAGTTTTATTAAATCCTTTATGACTAAGCAGACAGTTCCTCCAATGCAGTGGGCTACAAGGTAAGGAAAAATATCCATTAACATCCAGTTATCCCCAGATTTGGTGCAACATGAGTTGCAAGAGTTGGATATTTTTTTCCCCATCCCTCCTGCTGCCTTTTTCACTCTATTATGCAATGAATTCTGATGTCTCAGATTTTACTGCAAGAAAGTGCAATGAATGAAACTTGTAATTTGATTGCAATAAGTAGCTTTGAACACAATAAATTGTTTCACAATTAACAGAACTAATGAAACATGGTGTGGATTTCATTTAAATGTACGTGTCTATGGCATGGGCAACCTCATCTCAGGGATTCACAATAGCATCACACTCATGATGTAACCAGCTCACATACAATTCATTGCTTTAAAAAGTCAGATTAAAAACATGCCATTTATATTTGCAACTTCTGTAGATTTAGGATTCAGAATGGATGAGGTTCACCTTCAGTAGTCTGGCCATATTTTTACAAAATTTGTTATACTGTTACTAAAAGTTGCAACTTTCCTATTTTTTGTAATTTATAGGGTAATCTTAGCAAAACTGAGATTAGAAAATAGCTGACAGCTCACCTGAGATGGAAGGAGTTTAAGTTAACACATTATGTCAGGGTATATTTCTGCAATATAAAGCATAAGAGCCATTTTGGTCCCTATTTACATTATTGTGCTTCTATTACTATCAATAGAAAATGCAGCTAACACGGAATATATGTTTCTGCCAAGTGAGGCAGTCAAGTGAGGTACAAACTTTGCCACTAAAGGCAGAATCATTTGATTTAACATGGGCATCTGAATGTGAGTTAGTCTTCCTACGTTTCCTTTATAGTCATTGGAACCTGATAACTTTAGCCAGTGGCATCTAAGGTGCAATTCATCACACCTAAAACTCGATGTTTAAGATGGAACAGACACTAAAAGTACATATTTCTCCTCATCAAGTAGGAAAGTAATAAGGTGATTAGATCTGTAAATACAAAGACAATCCCACTAAATGTCTGAAATTCATTGAGCTGTATATAATGAAGATATGGTATCTGTTCTAAATTCCAGGAAAATTACACAAACTGTTGGAGAAAAGCTTAATGTCTTAATTTAACATTTCTGTCTTGACCTGACAAAATAAAAAATATATATGTATTGGTGAAAAAGCTTAGAAATAATAAAAGTAACCATTGGACTAGTTCTATTTTCCACTTTAGTCAAGCTCTAAATACAACTGGACTGATAAAATCCAATGATACAATGATACTGCAGGTTTCTAGGTGAGGAGTGGCATATGCAATGTCTAGAGTAAAAATATGTACAATTCTACTATGTAATACAATTATATGTTATGTGAATATATAAATATTGTGTCATACTTATCTCTTTAAAATAAGACAAAACTTGTTGCATGTAATAAAAAAATTACTTCTAGAATACCAAATTTTTTTTGCAGTTTTACAATTAAAAGGTTTTTTTCATAATATTACTTTATGTATTTTTTAAATTATGTTCTGAAATTACATAATACTTACTTTGAGAAATACTATAATATGCAATGCACCTACAGTAATTTTATCTCTTCACTAGATGTAAGATGAACTATTCAAGTCTGTCTGGAAAAAAAATCCCTTTGGGGAAATTCACTCTGCTCTGTTCCTATGCATGCTATGAAATACCTGTGGAAGTAGAGTAGAAAGAGGAAAAAAAACCCACAATTTTGAATTTTTAAATTCTTGGTCACTTTTGTATTTGTACAATTTGTACTGTGGCTGAATCAAAAATCTATACTCAAAATACTCGCATCAGAAAGTTGAAGTCAACAAAACAAGCATCTACTCCCCTGAAATAAGTTTTAAAGCATTGTTTGGGGCGATTAATAGCTCTTAAAAAAAAAAAATCCCACTGATTTAAACCACTTGCAAGCATGTGCTCAAGGAGCTAAAAAATGGCTCCATAAACAATATGTCATTCTTCTATATAAAATATCTTTGAGGCTACAGTGCTTTCCCCTAAAAGATTAATGTGTCCAAATCTTATTCCTATTAGCAAAACATTGTTCAGATAAACAAAGATTAACTCTGTTGAATATGGAATTAGTTGTCTGGTCCAAGATAATAAACATTTATTATACAACACTATTTGACATACCTTATTTTTTCCATCTTTAAAACATGGAAAATGTTTTTCACAGTTCTCCGTGTTTCCAGGTTGAATATCGAACATGCAGCAATACAATTGAAACCCTGACCATTTAAGAATGGAGCATATTCCAGTCTGTGAGCAAATCGGTATGACTGTATTTATACAAAAGAAAAATAGCTCTAGCAGCAAGGACTGAGGAAGAGAGCAACCTGTGCATATCCACGAGAATGAAGGGGACTGTTTCAAGTCACTGGCATGAATTATCTGTCCAGAAATTGAAATCTGTTTGATGCATTCCAAATAAATGCACATCACCATCAGACTACTGGTTATCTGATTTTCTATCATCTGTGTTTATTTTGGACCACAAATTCCAACCTGAAGTGAAGCACAGAAAGTTTTATTTTCTTATTGAATTTCCTTATGGTTTTGATGTCATGAATTTGCATGTCTCCCATGCAAAGATATAAGAATGAACATTTCTGTCAAAGCTGTAGGGTAAACCCATCGCAGGACAATTTCACTAACTCTTAAAAACTGAAATCGTGAAGTTTAACTAAGTTGATTTAGCTTGAAAAACAGCTATGAACTCAATAGTTAAGGAGTCAAATTCTAGCTAGTTTCCCAGTAAACCAGCACTAATACAATAGTTTCAATTTTTATATGCTAATTCAAAATAGTTGAAGCTCTGTCCCAAGATTTTGTAAGTTAATGGAAGCTATCATTGCAATAGGAACATAATAGAGATTTACATAATTGGATTGTAGAAAAGTCTTTCTCTCATTTAAAGCAGAAACTATCAACTTTTCACCTCCTGTCAAAAATGAATTTTGGTCCTTAAAAATCAATGGCAAAAGTTTTATTTAAATCAGGCAATTGAGGAATTGGGATTTGCGTATGAAGGAGATGCGTGGTCCTGAGCTGCTCTGGACAAAAACTCTTCTTGACATTTCACAATACTGTCCACACAGCATTTGAAAATATTTGAGTCCTACTCAAATAATTTCATTTTGGCTCCAAAGCTGCTTATAACCAAATGTAGGATGAAGGACAAGGTTTCTATAGCAGAGAGAAATACCTTAATCAAGCTGACTAATAAAAACCAACGACAAAGATTTTCCCTCTCTTTGTTAATCAAACTCCCTGTTGCCTGTAAAGGCACCTGGGAATCCCTGTACAGGCCAGGCCTCTGGGCCATGCCCTCCCCGCTGCCCCCGGCCAGGGTTTGGCAGCTGGGGCAGGGCCGGCTCAGTGCCCAGCAGGCAGAGAGGGCAACCACACGGCGAGGGAGAGTCTTGTGGAAGGGGCTGCGAGAAGCCAGGACTTGTCCCACTGCCCTGGGAACTGCCTTTCAGCCGAAGCCGTTGCCCCCTTCCCAGCCCGGGGCCCTGATGAGCCAGGCCTAACCCCAACCCTGACTTGGCCCAGGGCTACCTTCCCAGCTAGGCCCAGGGCCTGCGGCAGCACCTGAGGATGGCCAGGCTGCGGCCAGTACTGGTCACTCTCCCTGGCCTGGCTCACTGGTGGCAGTGGGAGGGGGTTGGTCAGGGGTAGAGGGCAGGGCTCCCAGCCTCACTGGGCTGCCCCTGGCCCTGCTGTGCCCTGGCATGTCATTCTGTTTATTTCTGTATCTCTCACTGTGGCCGATGCCACACATTTCAGACCACAGATACATGATAAGAAAAGAATTTGTGCAGTTTTGTTTTCATTCAGTTGTTAAACTTAAATGCCAGCAGGATTTATTTCCTCAGTGGTTACAATTACTTTTTAATACCACAGGTATGAACAACTCCAATCACTCCTTCCAGTTATCATTTCCTTACATCTGTTAGGAACGAATTACATTACCTGTCCTACTGCCTATTCATGTAACCTTATTATTTACTTCACAATGTTTTCAGGCTTCATTATACTTGACTAGCCTCAATAATTTAGTGTCAACTATAAATTTTGCTTCTCTGAAGTCCTTTCTTCCCTTTTTACATGCCATATAATTATCTGTAGAAAATTTGACACGGAAAATATCATAACAACTCTTAGCCTTTGGACAAACGAAAGATTTGATTTACACTCACATTGTCTGGCTTCTGCTTTTCATTTCTAATTTTTAATCATTACCATTAATTTACTTCTCACTCTTTGACAATCTTCCCTGGAAAGTCTCATGTAAAGAACTAGCTCTGAAACGGTTAGAAAAATCAAATTTTTTTTTAAGGCAAACACAAACCACATGATTATACTAGCAGATTTTTAAAGATTATATCTATATCTACAACACAAATACAAGCCACATTTGTTATGCTTTAAAGAAAGGTACCTTTATCTCTTCTTCCTCAGAAGCTGCTGCCTATTAATTCATGTGTAAGTGCAAGTACATCTGTATATCTACAAACAAAAATTCAGCTCTATGTACTTCAGATCTCAAGATCACATAGTATTTTTATGCTTGTGAGATGAAGCATGCAACTCCCATCCCCTCTCCAACATTTTGTTTTAAGATGAAAAAAAATCATCAGCACTATTCGATGGGAACCCTTGACCATCCCCAGACTAAAGTCATGCTCTACTTATCCATATTGATGCAGATTAAAATATGCCTGTCCAGCAATAAACAAAATAGCTATAACTATTATATCCATACAGTAGAGTGAGACACAAAGTATTGATGATAATATCCATATCTTCATCAAGAGTTAAGAATAACATTGACCAGGAAAGCGTAAGAGGCCTCTCCTGTTTCTCTCAAAATTTGCTTCTGGGTAAAAAGGAACACAGTGTATACATGTAGTTATGAATTTACTGATAGTCTAGTTGATGCTTTAACAGTTTAATAGTCTTAACAGTTTAATTAATACAGAAGAGTCTCATTGATACAAGCAAAATTGTTGTATGAAGACTTCCTAGCATCCACCCCTTTTCTCTGGTGTTAGTTGCCCTTCTTAGGTGTCTCTAGCTCCTAAGGTCAAGTTTCAATAATTTCAGTCTTTCTCCAGAAGACTGGGGGGGCCTGGGGAGATGTTAGGGAAAGGCAGCAGCTACTAGAGTACTTTGCCAGGAGGAGAAAGGTGTTTGCACAGTGGCATGTTCTTCCTTGCCAGCCTTTGATATGCTCAAGTCTATTTCTCTGTGCTTTTTGACCCCAGGCTGCTCCCTCCTCACTGCTCCTGTGCCCCTCCTGCACTCATAGGCAGATGTTTGCCATGCAGGAACTGACTGGGGTTGTCTGGCCCTTCCCCATGGCGGCACTCACACAACCAGGCTCACACAGGCTGGGCAACAGTTGCTCAGCCCCTAACAGTTGTTGAAACATGGTAAAACCAGTGGAGGCCCCAGCAAGTCTGGACAAGGCCCAAGATCCTGCACTGTCAGGTCAGTACAAAGCCTACAGCCTGGTACTACTGACAGCAAAAGCCATATTTACCAGGCTATATTACAAATGTGTTGCCTTTCTTTGCAGATAATTCATAAAGAGCAGAGAAGTCAGAAGGAAGTTTGCATCTGTTTCTCTAATTGTAGTATACAGGATGCATTTGACTAGAGGGAGTTCAGATCTGAAGCAGAAGTTACTGTTGGCGTTCAAAGAGTGATCAGCACTAGAGCATGACTAGTTCTTGATGTTCCAATTGCAAATGGCTGTTCTCAAATCATGAATTTGTGACGGATTTGCAGATGTAAAATAACAGCAGGGACATTAGCTAGTTAGTCTGAAGCAATATCTGCACCTGTCATATATGACCTCTTCTACCAGGTATCATAAATATATGTCTCAAAATAGCTAGTGTTACCTTCACTCAAGGGAAAAGATACAACTCAAGCTGATTAATGAACTTCATTAGCAACTGGGATCTATGCTCCAAAACATACTTTTAGACAAGTGACAAAATCTCAAGTGAACCTAAAATGTTCCAAGTCAGGTGAGACATCTGAATATTCCTCTGTAGACCCACACATTTAGTAACCACCCTCAGACGTTCAGTAACCACTGTGGCATTCAATCACCTTCTTAGGCAAGGAAGTCAGTTGAACTCCTCCTTTAGGTGAATTATGACTAGTGTAAAGATTTACGTGAATACTCTTGCTGTCATGAAGAGCCAAATGAAAGGGTCTTATACCAGAAGGTCCTCAGCCCATTCAAAGTTAAAATATTTCTTGTTTGAAAAATTGAATGACAACGTTTACTTGAAGTAAACTTCTTTCAGGATGAGACATCTGTTAGGGAGATGGTGTTCAGTTTGTTTCCTCGAGGTGTTCCATGGCCAATACTGGAAAAGCACCCCAAGAGTCCCTGGCTGCAGAAGTGGGTCAGACACATGCATGGTCAAAACAGCAAGATCCCTGTCCTGTGGCACTGTAGTGAATGGGCTGCTTTTTGCCTGATTTTACTCACTTGCTGTTTGCAAGATGGTTGCCTCAACAATATATACCTTATTTAGCAATTCTGTCAAGCTACTGCCCCCTTTTGTTACATACGTAATTTCCCGTTTCTCATGCTGCTATCTCATCTTACTTATCTTATTCAGTTGAGTATACCAATTTCAACATATCACCGAAATCTTCTGTAGTACTTTTACCCTTCTTAACAGTTTCATTTACTTTTTTCTGCTCAGTCTCAATTTTCTTGACTTTTTCTCCATCCAGTGTGCTAAAGCATGCCAAAGTTTATTTTGTATGTCCGAGTATTTCCTACATAAGTTCTCATAATGGAACTACAGTTTGTGCCCAACACTTTGCTAGATACTATTTATACAGCGCTTCTGAAGGAAGTTATCTTTTGAAGCTTGCCATTTTATATACATTTTTATTCTTTCTCCAGTTTTGATCAAATCTATATAGCTTCTTTGACAGATGATAGGCTTAACCTTCCCAAATCTAAGGATTTCTAGTTTTACACTTTTTGTTTTGAAGCCTATTTATTAAGGGTCTGCTGGAGGTTAAGATATAACCTGTTAAGGTTAGATATATTTACTCATTTTTCTTCTTGAACATTCAGTGTCATATTGCTGGGTTGTTTTTATGCACACACACAGAGTTTATCCCCCAGGATGCTAAATTTAATTATATTGTGGCAGCCTCAACTGCTACAGGCTAGTGGTGTTGGAACTTTCATGAGTATTTCTTTACAATATTGTATAATTTAGGCAGTTGTTTTCTTCCTACACCGCTTTGTAAGAAAACAGTGGACAATATTCCTTTAATCTGAGCTTCCTATGAACGATAATGAAGTGACATTAGAAGCATTTTTTTAATGTTTTTGCAAGTTCCCTTTCCATATCAGCTTGTATTTTCAATATACAAAGTTAGTTGCTCAAGTGAACTCCAGTGCAGGATTTCTATACAGGTTTAAAGCTTTTTACCTTGCTCCTCCTCTTACTTTTTCCACTTTAAATTGTACCATGGGATCAAGGGGCAACAGTTTTAAACTGACAGTAGGTTTAGATTGAAAATAGGGAAGAAATTTTTTACTATGAGGGTGGTGAGACAGTGGCACAGGTTGCCCAGAGAAGCTCTGGATGCCCCATCATTGGATATGTTCAAGGTCAGGTTGGATGGGGCTTTGAGAAACCTGAACCAGTAAAAGACATCCCCGACTGTAGCAAGGGGTTGGACTAGACAATCTTCAAAGTTCCCTTCCAAACCAAACCATTCGGATTCTATGATCAAGAAGGCAAGATCCTATATTGTCTGGGTCTCTGGAAATGACAGATAAGATTATTCTAGGAGGTGAACCATTCTCATGCTGTACATGAAAAAGAAAACTCCTTTGGTCAGCTTCCTCCCTAGATTTCCTTGGACAAAATTCAGCACTCAGTGCAAGCAATATGGAGTAAGCAGACACCCAGACAGGATCCTCTATGGTCTGAATGTTTTCAAAACATTGTAAACGACATGATATGCAGTACACAGAGGGAAATACTTGAGAGAAAATTTGACACACAATGCTCTAGACCCAAGCATGTTTCAGGTTACAGTGGAAAAAGCAAAACTTGAAACACGAGATTTTGTTTGTACCCCTTGTTCATTGGCTAAAGTGATGAAAGCCTACCTTTGTTTACAATCACCTTAGGCCCAGAAAGAGGAAAAAATGGCTATTTTGACCAATTACATAAGATGGTATATTACTAGTATGTGAATAGCAATGTAGGCCACCTTACACTTAGGCCTTGACAAGAATGAGCAGTTTCACACATATAATACTAAACTCTGACGGATCTCTGAGATCATCCAACAAAATACATACACACAAGTACTCACACACTTACACTGTAGAATTTGTCACACAAATACCTGTAGGCATCACAGAATTTTGTTTTCACTACAAAAATATGTTCTTTGGACTATTTTACTATGGTTATATTAAGGGAGTACTTCAGAGCCAATTTGAAATAGCAGGGGTCACAGTACATTAACAAAGATCAGCCCCATGAGATTATTACATTTTTTTGCACTGCAGCCTAACAAGACATACATGAAGCTTAGATACTATTTCATAATGAAATAACAAGGTTGTGTTATTGCTGCTTAGAGGGAACACTTTAAATGTGACCAAACTACTAATTCTACTATAACTGTCCAAAGTGCCTTAAGGGCCATTTATTAAAAATAAAAAATAAATTGCTTCTGCCACTGTATAAATCGCGAAATAGACAAGGTCTTGAGGGTAGCATTTTGAAGGAGAAATATTTAAGTGTTAGAAGCAAAATTTGCTTGGTAGGAGACTTTAGATTTTCATTTAGTTACAACAGAGCTACGTGTGCCTGTCTCAAATTATGATAATATGCAGTTGAAGTCAAAACTGAATATCATAAAACATAATGCCTACACTACATCAAAACACAGTGCATAGACACACTTCATTTGGAAATCACTTTATTTATTACAGCTAATGATAATCCCAATTGCCAAAGGAGAAAAGAGGACATACTTTATGGAAAATTTCATCCTCTCAGTTCCATACAGCATCTAAATTATCAGATAAAAGGAATCATTCCTTGGAAGTTTAAACAATGAATCAAAGTTGGGTTACTTTTTTTTTTTAATTGAAAGCTGAATAAATACAAGACCTGCTAGTGGTCATTCTACTGCTGTCAGCTGACAAAATTTGTTGTGTTGTAAACAGACAACAATGCAGAAACAGTGTGGGCCATATTCTGCTTTGATTTAAAGTGAATGCAATTTTAAAGTACTTCCATGTAATTGATTTAACATGTACAATCTTTTGCTAAAAAATTGCAGAATTGGGCCTTTTACATTAACTCCTGTTGTTCTCTGAGGCTGTGTTGACATTTATAAAGTATGTAGTACTTAAATATTAAAAAGACAACCTGATGATAAACATCTTACAAGTGTCTATAAAGAAAGCAGTAAAAAAAAGGAACATTCTAAACATGGAACAGCATTAGTGTTCTCATGAACTGTGCAGATCTGAGCACACAGAATTATTCAGCCCTGCTTCTTATTGGCAGTTTCATAGTTACTATACAGTAGTATTATATTATAGTAGCACTTACTGTCAGTTTCTGACAAAGGAGACCCGTTGTACTATGTATTGTAAATACACATGTGGAGAGACAGCACCCACTCCAAAATAATCTCGTCTATTAACAGACAAGGTTGAAGAGTTATTATCCACTGACCCAGAGTTCCCAAGTCCCAGTTCAGTCCTCCAGCCAAAATACTATCATTTATAATTTTTTCCAGACTTACTATTGTAATTATGAAGTTGTTACTCTCAAATATGTTCTCTTCCCAAACAAAAGGAAATGTGATTGATACTGAGAAAAGAAGGGAAGAGGAGAATATAGACTGTAGCAGACTGAAGCCTTTTTTGCTGTAGCAATCCTATGGTCTGTACACTGCATACTGAAGATTTCATAAATTCAAAAAAATGAAGAAATATCTTTTTATGTATCAAATATTTCTATAATGAACCATATTTGGCCTCTCTCAGCTCCTTTCCTTTTACTGCTTCATCCTACAGCAAAAAACATTATGTTGGATTTGTGACATAATTTTCATGACACATAGGATTACGACTTAACCAGAGGATCAAGCAGAAAGTAAGCTGTGAGGATGGGCTGTGATCCTTTCTGCTGGATTACAGAACAAATCACAGTAGTGAACAGAACATAGACACTGCTAACCAAGGACATTCGTTCTACTATAAATGTTCTCACTCAAAGTTGCTCCACTATGACAGCTCATTTGATCACCATGACAGGCAAGCACACAAAGCTAGAAATACCGCAGACAGCTTGACTACACCAATGGTTAACACAGGTTTTGTTTTTTTTTTTTCTCGCTACATTTTTTTGGCTGTTTGGGGCTTTTTTGGCCTATGTGACAAAGGGCAGTAGTTCTTACTCCGCAGGACAGGGAGACACACTCACCTGCTAATTCTTATTTTACCTTGATATGAATGTACGGGTGAGGTCTTCAAGGACCTGCCATCCTTGTACTTCACTACAGATTAAAATCTGGACTTTACCATTTGATAACTAATAAAGAAGCCTTAATAAATTATCTAGCTGTCTGTATCATTTGTCAAACAGTAACAGTTCCAAATACCTAACTATTCACCTCCAACTTGTTGGGGTTTTATTGTTTGTTTTACAGAATCTGAAGTTTTCATTCAATAGTAAAAGCAAGTAAGCTGTGTTCACAAAGAAGAGTGTTCCCCGTTATGGTATGAATACCTGTGCAAGTGGCTAGGTAAACTTTACACACCTATTATGCTCTTTCACAGGATCAGGAATAGAGGATTTGTGGATCACAAACACTTTTCCAGGCTGCTACAAGTAGATGCTGATATGCAAAACCGGTGCTTTGCAAAGTACAGCACTTGGGTTTAGTATGAGTTCCCAGAGCCTGTTTTGTTAGGGCCTTGAGCAGAAAAGGACAGCACAGTTCCACTTCTACTGATGTAATCTTCATATGCAAATGATTACTATAATATTATGCAAAAGTCCGTGTACTCAGCATTTAAAAGGAGGTTTTCAGTAACAAGCTGAGGGTTTTGCCGTGTAGGATGGTAGATGCATTGGGACAGAGGAGGGTGAACACCATGACACAAAAAGGAGAAAAAATACACGCAGAACAACTGAGGTAAAATGCAATGTTAGATCTCATAATAGATATCCTGCAGGCTCCACTGGGATCCAGTTCCAAAACATTTCTGCAGTGTCAATTAAACAACTGGAGGGCATTAGTGCGTTTTTTTGTTTGTTTTTCATTAAATGTGAGAAGAAAGAATAAGGTTTAAGGTAGTTGGTCGGTAAATATTTAAGACACCAAACCACCCAAGTAAGGTCATGGGAATACGGCACAAAACTCTGGCTGTTTTTCGTAGAATAATGTTAAACTAGTAAGGGAGAATAATTCAGGCAACACCCACCCTCCCTGGGCACAGCTGAAGTACTGTAAATTAACAGCCCATATTGTCAATTTCACATTTGGAAGAAATTCAGATTCTAAGGTGATAGTGTCAGTAGGAGCTCATCAAACACGCCAAAATACTGCAGGGGGAAGAGTATTTTGTACCACTCAGCTAGTACCAAGGAAAGTAAGGTCTCCCCAGATAGATATTCATAGATTAATACTGTGAAATCAGTCTCATTTGCAAGGAGGAAAACTAGTGTTAGAGCTACTATGGTCATTTTGAAAAGCTCAGACTTGAAACTCACAGCCAGTTTTGAAGGAACTACCAGTAGAAATACCAGCCTCCTTTCAAGTATCATGCAGTACATGGATAAGTAGGAAGAAAAAAGGAGAAATAAGTCATCACACCTTGAAAATTATAGTGAGTAAAATGCAAAAGTTGACTCCTAAACAGATGCATTACTTTTAACAGGGAAAAAGATATCAAAACAATAGTCTTAAGCCTATACGCCTCAGAATTCAAAGATTTTAAGAATTAAAAAAAAATAAAAATAAAAAAAAGCCACAAGCAAGCATTTAAAATTTTTCTGTGAATAGGAACACATGCTTTACAAGAGTTTTTAGTTCTTTTATTACAGATTTGTCTTACTCTCAGATGAAGAGTCCACAGCCATCTTTATCCAGAGAGAATCTCCAGGAGCAGTCCAAGCTACTTTTGCAAACCTTTAACCACAAGAGGCTCTACAACTCTAACTGTAGTTGCTCAAAACAGTAGGGCAATTCACACTAGCAATTTGCCTGTTGTCCTTTCTATCTTATTGTATGCAGATATAATACCTGGATATGCAGTCTAGAGGCCTTTACTGCATTCTCCCCTTTCCTAAAGTTTTGGCTACCTGAGCTCAGGACTAACTGGGAAAGAGTACAGCTACATCCAGGGAAGGAGAAACTACTGAACCCCAACAACATCCACACCCCTTCCCTGCTTTTAAGCAGAGGCTCTCAAGGTTGGTTCCAGCTGCAATACACTGCAGCTGTGTCACAGACTTGCCATGCCCTGCCATTTCACCATTGATCCAGACTCTGCTTCTGACCCACAGACTGGCTTGCCCTTGGATCTGCCTTATCACTGTGATACTGCTGACCGAGCGCTGGACTGTGTCTGACTCCGTTTACCGATCTGACGCTGTCCCAACCTGGGGGCTGCTTTCCTGGCTGGGCTGAGGGCCTGCAGCAGTGCCTGGGGACGGCCGGGCTGTGGCAAACCCCGTCGCCGTCCCTGGCCCAGCCCAGCTCACCTCACTGGGGGCTGCGGGACAGGGCTGGTTGGGAAGGAAGGGCACTGCATTGCCCTGACAGCCCTGGGTCCCCAGTCTCTGCACAGAAGCCCTCTCCTATGCACCCTGGCACAGAGGGTCAAACTGATCATTGTTAGAGTCTCCAAAGCAATAGACAGCTACTGCAGTATGGTTTTCTAACTTTCTGTCAAGGCAAGTAAATCACGTATTCCACCGTCCAGCATGCTATACATTTCCCCTGCCCTCTACCATCCCTCCCATTCACACAGTAGTACCCTCCTCAGCAGGACTGGCCCTCTTCAAGAAGGATGCCCTCATGGAGTCACGGGGTTGGCCTCCTGATTATGTACAAATACTGTTATGTATTTGGGGTTATATATCCCAAACAAAATCTTCCCTTCTCTCTGTGCTTTTTCAAGCCTAGTGCAATTATGGAATGGGGGCATTACGCTCATCTTCTGTCATGTCATTAGCCTGAAACTGCACCTAAATGTCCTTGTGCAAATGGAAAACAAGAATCTTGCAAAGATTTCAGATTTTTTCCTTAGGATGGGGTAAGGTCTAATGTCCCAGAAGAATTGCCCCTGAAATCCCAATAGATACATATCTGCCTCATTCAGCAGCTGGACTCCCAGGAAACCATTTTTCCACTTTCTTCAGCACAGAAAGATCACCACTGTCATAAAACTGATAAATCAGGCTACTGGCCCTTTTTATACTGAACCTAAATTGCAAACCTAATAAAAGCCACAAGGATGTACTTGACAGGATGATAGCGAGTTAGTGCGCTGTTCTTCCACCTCCGGAAACTTCAGGGAATGGCACAGGCTTAAGCTGCAATTTAAATGAGGACAGTGGATTCATCCTTGTCTACTCTAACTCACAGGATGCATTTCTCCTTGTACAACTATTTAAACTCATGTATCTCTATTGACTTCAATAGATTTCCTCCAGAATCACAGTAGAGTAAGGCATATCTAGCCTGTAGGACTTAATAGAAATGTCAACAAATGTAGTTATCATAGCCAGTATATTACAAAAGAGTTCCCAAGGACAATTTTAAAAAATAAGTGGAAATGGTTGAATTTATTGTGGTGTAAACTAGAGGACATTCAGCTTGCATTAAGGTTGAATTTGACTATCAGATTTAGGAACTTATTCAAAGAAGGAAGACGTGCATTTGCTGAAAGACATTGCTTATAACTCCTGAGAAACTAATGAGCTATGCTGGTCTTGTAACAATTTAGCTGAAAGAAGAATTTGAACTGTAACTTTAATAGATAATAAGCCTTATATGACAAGCAACACCAGCAGCCATTATACTGCAACAATTGCTTCCGTCAATTTAATGCAACAATTCATTATAGCACATCAAATTAAAAAAAAAAGTATCCACAAGCTCATATTTTAAAGTCTAAAGAGCTTTAAACAGGCTTTCAATTTAATACATAGGAAGAAATTCTGGGCAGATTTGATGTGCTAGTTTAAGGTAACTCTATACAGAAGGTCTTTCAGTGCTAATATACTATTTATAAAACGTGCTCTATAAGCTACAGTAATGTTGGGTTTTGAAACAGAGCATAGGCATTTTGGGTTTCTTCCAATTAACCTTTCATGTAAGTATTTGGTTGCAAAGCTCAATATGTTAAAAGAGGTTTGTATCGAGAACAGGATAAAACAAAATGGCAGCAACATATTTATATTGTTAGAAATCAATTAGGGTGAATTCTGTGTCAGATCAGTTGAGGAAAGTACTGCAGTGTTTTTTGGGCTAATAAGATCAATTCAGGGCAATCATGTCTTGTGTTCCATTGTAGAAGGAGTTGTTGTTCCATGCTGAGCCTTTACGTGTAGTGTGAGGGATGCTGGCACAATTGATAGTCTGTTCCCTACAAAAAAATAGTTCAAAGATTCTATGTGAATAACATTATCCTATTTTCTCAAAATCCTTCCCAGCATCAAGTAGTATGGCCACAGAAAGGGATTCCAGCTCACTTTTAACACTGTAAAGATTCAGCAGACCAGCAGGAAGCAGAGAAATTAAGCACTCTTTCCTGAAACTAACTTGATTAAAATCAATGATCTCAGATAAAATTAAGGTTACTAAGCCCTAACTTCTTAGCAATAATTCTTGTAGATATCTTTTCTTCTAAAAGACCAAGTAACTGCTGTCATCACAGATAAAATGAGGATAAAGGTAGACTGTTTCTTTTTGCTGGTTTTATTATGGTTTTTTTTCCTGCTGATAAAATAAATATTTGTAGGACCGTAAAAAAAAAAATCTCCTTTTATCAAATTATTTTTAAAAGTATGCACTCACCTTTTCTGTCAATACTTAATATTTACTATTTTATTTTGCTATAGATTTTTCTAATTGCCATTGTTTTGTTATAATTTTATTTGTTAGATGTTTTTGTTATTTTTTAATTGTTGTACAGCAACTTTGATTCTGAGGCAAACAGGTGCTTGCTGTAATACCCATGTGTGTGTCCGGACTTAACTGCTTTATGAATGCACATGGGTTTACATAACAAGTTTAATTAGGTCAATATTTAGTCTAAGTCTAGATTTGTATGTTCCTTTTAATGAAAGCGTTCACCATATCCATTACTAAAACATGCCATGATTTTTCCAGTGAAATTTTTAATTTCATCAAAAAGGGCATAAAGAATCACCCACAGTTATGTTTCGAAGCTATTTATAAAATGTTGTAGTTATTTTAGGGTAAAAGAAGGAAAGAAGGAGGAAGAAAAGAAGGGAATTTCTACATATGGAAGAAATTTTTTTCCCTTTATTTTGATGTTTGGGGTTTTTTTTCGGCCCCAAAATGAATTTGTCATGTTTTCAGTTCAGCAGAAATATAAAAATAGACATAGAAATTAGTTTTTATACACACAGATTTTAAGTGCACATAGTGACGACCATCAGTAACAAACGACAATTATGCATACAGCTCAAACTATTTCAATGTGCATGTGATGCATATTGTGTTTGGGAGTTTAATTTTGTTCACAGCTACTCCTCATGTATTCCTATATATTTCTAAATTGACGGCTAGACAACCTGGAGAGAGATACTCAGGGCGAGAAGACTGTAGAGCAGGATCACATCAGGATGCTTGTGCAAACAGGGCCTTGAATGGGACATGATTTGCTTCTTAGGAATCAAAGGGAACTGGGAACACTTTGCTGGAGCTTGAAAATCATCGATTTCCTGAAAGCAAGGATACATTGGGCAGGGGAAAGCTGTACATAATCCCTTATTATTCCGGTTTTATCTTCCTAACAGATCAGTGTTCCCTGTTTAAAAAGGTTAAATGATCTACTTAATTTTCTATTAAAAAAATTTAAAAATATTTAGCAACCATTTGATCCTCGGTAATTCATTTTATAGCGGAATGGAGACAGAACTAGGCATATCTTTCTCAAAGCTTTGGCCAACTTAACCTAAGTGATAATGGGAGTTGTAAAATCACATTAAAAAAACCTCATTAACATTTTAGTAGCTCTTTTCAACTGAATGATTTCAAACCCAAAGTATGCTTTCTGAATGGATGAGAAGTACTAGCACTAACATGCAATTTAAAAAAAAAAAAAGAAAAAAACAGCAAAAAAACCAAAACTCAAACAAACAAAAAAACCACCAACCAGAGCTAACACTACTTTTCATACCCAAGCTACAAAAGCTGTGTCACTTCAGTTTCAAAAACAAAATTACACAAGACAGCTTGAGCCAATCTAACACCTTGTCACCGCTCCCTACTGCATGCTGTCTCTGTTTACCTTCCTTTAGCTGTAACATACATCAAGTCTCTCCATGAGACAATTTCAGATGGTTTTCTTCTGGGTTAGTGCAATCAATCTTTTCAGTGATGATCTTGAGTAGAGCCTAAAAAGGGGCAGAACCATAGCAGGTGAAAGGTGGGGGGGAAGAGGAGGAGGGGGAGGAAGAAGAGGAGAAGGAGGAAGAGGAGAAGGAGCAGGAGCTGCTCCTGCAGCCGCATACGAGGAAACCTCCCCATTTGGCAGTGGTCAGTTGTGGGACTGACTCAGGGTCTTACATAAGTAAGGAGAGAGATCAGGTGATAATCAGTTCGACAACTTTAAGATTTAACAAGCTTGAGAGAGACTTAGATTAATGTTCATTCTGATGACTAAATACATGTAGGATATACCATTTTACTAGCTGATCATAGTGTAGAGAAAGACCATCAGATGCCAGGTTTTGTTGCCAAAATTTCAGGAACACCCAAAGATTGCTGTTGGTTAGAAGTGATATGGCACTGCTGAAAGAGCGTGGCATGCCTGTGATCTCAGAAGTACGAAAAGTTCTTACGAGCGTGGCAGAATGTGTGCTGCCTGTTCCATCTGCAGTTCTCCAATAGCAAAAGCCTCCTCCATTTTGTAGACATTAGACTTTGTCTTTAGGTGCAAAAACAGAAGGTCAAACTGCATTTTTGCAATACCACAACATACAACTTCTATTGTCTCAGTTCTTACCGTTTTATACAGAGACCCAGTGGAGACGGAATCACAGGAGAAATCAAAGGAAAAAATGTGCTAGTAGAAGGGAAAAAAAATTGATAAAAGCAGTTACTGTGTATCTAATTATGTCTAGATATAGTTTTAATCATTAAACTGCAACATTATTTTTTAAGATTATCTAGATTTTTTGTAAGTGAAAAGGAGAATAATTTTATAAAATGTTATTGAAATACTGTGTTTATTATTAGTGAAGTCACAGTGTTATTAAAATTCTATTGGTACAGCGAAGGTGAGCCCACTAAGTTCATATGTTGTTATTTAAAAGCTCTTAAAAGACACATGATGTATTTCACAGGAATTTAGCTTCAGAATTTTAAAATGTTCTTATAGTATAAAAAAGCTGCAACAAGCAAAGATAGAAGATGATACCAAAACGGCTTTAACTGAAGAGATTAAATCACAGCTTCCCATATTAATTTATTTATCTCATATCAGCACAGGTAAGGGTATACCTCTTTAGATTATGTCAGATCATGCATATCTCAAGAGCAAAGCCTATCGCATAGACCGGAGGACTGATGCAAAGTAATCTTTTAAAAAATGTAAAATAAAGTAATGTGAATATGTATGGGCATAGAGTGGGATAAAGAAGGCCAGTAATGGTTGATGGGAAAAGTAATTGTAACTATGCATTTTTTGGCTTTCATCATGACTCCCTATTAAGATATTTGCATACTGAAAGGAAAGCAATAGGAATAAAGGTGGACACTTTGAAAGACAGTCAGCTTCTTTAATATGTCCTCATTTTCTGAATCTCATTTTTATTGGGACACACACATACAACATTCTAAAAAGAAAAACAATAGCCCAAATACATGAATTATAGAACAAATTCTCATTTTCTGTATGCATGATGGTCTTGAACTCATATGAACCCAAATAGCAACCCCAGGAGTATAGTGCAGAAATATTTCAGACAGAAGTTCACCTTTCATGTGTAACTGTTGGGGATATGCAAAAAAAAGACATGGAGAAATCTCAAGACTCACTGCTTAATCAACCTGTTCGCTCCACAGGAATAATCATATTTGAAAATCACCACGTCTATTTCAATCATCAGGTGGATGTAGCAGTTGCCAAAGGCAGAGTCAGTCCTCTTTCCTTCCATTGAACTCTATAACATGCACCACAGTTTCCTGGCATAAAGCTGAAGAACATTCTGACATAGACATATTTGTAAAAAAGAAGCAAACTCCACTCTCCAGCTGGGAAAAACAAATTCAACATTTTCAGAATTCTAAGAAGGCTTATTTTCTCATTTAAAGCTGTAAATAGCTAAGTACACATGCATCTTGGCAAGTGGAGGCTTTTGCATTTTTTTAACACCACCTGCAAAAAGAAAGAGAAGAATGACAAACTAAAGTATGTGTGGGATGATCACATGTTGGAGGAACGGTTTTACATCCACTATATGATTTGTAAGAAAGGAATTCATTTTGATTTAAAGTGATAAACACTTCTTTCAATGAAAACTGTGCCAGAAAATATATCATTTTAGTTTTCCTGTTCTAAAGCTATTTTACACTGAACTACTTCTCTACAAAGTTACTGTAAACAGCATTTTACAGCAACCTAAATTAAAATATTTATTATATGCCAGTGATAGTTTGTGACCTATTTCTCTACAGGTCTTCACTTTTTTCACCAATCACCTTAAGATATATCAAGAAGTTTTTCCTTTTATCTTTCACTGAACATGCCCTAAACCAAAAAGCACTTATATAAATCAGAATGATCAAGAAACATGTTTGAAGTTCAACTTTTTTAGCATCTCTGGCATAGTTTGTCCATATTAATATTAAAATGAATCAATCTCAGTGAACTACAGTACAATTTATGGAATAATTTAACTCCATAAATATTTTAGCAAACACATTATTAGCTCCTGTAAGTATGTAGCTTATCTAGTTGTGTGATCAAATTAACTTCCTAATGCACTGGAAAAATCTGTCTCCTTAACTGAATCATCTGTCCTGCTTAATGATGTAGTGTATATTACGGAATTAAAACCAACTTACTTTGTTTGTCCCTTAAAAACAAGGTAAGAATTTATTGCTGATATGCAGTTGCTTTGCTATGTCAGTAATCTAAGTTTGAAACATAAATTGTTCCAGATGTTTAGCCCACAAGTTGCTCCAAATCTCGAGAACCGAGTATTAAATATTCGGATGGTAAATTTCTAATATATTAGACTGGGAGTGGAGAGGTTCAAGTTCTGCCTGTTTCTGTGTCAGTTAAGATGCATTCATGTTTTTAAATGTTGTCGTGGTTTAACCCCAGCCGGCAACTCAGCCCCAGCCAGCCGCTCACTCACTCCCTCCCCAGTGGGATAGGGGAGAGAATCAGAAGGGTAAAAGTGAGAAAACTCATGGGTTGAGATAAAGACAATTTCATAGGAAAAGCAAAAGCCGCACGCGCAAGCAAAGCAGAACAAGGAATTCATTCACCACTTCCCACGGGCAGGCAGGTATTCAGCCACCTCCAGGAAAGCAGGGCTCCATCACGCGTAATGGTGACTTGGGAAGACAAACGCCATCACTCCAAACAGTCCCCCCTTCCTTCTTCTTCCCCCAGCTTTATATGCTGAGCATGATGTCACGTGGTCTGGGACACCCCTGTGGTCAGTCGGGGTCAGCTGTCCCAGCTGTGTCCCCTCCCAACTCCTTGTGGCCCCCCCGCCTCCTCACTGGTGGGGTGGGGTGAGAAGCAGAATGGGCCTTGGCTCTGTGTAAGCCCGGCTCAGCCGTAAGGAAAACACCCCTGTGTTATCAACACTGTTTCCAGCACAAACCCAAAACACAGCCCCTTACCAGCTACTGTGAAGAAAACTCTGTCCCAGCCAAAACCAGCACATGTGTTGCTTGTCTGTACTAAAGATAATGTACTCTGTACTTACATGATAAAGTTCATGCTATCTCATCAGGAAGGAAACATTGTGTCATCTATTATTCTTGATTCCAAGATGGATTCCATAATCGGTATCTTTGTTTAAGCCCAGCTGGCAACAAAGCACCATGAGGCCGCTCGTTCACTCCTCTCCCCCAGTGGAATGGTGAGGAGAAAATATAATGGAAGGCTTGTGGGTCAAGATAAGGACAAGGAGAGATCACTCACCAATTATGATTGCGGGCAAAAGACACTTGAGTTGTGGGGAAAAAAAATCAATTTAATTTGTTACCAATCAAGTCAGAGCAGGATAATAAGAAATAAAACCAAATCTTAAAACACCTTCCCCCCACCCCTCCCTCCTTCTGTGCTCAACTCCACTCCCAATTTTCTCTACCTCCTCCCCCACAGGGGGACAGGGAATGGGAGTTGGGGTCAGTTCATCACACCTAGTCTCTGCCACTTCTTCCTCCTCAGTGGCAGGACTCCTCACACTCCTCCCCTGCTCCAGCCTGGGGTCCTTCCCATGGGAGACAGTCCTCCATGAATTTCTCCAGCATGAGTCTTTTCCGTGGGGCTGCAGTTCTTCACAAACTGCTCCTCGTAGGTCCCTTCCATGGGCTGCAGTCCTTCAGGCACTGACTGCTCCAGCATGGGCTTCCTCACGGAGTCACGGCCATCTTCAGGGGCACCCACCTGCTCCGGTGTGGGGCCCTCCCAGGGCTGCAGGTGGGCATCTGCTCCCCCGCTCCCCTCCATGGGCTGCAGGGGGACAGCCTGCCCTCTCACCAGGGGCTGCAGGGCCATCCCCTACTCTGGCCCACCTCCTCCCCACCTTCCCCACTGCCCTCGGTGTCTGGGTAGGGATTTCTCTCACATTCCACTCCTCTCTCTGCTGCAGGTTTTTCCCATCTTGAATATGTTATCGCAGAGGCACTACCACCGTCACTGATGGGCTCGGCCTTGGCTGGCGGCGGGTCCAACTTAGAGCCAGGGAAGCTTCTAGCAACTTCTCATAGGACCCAACCCTGTAGCCCCCTCCCCTGCTACCAAAACCCTGCCACACAAACTGAAAACACTTGGGTCACAAGCATCTCAGATACGAAAAAAACTGAAAACATTCCAAATAAAGAAATTGCAAATCTAAATCAGTGTGATATCTGTTCAGAAATCACATTTTATTTGACACTGTCATGCTTATCTGTCTTCCATAACCCAACAGGAAATCATTAATTTAAAAGGTATACAAATCAGTATGTTCTTCTAAGTGAAGCATTCATTATCCTTTTTTTTAACTTAATTTTGTGTACCCCCATATAGAAGACCTGCTTCTTTCTTTCACTAAGTTCAGTCTACTGAAAGTGATGTTTCATTCATTTACTGATCTGACATATGAGGAAATAGTTGCTGTCATAATTACTAGGAAGCTCCAAATAAAGATCATGAATTCCAGAACAAAACAGCAGGATAAGAACCCTTAAGTGTCTGTCCTGCTTAATGTCTTTGGCAATACAAAGAACAAAAAACAAACCAGAAAATTTGGATATGTGATTTGTTGGCTTTGGCATAATGCTTTTGGTTTCGTTTGTGCTCCACCCCTCCTCCCCAAAAGCTACCCTCAAGTATTTAACCCTTAGAAATGTTCTAATTCAATTCCAGCCTGCCTGCTGAATGTCGTAACACAAAATCTGCTCAGAACTGGAAAACCTTCAGCAGTGACAATTTTCAGAAATACATCATCTTCACATGAAACCTCAAGGGCAGAAGTAAAAAAGGCAGTTGCATTGCTACCATTTCTGCAATCATCGTCAAAGATTCTGCTCTCCTAATTTATACAGTCATTCCAAACCTCACTTGAATTATTTAGTTATTACCTTTAAGGGGTTTTTCTCAGGGGTGCCTAAGAAACGTCAGTTTCTGCATCTGACAACCAGCTGTTCAGCAACAGAGAACAAATGAGGTGGTCTTAGCTGGCTCTTGAATGCATTATCCTGGAAGTAGGCTAGAAGGGAAGAATCACGTCTGTATTTGGTGTAGATAAACTGCTTCTCCCCATCCATCCTGAGTGGTGGAAAAGGAGGGAGGGAAGCTTCCCTTGAATGAGCCCCTGCTGTCCGGCCAGCAGAGCAGCACCAACAGTCCCCCCACTCTCTTTGCCCAGCTGAGGAGCACCTCAGCACTTCTAGAGTTGCATTGCAGGTGGCAAGGGGAAAAATAAAGCTGCCCACGCCTGCTATTTAACTTAAACCTGCACCATCTCAAGTACCTCAAGGTGGCTGTGTATTGCATCCCATTGCAGTAGCCTTCCTCAGGATGTATTTTATCAAGAAACACTGGAGCCACCATTACGGTCATCCTGCATCTGCAGCAGTGAGAGGTTTTCTGAGATATTCATGATTGCTGCTTTCACTGACTACTTACCATTCAAAGCAGCTGGGTAGCATAGGCTTCCAAAGCTACTCTTTTGCTTCTGATCAGCCCTAGTGGTTGTTTGCTTTTTGTACAGCAGCTGATGGCTCACCTGATCAATTCCCTGTAGTCAAATACAATTCTGTGCATCGGATCTTCCCTCAAAAATCATGAGGGAAAATCTCAAATCATGAGCCATTCTTATTAATTGGCTTTACTTTCTTACACAGTGAAAGTTTTTCTCTGCATAGTATCTGCAGCACTTGATACACAAACAGAAAGTCACTGATTGATAAGACTTGACTTACTAATTGTACAAAGGGACCAATTATAATATATTATTAGGATGTACCCTTGTCCCTGCAGATGTTGAGACTAGAATCACAAGAAGTCAAATATTATGACAACTATTCTTTTGGGCTTGGATAAGGAGCCTGAAAGTTATTGGAATAAAATATGAATGGGTAGACACACATGTAATTAAATGCATTAAAATAATGCAGGAGTTCCTAAAATGTGACTCATACTTCCGTGTTGCTAACAAAGGAAAAGAACTGCTGCTGCTAGAAGGAACAGTTGAAAAAAAGAGTTGGTATACAAAAGGAACCCAAATAAATAGAAAATCTTGTCAAACAAGAAAGCATGCAGCTGGATTATCCTATCAGAATGTGACTATAAAGTAACGTAACAGGGATGCGAAGTGTGATACAGAATACTTTGGCTTCTATTTCAAAATCTTAGAAAGGATTTCAAATACCAAAGAGATGTTGCTGAGATGAAAGATAACTGTGTTCTAGACTATCATAATGCATCACTTTAAAAAGTTCTAGATGATTAAATGTCATAGTTAAAACCAAAAACAGTCCTACAGATCACCTGGCACCTAGGAATCAATTAAAATTTGGCTACTATAAACTAGTTTCTCTACATAAACATCTTAAGTGTGTGGAACCACAAAACAATATGGTTCCAGAAGGCATGATCAGTCTAGGTCAATGCCATGCAACATCATGATCACCTAACGGCTGGTATATTGCAACAGGGAATATACAAAGCATTACTTACATGACAGTGTTATTTTCATGCAATGTGCACATTTATGTGGGTTTTCAGTCATGAAGTAATTTTAGTACACAAAGCTTATCAATGCTTGTCTTTCAGTGGCTCAATATGCATTTGTCTTCCGCTGTGGCTGCACTACCTCTATCTGAACTACATTTCACAGGCACACAAGTCCAAAGAGCGGAGATTTCTATCCATGAGTCTATGATGGACAAAATATAGTCTCTCTAGAGTGAAATAGAAAATTAAAGCTAGAAAGATGTAAAGATAGCCAGAATATGGCATAAGTTCATTGGACCTAGCCATGTAATTCCCCTGTCATCGACTGTCGTACATTCTAATGACATAAATCCCATGTAAAAGGTCCAGTAGCAGCATGTGTTTTTAACTGTTTTGCTCAATAAGCACATAAATGCTTTTCTGAATACAAATCCCTGCAATTTTTTCCTATTATCTTTTTGTCATATGTGAAGACTTCCAAGACGCAGGCTGTGTTCTGAAAATAACATTTATTTAGTACACCGTAAAAATTATTTATAAAATGGGAAGGAAGAGTCTGCACTGATTACTCTCTAAGAGGATTTATGAATACTTTCTTAAGTATTTTTTCTTTCATATTTTATGCTTGCTAACTGTAAGCTTTAATGTCAATAAATCATTCATCTAAAGGAAAGGCCTCAAGGTTGCTTATCCTAGTTTTATTCTGACTTATAATTTGATCCTAATTGAATTTTTGAGGATTTCTGAAGAAATTGCAGTGACAAATATAACACAATCTTTTATTGGAAAATGATAATAGCTCTAGTGTAAGAAAATTATAATACTTCTAATATAAGATTATCTCATTTATCTTGACATTCTTGTACCTTTTTTCTTTTCCCATGTATGTAACAATTACCTTTTGTTATTGATGCTACTGTGAACATGACAACAGAGGTCACTGCTGATGGTGTAAGTTGAGAGTTGGCCTGAGGTTCCATTCTTCAGAAGACACTATCAAATGTCCTTTTCAGAAAAAAGGAAATGCTGACATTTTGTAAACAAAATCGACTAGCTAAGCTGACAGCACATACAGTGTTCTGTATTCAAAGGCTCTTAAAAGCTATTATCTGATGAACATTTGTGAAAAAATAAATATTACAGTATGTAGCGTTATTTTACCATTCTAGTGAGGATATTTGCATATGGCAAAGACAAGGAGGTTTGTACAAAATGTGAAGCTGACATGTTGGCATCACTGAAAAGATGTGGACTAGTCACTTTTGAAAGGTCATTCTCCAAAGGAAATTATTTTTCTCTGTTATCTCGCATACAATTGTTTAGTTTTCAAACTTTCTGAAGGCATGCAGATTTCAGTATAATCACAATGGTGCATTCCATTAACTATAAAAAAAGATTACGAATGACCTTTCATCAGGCAAAAGACATAGCACAACTGGCACTTTATGTATTTATTTTCAATTAGATATAAAAATGCAGCAATGCTCCAATTTTCAGCTACATACTTGCACAAAGACAGACATTTCAGACCATGCAGATACTAAGAAAATTTGAATATTAAATGAAAAAAAAATCTGTATGAAAAAGTAAGGAGTATTTAAAGAGACAAATGAAAATGGATTGTGGCATCAGTGAGAAGATACAGTGTATTTAAACAAACAAAGGAAGCAAGAAAGCAAACATCTGTTTATGGTAATTGCTACAATACTTGCCCTTTTTTGTCAAGATTTTTGCTTGTTTATACCATTTTTAGGTACATGAAATAGCCAAGCAGGAAAAGCCAAACCTGACCAACAGATACGCTTTATTAGTGTTCCATCAAAACACAGGCTTGATCAAAGTCACACAGTCTTCCATACAGTCTATCAACTGCTCCTAAACTACAGATTTGGCGAGATGTGCTGAGTGTTACCATCTTGCCACCTTGGTCTGGATCTGTGCTTCCACCCCAGGGTTTCTTTCCAAGAGATAACCGGCTGTGAGAGGATAGGAAGAGAGTGAGGAAAGAGGGTAGAGGAAATGGTGTGCACCTAACTCTTGTCACACAGGTGGCCAGTCACAGCTTCTAATTTCAGGGTACATCTGCAGAGCAACAGTTGTTCCTAGTCTGCTCCAAAACTTCTCAAATAACCTCGGGTACTTAGAGAATTAGCTGTGGTGGCATAAAGCTCCATGTTGGCAACACTCAAAACGTCATCGATTTTTATTCTATAAGCAGTTATCACTGCAGCAAAGACATGCTTTAAGAGTTTGCTAACGAAATCCTTCTGAGTCCCATCAGATTCATCTCACCAGTATGCAGTCTTATCTCCAGTTCTTAGCTTTCTCTTCCTTATTAAAGAGTTCAGCCAGAGTAGGGAGATTTCTTGATTAAAATAATTTGGATTAGGTTGCAGCTCTAAGTTCTTCTGGAAGAGACAGTACACTCATTCAAAGAGATTACTAACTACATCTCAGTGAAGCAGTTCTCAAATTGAATCTTGGAGCAGAGAAGTGTCACGTACTATGACCTGCACAACAGGAATGACCCTATACCTATTGAACTCATTTGACTCAATACCCACTGAAGACCATCAGTGGCCATTGCATGGAGCTCTACTCATTGTCTTTGGCCTTGGGTACATGTAAAAAATGATGAGTACCTCCTGTGATGTGGAAGCCAATGTCAGTTGGGTAGTGCTTGTCACTGCTTCCTGGGTTAATTTTACCACACACTTAGACGTTCCTTATGATGGAATAATTCATCTGAAATCATCATTGTTTATCAAACTGCAAGAAACCAAATGTGACATATTTTGAGTATTTTGCATTATTACTATCATAATACCAGTTTGTGCAGAATTATAGGATTACAGCTGTTATCAAAAAGCAAGAAGGATTCATCTTGGCTTGAGGGATTTGTTTTATAATAACTTCCTTTCTTTTCTGACAGATACCCAACAGAGAGGAGTTCAAATACTTTTTAAAGGATCTGTGTCAAAATAAACTGATAAAAAGCAATACCAAATTAGCGCATTTCCTGGATGGCCTAACTTTACTTCTTCCTTTGTCAACTGCCTGTTTACAGAGCACTGAATAGCAGTCCTGACACTGTGGTGGAGTTAATTGCTAGACACATGCAAAAATATGTGCTTTTTCTTTGTAAGAACATCCTACCTCCAAGGACCAGAATTCAAGCAGTTTATACAAGACAAAATTCTGAAAGTAATTTGGCCACTGGAGTATTATCCCCAATGTCAATGTCTTCATTATGTTATCATCCAGCATTTACACAAATTAATTATGATTATATCAGAAGAAAGCACAGGTATCTGACTCCTATATCAGACTTCTGAAAATTTGCTTTTTGCTGGTAAATGCAGCAGTTAAATTCAGAATTCATATTCTAATAGTTTCTGCACATACAAATTTAGTCAGTAGAAAAGAATGACACAAAAAGAACACAAACATCAAACAAAAATTCCCAGTATCACTATCCCAGCAGCAGCCAACCACCTTTCATGTAAAAGGAACAGCCGAAACACATACAGGATTTCACAGTCCGGCTTTTCCTAATTCAAACATAAGACCTCTACTTTGAGCAGGCTTTTGTTTGAGATTTTTTTTTTTAATTTAGTTAATTTATTTGGTGGAGAAAGAGGAGGACGACAGCTTGAAATTTGCAGGTTGAAGTGAGTGACAGTGCTTGCAGTAGCAAGGCCTTTTAGAAGGTTTTGTGTTTGCTCCCAAAAGGAGTCAGAGTGGATTCATATAGGGTCCTGGCAGAGTGTGTTCCCTGGCAACTTCTCTTTGAATACAAAATAAACAAAGAAAAGAAAGTGCAGTGAAAGCCCTTCTACTTTCAAATTTCAAATTCACTTTCCAATTAATTTTTGTTGTGGTATTAGTCTGATTTCCACCTTTGCACATCATAAGTAGGTGTACTCCTTAAGCGGGATAAACAAAGTAATGTATTCAGTCATTTTTACAAGGTCTATAGAAAAGTTGTTTTGTTAAAGTTACAGGTAATAATGAATGGACTCTGAAGTCCCCTAGAGAGAAATTCCCTGCCTCGTGCCAGACGTTCTGTACTGCCAGTTTGATATTTCCTCGAGAGGCACAAAGCTGGCAGGACTGGCGTGCACTGGATGGCTCACTGCCTTGGACTGTGCACTTTGGGGCAGTATAACCGGGGCAGCATATAGCTCTGTTCTGTCAAGTCAGCATTGTTAGATTACAGACACTATCCACTAAGGATAAGAGTCAGCTAGGAGCGTCAACAGTAGTAGCTATAACCTGTGTGAAAATGCGATAGATATGATGGTGTTACAGCCAGCAAACTGCATACCCACCGGCCCTTCCCAGACAAGAAGCTGTCTCATAACACAGTGCCCAGTCTTCTCTGCCATGTATAGGAGATACAAAGAGTAGTAATTTTACTCTTCAGTAAGCCCTCCTCACTTCTTCCCCTCCCATCCATCTTCCCTCCTGACAGGCCTGTCTCGATTGCTAGTGTCACATATTTTAGTGTTCATATCTTCTGGTGTAAAGGTAAATATATTTCAAATATATTCCAAATAAAAAGATAGTTTGAATATTTTTAGGTTTATTTTTTAAAATGTAGCATAAAATGCTTTACAGTGGTATCTAATTTTGTGTGCATGTGTTAAGGCACACAGACTTCTGTCCAGAAATTAATCAGTTCTCTCTTCTTTCTGCCTCCCTTTCTTTCTTTCTCAAGTTGAACTGGAGTTGGATAATCCTTTAGGAATCCAAGTCCCCAGTCAGAATTTTGAACATATGGCATATTCCTATCATGACATCAAAATCATTTTTGTATCCTTGAAATACACATTTTCAGTATTACTAATAGTAGGATTCTTAGTTAATTCCATATTGTGCTGCATCATAATGATTCTGGTAGTATTACCATTTCTACTTATGTAATATTATAATTTCTATTTATGTTAATATTATCATTTCTACTTACATACTATTTCCAAATGTTCTGTAAACTTTTCCTCTTCTTATAACGGTTTCTTTTCTATTAAACAATATTGAAGTGCCAAATTTCCCTCAAAATATCTATTCTATTGGTCTTGTTTTCAGAGATCAATTATGTTCTACACATACACACAAAAACACACACGCACGAGGGATTTAATTACCTATCCACTTGCAGCTAGCTTGCTTATTTGTGCAAAATAGGTGATACATATGAATGGAGATGGTGTGTATTGCTTTTTCATGCAAATAGTTTCACACAAATAAAAGGAGGAGCAAACCCAAAACTCTTAGGAAAAATGCAGGAAAATATTACCAAACACACACATCCCTTATCTAAACTGATATGAAAGGACTCATCAGAATTAGCCAACAAACACATTTATAACAGTAATCCTAGTCTAGACAAGGTCTTATAATTTAAAAGGAGATTTTCAGTTTCATCTGAGAGCTATTAGTCCTCTAGGTCTCAAGATGGGATCCCAGATACATTAGTTTTAGGTAAGAGTGAAACACAGTGAAACAGTTTAAAGAGGTCAGTTACAGAACAGACAAAGTGGATAATACACTATTAGCTTCATGTGAAAAATTAAAAAATGCACCAAAAAAAATTTGAAGAATTTAAAATATCATTAGAAAATCAGATTTTTCAGAAAATCCTTGATGTGTGTAAAAACTTGTACCTTCATTGAAGACATTAATTAACAGGAACCAAAAATTCTTTAAGGAGATTTAGTTTCCTAAAACGGACTAAAGCAAAAAGTCACCTGTATAAAGCAAGTTAAGACTAAAGAAATTTTCAAAGACATAATTTTTTTCCTGTAAATAAGTTGCCAGTGCCTGACAGCTTTTCTATTGATTTTTATTTTAAAAACTTTAAAGATTGCTTAGTTCCCCTCTAGCAGTCAGAAGCAGGGAGGTCTTATTCTCAGAATGTTTCCTAGATGCTTTTTGTTTCTACACTATTTTTAAAAAAGGCAAATATATCACAGAAAGTAATTCCTATAGGCTGGTATCCACAGTTAAAATAAAATTTACATTCTTGCTAATGTAAAAGACTCGACAACCTCTGTTTCCAGCAAGACGAGCAGAGATAAAAATTAATTTATTTAAAAGGAGAATATGCACTGAACAACATTAGACGGACATAAAAGATGATCCCATCTACCCTCTACAAATACATCCCCAAGCACATATGATTTAAAGCTTACACATGATGAAAGAGTTATTGAAAGCTATATTAACCATAAGGTTTTCTTCAGCACCTGAGCTAAAATGCCTTCAGTACCAAACACTGATGAGTTTCACAAAATTTGATAATTTTAATACAGTAAGTACTACTGGGTGAAGGTGGGTACAGTATATAGAAAGAAGGAACTGAGGTAGAATGTGGTCACGGCTAGCATCTCAGCTTTTTGCTGCACTCATGAAAAATGAGCATAATAGACCATTTTTTTCTGTCAGAAGATTCTTGCTGCCACCTTGCTTTATAAAAGTACATTTATTTAGTCAGGCAGCTGACCTCAGGAGAAAGAGAAAAGGCTTGTATAAATCTCAGAAAGAAGCAAATATTCCTTCTCTTCTATTCCATAAAACATTTTTAATGAAACATTAAGTGGATGAACTTACTCTCAAATTATATTTTGGATAACACGCTAAGGTCATTGTGGTGCCCTTCACATTACATCAGTTTATCACATGCTGAATATTAAAGCATTAGGCATAGGTCATTTATCCGAACAATCCTCATCTGTGTATCAGTTGAAGAGAATGTTATTTCTCTAACAATAGCAACAGGATAACACATCCCACTTCCCTTTCTTTTGAGTATTGAATGGTTGCACTGCATTGGAAGGATTAAGTATTGCATAACAATCACAGTATCAAGATAAATATTGCTAAAGTACATTAAAGCTGTTTCAAGGCATACTTTCTCATTTAATCATTGTATGGAGAATCAGATGCTCAGCTCCTATAAGAACATAGACAAAACTGGGGAAGTTTTTTGTACAATTAATAGAAAATATAAGTGTATCATTAGCATTATTGTATGTTAATGCTGGATACTCAAGCAGCCTAAAATTGATAGCAAGTAACATTTAAAAAAAAAGAAATATTTAAAAAAGCAATTCTTTTACCTGTTTGGGCACGTAGTTTAATTTGAACTTCTGATCGTACCTGGAGTATTTAGTGCAAATTTTTTGATGCATGATCAGTCCCTAGATAAGCATTAGCAAGATCAGAGCCTTAGATATTCCCCAACTTTTAGACCCTAAAGAACCTGTTTCACCAAACACTTTCCAGTGGCTATCCTTTCTCAAAAGAACAGGCCTTTGTATTTTAATTAAGTTCTTATTTGAACAAAACTGCCCCTGTGTCTGAGATTTTCAATAGGGTCAATATAGTGATGATATCATCAGTATACTATCACATTTCCTTTCCAACACCTTTGTACCTAAAAATCAAAATTTTCTTAGGTTGGCCCAATAGCTACCTGATGCATTGTTCAAAAATTTGCTTGAGGTATTTCTGTCATAGAGAAAAAAAGCACTTTTTTCTTGCAGTCATGCAAATACAAACCCAACAGTTAGGAACATGCTGAATCAGCATTTTTATACTTGGACAGAGGAAACTGGATTCAAATTTTCTTTAACTAATTACTGGGATCTTAGCCTACTTAGTGCAGTAGAAGCTTTGAACCAAAGCATAAAACACAAATTTAAGAGCTACAATTGTCAAATGAACACACCATTAATGAGGTAATATTATAAATAAGATGAACATGTAAAAATCACGATTTCTGTAACTCTGGATTTTTTTTTTCATTACTCATATTCAAAATCCTAGATTAAAATTTTAAAAATCTGCCACTTGTGGATCATGGCAGAGGAGGAATAGCACATATGGGAATGTTGATCTTTTCTACATGTTAATTATTTCATTTTATACACTATTTCTTCTTGATCATTTTTTTTCCCATTAAGAGGGAGAATTCTTCAAGAGTTGCTGGATTTCTTGGAGGTAAAATTACTCATTTGGTATGACTGTAGGACTGTAATAAAATCCAATATAATCCAATACTTTTGCTAGCTGGGAACTTTGAATGTCTGATGATGTTGCTGGGTCTTTGCAAAATATATTTCTATAAAATATAAAATCTCTTTTCCTGTAAATTTGTAAGACAACAGTGATAAATATTTTCACTGAAAAGATTTGTCAGTTGCTTCAAACGTAGCCATAAGCTCTTTGTTTTTAATAATTTTGCAATACCACAAACTTCCATGGTCAGTGCTACATAGTCCTTGAATATATTTCAGGTATGTCAGTTTAGAAGAAAAACTTATGCTAGCCTAAAAATGATCAAATCATGTTCACTAGGCAACAATATCTGTATCCAGGACCATCTTATTCCAGATTTCCCCAAAGGCATTCGAAAGGGTACTGCAGGGTTAAATGAGCCATGGACAAAGTCATAAAAATGAAGAACACGTAGTATGATTTTTATTTTCAAGGTTAGCTAGTCATTTAAAGAAAGACTGATATTCCATAGCCTCATTTCCAGAGAAAGAACTAAGGATACCAACAAATATGCTACGTTGCCTATGACTGCTCTGCTGGTGGTAAAAACACTTGTAAGCATGAAGTATTGTGCATGAATTGTCTAACTCCTTAGTTGCAGCTACAGATCCAAACTAATAACGCTCCTTTTGATATCTTAAATTGGTACTTTTTTTTTCTCTATTGTGCCACTTCTTTCAATTATTTGAGAGATATCTTAGTCTTTTCATTTATTAATTTAAAGATGCATAGATGTATTTCACTGCATGAGTGAAAATCAGTGTGGAAAGGCAAACAATCTGAATGCTCTCTCATACAAATATTTTAAAGCTTTCTGCACTCACTTAAGAGAATTAATCAGTTGGACACAAACCACCACATTTCTTTGATGTATCATCATCTTTGTAACAGAAGAGATGGCAGGAAGGAAAAGGAAAGACAAAAAAAATAGAAAACAGATATGAGCTAGACTTTAGACACTATTTCAGTTTCAGTATTCAAATATCCAAATCCTTTTCTGATAGACCAGGAAAACCTGACGGGGACACTAAACTCCTCTCTAAGCTCTTTCATTGCACCCTAGGTTGGTGTAAATAATTTACACATTCTGTCCCTAAAAGAAAAATTAATACATGTATGACTCAAATCCCACTCCTAGATCTTGAGGAACATGCTGCCTTCTTGTGTTTTTTAAAGTTTATGCACCTTTTTGTTGTCAAAAAGAAGTAAGAAAGTAAATGAGAGTAGGATGGACACACTAACAACAAAGTACAGTTATGGTTCACAAAGTTCTCTAGGGTGACATTAAAGTAAACCCAGTTCCAGCTGGATTCAGACTCCAAGTCACCAATTTAAAGTATCATCTATCTAGAAAGCATATGCTAATATATTCCTAATCTGAAGGTGAGGTTCGTACTAAAATTGCAGAAAAAAAACAAGCTGGGCAAAGCAAAACTGAATCAGACCTACTTAGATACATCCTGGACTTTTACAAGTTAAGATAATTGCAGGTATGATCATTGCTAAATATTGCATGTAATCATGTTGAACATTTTTAACAAAAGTGCTCAGCTGTCCTAAAACCTACATTTTCTCAAACCTTCTTTCCCTCCCTCTCTCTCTGTCTTATCTTTGTGGACTGGTAATGCAGGAATACCAGATAGGTGCAACTTACCCCATTTGTTCTGAAGATCAGTACTAGCATTTAACATAAGTAATAAAATATTGTTTATTAAGTAGTTGATCTAAAAATCTGATTAATGTAATTAGCAGAACAAAAGTTTAGATGTACATTGGGTTTTTTTAAGAAATTGAAAGTCTTTCTGAGACTCATGTTTCATTGTATTTATACCACTAGTTGAGTGAGGAGGGGCATAAGTCACACAGGCTGAAAAAATTAACTCACTCCCTAAAAGTTTCTAAAATTCTAAGTACTGCATCTCAACTCTGAACACATGAAGGTACCAATTTAAAGCTGTTCTCATAAAATGTACCCCCAGCACAAAGCACAAATACAACACTTTCTATTCTTGTTTTCTGCCCAATATAGATAATGTGATATTAAGTTCAGTAACTCATAATTTTAACAACATAGAAACTTCAACATGACTGTCGTGGTTTAACCCCAGCCAGCAACTCAGCCCCAGCCAGCCGCTCACTCCCTCCCTCCCCAGTGGGATAGGGGAGAGAATCAGAAGGGTAAAAGTGAGAAAACTCATGGGTTGAGATAAACACAGTTTAATAGCTAAAGCAAAAGCTGTGCACGCAAGCAAAGCAAAACAAGGAATTCATTCACCACTTTCCATGGGCAGGCAGGTGTTCAGCCACCTCCAGGAGAGCAGGGCTCCATAATGCCTAATGGTGACTTGAGGAGACGAACACCGTCACTCCAAACAGTCCCCCCTTCCTTCTTCTTCCCCCAGCTTTATATGCTGAGCGTGATGTCACATGGTCTGGGACATCCCTGTGGTCGGTTGGGGTCAGCTGTCCCAGCTGTGTCCCCTCCCAACTCCTTGTGGCCCCCCCACCTCCTCACTGGCGGGGTGGGGTGAGAAGCAGAAAAGGCCTTGGCTCTGTGTAAGCCCGGCTCAGCGGTAACAAAAACATCCCTGTGTTATCAACACTGTTTGCAGCACAAACCCAAAACATAGACCCATACAGGCTACTATGAAGAAAATTAACTCTGTACCAGCCAAAACCAGCGCAAGGACTTACAAAATAATGGAGTAATCTGTGTTTGTTTTGGTTTTTCTAAATCTTACCAGCATTTAACCTGAAAATCTATATTCTACTCCAGCATTCAAGTTTTGGTGGGACTGAAGTTTTTTGAAATAAGGTATGGAGCCAATAACACAGCATTCAGTGTCTAAAATTAAGCACACAGGTCTTTTTTCTAGGGTGAAATTCTTAGCTAAAATCAGAAATAACTTTTCTGAGAAGAAATATGTCACAGGTTTAGCAGATTTGAACTCTGGAAAAAGAATGAAGTTATAAATTCTGCCCTGTACAAGGGCAGCTACTGTGGATATGGACTATATTCGTCTTCTCAGTATGTTCTTATTTATCTGTTATGTCTTTTGAAGAAGTAAATGATGGGGTGAAACCCTTTAGAGGATTCTTGGCAAGCAATTGAGCCTGCTCCGAGAGAAATTTTAGGAGGATAAGGTGGGCAGGGCTCAAGAGAGGCAGAGGAGGAAGGCGGCACCTGATGTGGAGACTGTAGTGAGGAGCCCAACAGCAGCAGCTGGGACCCAGGAAGGACTGACCTTTAAGAAGACTCAGGAAGGCTGGGCCGAGTTTGCTGCAATGCAGAGAGCAGCAGCACTGAAGGACTAAAACCAGGGCCAGGACCCACAAGCAGACACCGTGGGGAGAAGGAGAGATTTGTATGAACCCATTTTACTCTGATCTGGCCAGTTTAAGATTTAAAGGATAGGCATCCTACTTCTTTATTCTAAGAACACCTGGCTTACTGATTTTAAAAGCTTTGCAGTCTTCCTTGGGGATACAGGGGGTCTAGTTACGTTCATCTCAAAACAGGGGCAAATTTACCATCTTGTCAGGCAGTATTTTTGTCAATTTTTGTTGTTTTCTTTATGTAATATTTTAGCCTTACTTTCCATCTTTGTCAAGGAGACTACATCCTTCATAATATAAATCCAAGAAGCAAAATACTGTTAAGCTATTTGCCAAGACTTTCAGAAAACTGTTATAAAGGTGCAAGATGGCACAGAGGTACTCTTCTGTTAAATTATTAACTGTAAAATCTTTGGGATGGGTGGGGAGAGGGAAGGTACTAATATTAAACTACATCCATCTATGAAATTCAAACACAAACGCTGAATTTGGGCTAGACCTTTATTTGGTGTAATCAGCATAATTCTTTTGACTTCCTTCGAATCCAGCCAGCATGTACAAGTCGATTAGCTGGTTCAGTTCTCCTATGCATCATTACCTCTGCCAAAGAGAGAATCTGACCATAGCCTCCACACGTTCCATGCTGGGTTATTCCCTATGATAGACTGGAGTATCAGGCCGTGTGAACCTCTATGCTTATATATCCATCAATTTTTATGAGAAGCCACACAGGCATAAGGGTCCATCTGCCCAAATGTCTTTCTGGAGCTGGAAGATACTGTTTGTTTTTTCTTTTCAAAGTAGATGCTTATCAAACTCTACAGATTGAGACTATTTCACTTTTCAGAGCAGCCCTTGTCACATTCGTCAAAGTAACTGACTACTCCTTCACTCATTCATTCACCTTTTTTTTCTGTTTTCCAAACTTTTCTTTCCATTGTAGCAGTTGCAGTGGATCAGAGCCATATGGCTCTGACTTTTAACTGCTGCAACAAGCTGCTCTACCACCTGGCGAAGGACTGATACAGACTCTGAAGCCCTGCTCCTTATTTCCAGAAATTCAGTATCTACTTTCACAGTGCCCAGGCTTTTCACAAATCAGTGAAAGGAAATAATGAATCTAAACCCACTTAACAGACAATATACAGGATGTTGTATTGATATTTATTGAAAATATGTGTCTTGGAAGACTATAATACAGGAATTAATTTCTTTTTAACATCTTAACTGTGCAAAATTTGAGGAAATACCTAATGATGACCAGAATGTGCTTTGTAGATTTTTCAATTAATCCTGCATCTAAAGGTAGATGAATAGATATATTTGATCTTCAAATACCACATATTTCAAGAGTTTGTTGGCAACTTCTTTTTAAAAAATAAAACAAAAAGCCCTTTTCAGTTTTTGTTATATTTCTAGGACAGTATAATAGAATCAATGTTTATGCCCTCACCTTAGTTACCTTTCCATATAGCATGCAACAGTTTTTCTGTGTGGTGTATCTCAAAATGTTCATAAAGGTTTACACTTTTTTCCCTTGAAGTCTTGCAAGTCAAATCTATATGCCATTAGCCTTCACGCTGTAAGTGAGGAGCAGTGAAAAAAAAAAAAATTAAACCAGGAGGACTTTAAAAAATAGAAATAAAATATGCATTGAATATCCTTACCTGAGGGTACATTTTCCTGCATATGCAGTAGTGATAGGCTACACAAACAGGATAAAATACATAAAGTTTGTCTACATGTATTGTATTGCCAAAGCTTCACATTCATCAACACCATCATTTTGTGGAATTGCATTTTCACCCTTAGAAAATCTGGCTGATTCATGATTTTATATTATACAGGCTACTTGGGTTCTTTTGTTTGCAATTCATTGGTCATAACCTAAAGTAACTGTGTAACAATCTTATTAATTGAAATGCAAGACACATGAAGAGGAACTGTTTGTTCTCAAAGATTCAACAAAACTGTCATTTCTTGCAGGTAAAAGAAGATTGGGTGAGGTCAGATCAAGGAACGGGGATTGAAGTCTAGGGTGGAAGGGTTCAATAAGATACTTCTTCACATTAGACCGTAAACTACTGACTGCATATGCTTTATAACAAGACACTTTAAAAAAAAGATGAAACATGGGAAAGACAGAAGCACTATGGAACAGAAGGAGTGTGAGGATAAATAAGGAAGGCAGGAAGGGAAGATTACGTTTTCAAGAAATGGAGAAGATTGGCTTGCCTGTCAGAAAAGGGAACTGTTTACATTCTAGTGTCCTGGTGAACAAACAGAATAAGGACTCTGGTATGAGCAGTTTTATATAATCACACAAAAACCACACTACAGTGACTCCTAAAATCTCTGAGGAGCTGGAGATGACTAAAAGAAGACCTCATAAAATCGTAGGGGGGATGCAGGGGAAGCTAAACTTCTAAGAAAATTAGGAGCCCTGATGACTGATTTAACAACCCATCTTTCACTACTGCCTTGTCATGTGTTACTAAAGGCCCTTTTAAATTCCAGCTCACTGGATTTCTGCCAAGTTATAGCATATTTTAAAGTGAACTTCGGCATTAGCGAAGCTCAAGAAACTTAAAATATAAACCCCCCTCTAAGGTGCAGAGGAGTTACACTACATGAAACTGCACAGTGAACTTCATAAGCTCAGCTCCATGCAGTGTGTTGTCAAAGGACACAAGAACAGCTCAGGGTGCTTTTTTCTCTGGGATCCAAGCTAAAATCTGGTATCTTTGTGACACTAAATAGAAATAATTCAGTAGCACTTAGGAAGTGGAGACTTTTATCTACTGACTAGTAGACACCTGCTGGTCATAAACAGCCTTGACTTTCAGTCCTCGTTAATTTGATGGGGTTAGATCCTGTCCATTTCTACTCTGCCAGAGGACAAGTTCTTTATAACTCTGTTATAGCCTTCATCAATGCAAAATGCCTATTTTAATGATCTCCCACTGGAATGGAGTGGGCTTTTGTCATGGGTTGGGCATTTGTCGTGGTTTAACCGCAGCCAGCAACTAAGCACCACGCAGGCGCTCACTCACTTCCCCCCCACCCAGTGGGATGGGAGAGAATTGGGGAAAAGGTAAAACTCATGGGTTGAGATAAGAACAGTTTAATAGAATAGAAAGGAAGAAACTAGCAAGGACACTAATAACAACAATAAAGTGACAATAATAATAAAAGGATTGGAATACACAAA